>VZSV01000022.1:2207842-2262362 GCA_013398735.1 Nothocercus julius
GCGGCCGCCGCGCGGCTCCCCCGCGTGGCAGCCGCGGGAAGCGCCCGGCCGCAACGAGCGTTTCTCGTCGTGCTGCCCAGGGCGGAGGGCCGTGTTCCCAGCCCTCTCCTCCGCTGTCACACAAAGCGGGAATTCACCTTTCTCCAGAGTGCTTGGAGATTTCTCTGTGCATGTGCTCCCTACCTGAGTCCGAAACGGACCTGTGACTCCTGCTCGTCGTACTGGTGTGTCCCCTGTTCTCTGTCTTGCTTTCATTTTCTGAGGGAGTAGCAAGCACATAAATCCATTAGCTGCCCACGTGCCTTCTTGTATCATGAAGCATGTGGAAAAATCATCTGTAAATTATGCACTAATTTAATCTGATAAACTGTTCTGTTTTGTTTCCTTCACCCGATGTAATTTGCTCTTTGCTCTCTAGGCTGTAACTTACTGGAGAAAATTGAGTCAAGATTGTTTTACGTCCATCTGGGCATTTAGTATAGTGGTTGCTTCCTCTAAAGGAAGCTTTGATTTGTCAGTGTCAACAGGAACACCCATCATATGTGTCTCGCTTCTTCTTGTGCTGTTCTCTTGTTTTAGTTTTCGAGAGCGTATATTCAGAGGTGCTGATGTGTGTTATGGTTTGATATGGTAATACCACTCAACTGTCGCCTAGTTATCAAGTATTGGGTAGTTAGTGTGCTGGAAGTCTGTAAATTCAGAAAGAAATGAGTAACTAAATGGAATAAAGAAACTGATATGGCTTTTGTGTAGTAACATCCTGAGAAGTTAGGAAGCAAAGTGGATTAATGATGTTCCAAGAACTGACTTAAAAATAGATGGTCCCTTCATACATAAAGCACACAATAAGGTTACAGCTACCCAATTTACCACTCACATGTACAGAATCCCCTTTTTTCTCCCTTTTTAACAGAGCATCATTTTAGGGTTTCTATCTCCTATGAGTCCCTTCAGTAATATTAAATGATTGCTTCCAAGAACGTAACAGTCTTAGTGCTCTCTCTTCCCCATCTGAACTGTATCAAGGGCCTTGCAGAATCACCAGGACACTTCATATTTTCTGTGTTTACGGCAAATGTGTTGTGGATTCTTAGCCCATCTTTTTTTGGTTAGTTTGTGTAATTAATTGACTGGGTGGGGTTAATGCTGCTTTGCAACTTGCTGTGGACAAAAGGAGGCTTTCTTGTTCTCGCTTACTGTGTACTGCATGCTCCAGTGACTCCAGTTTCCATGGAACTCCACAGTGTTCAGTAGTTCACAGAGCTTTGATTTATCTGTAGCCTTGTACAGAAATAAATCGTCACATAATCACAAGTGACAAATCGTGGAGACAGACTACTACTCAGTTTTCTTATCTTGGAAAATGTATCAGCATTATGGGTTCAGTGCTTTGATGTCTTGGGGCCAACCACTCTGATTTGCAACATTGACTCTTCAAATATGTGCACAGCAAAGCAGAACTTGGTGTGTTGGGTTTTGGTGTCCATGAAGACAAAAGTCAAGTAGAAGTCCTTACCATGTCAACACTGGAATCTTTATCAGCTACCCTGGTAACCATTTTGGGGTGTTGAAATCTTAAGGATAACGCGGTTGACACTCAAAAACCTGTGCAACAAGAATCTCAAATGATTGTTCCCTTGAAGAAAGGGTTGTTCATAATAATTTGTCATACTCTTGTTTGCTGAGGGATTTCTGTTTACTCTGGGAGTTCAGAGTTACTTTCGTCACAGCTATTTCCGTGTGGTAGCTTTGCTCATTGCGGCTTTCTTTGTCTTACGTATGGAGACCCCACCCTGAACGTATGTCAGAGAGTCTGGCAGATTGTCAGACATGACCAGCAGTGCCGGTGTATGACAACTTCCAGGCTTAGGTCCTGTGTGGAGTGTGATATCTGTTTTGGGGCAAGTAATAGAGGACGTTCTTGTCATCTCAGTGTCTCCAAGTGTTTTACTCTGTGCATGTGTTTCTCCAAGTGTTTTACTCCAAAGTGCAATATTGCTGGAATCTTGAAAGTTGCAACTACTATTTCCAAGAGACAAAAAAAAAAAAAAAAAAAAAAGTTTGGATTCACATGACTGAGGCTGACTTTCCCTGGTTTATGGTGCTGAAAGCTTACTGGTGAAGTGATGAAAGTTCAGAAAGAAAAGTTCAGTTGATGGTCAAAGCAGCTCGAGACTGCTTTGGGAAGAGAGAAGCAAAACGTCATGCTTGTTTCTCTCGTATTAAAGCTATTGGAGACCAGCTGAGTGCTTGGTCAGGCAAATACAGCATATCCAGCAATGTTGGTTTCCAGGGCTACCCTTGTCAAGGGAGTCCTTCAACCTCGGTACAGGCTCTGCTTTATATTTACTTTGGCTGTTTGTCATGCAATTGGATTATTCTACTGTAGCAACCAAGGTACACGTGCATTTTTCAGACTGCCGACTGGGCTGTGAAAGTGGTAATGTCTGACAAAGGTGCCATAAAAGCTCTTGGAAAAGCTATTTCTGCTGGGAAATGGCATTAGAGAACTCCTTTGGATATATCTGGGCAAACTGGAATCAAGAGAATGGTCATCTTGAAAAATATTAAGATTAAATCTGGCTGTAACACTTGAGGATTCCAAGTTGAAAATAATTGAATTCCTGAAGGCATGTTCGTAGGCTGCTGCTTCCTAAGACTTCTTACACTTTCTTTGTAGTATGAAGAGAAAGCAAGTATGGAGAGGTGTTGTAAAATAATTTTTCCAGACAAGAGGTTCAATCACTGAGATCTGGGTTAAGGATCTGATTCATTTCCTCTCGACCTGTTATTATATAAAATAGTCTGCTTTGTTATTAAAATGTTCTTTATTCAGTTTTGAAACTTCTTGTGACTTCATCAATACTTACTGTCACTTTATGAATTTTGTTACTGTTGCTAAGTCAATCTATGGCAATATGGTTGGATGTTGCTTTAGAAACAGATAAATTGTATTGAGCATAAAAATTATTTCAAAAATCTAATAAAGGAGACCTGGGCAATCAGACTTTTTTTTTTGTGAACAATCCTAGAGCAGAAGCCTCTTAATTATAAATGATCTCCCTGTCCTTGCATGGGAGATCCTGCAGTCCCTTAATCACCTTTGCGACCCTTTGCTGGTCAATAAGTCCATATCTTTTTAAAAAAGATAAACACAGAGCGAGTAGTGGTTGAGGATGAAGCAAAAATTGTTGATAATGCACCCTATGTCAAGGGTGTACAAGTGGTCATCCTCTTTTAAATCCCAAAACATAGCCTGGTGTCCTTGCTGCCATAGGCAGCTCTTGAATCAGATGGTCACTATGTTGTGGTAGCCCATGTGCCTGATATGGTTATTCTTCAGTTTCCAGCTAGGCAGGTTCCAAACCTTCACCAGCTCATCCCAGCCACAGGGGAGGTGATGGGATGGCTGTTGCTTAAGGAGAAGTGCACACAAGGCACTCAGTCTGTGTAGCTCTTGCTCTGCGCTATGTACTTGCAGACATGCAAGGTCTTCCAGAGCTTGTTGGTCTTGTTCCTGAAGGCCAAGATAATCTGGTAGTCGTCAGACAGGAAGGCCAAGCTCAGCACTTCCTCAGTGGCCCACAAAGCAGTGGGTGCTGGTGCCTGTGATCAGGTTCCAGAGCTGCAGGGTGCTGTCCTAGAAGTCTCTCGAGAGCAAGCGGTTTGTCAGAAGAGATGACCACATTCCTGGTGAAGTATGAGCACACAGTGCTTGCCACAGGATCCCATAGATGATCTTGTCCCACTCAGCTTCCACATCATGATGGTCTGGTCGTGGAAGGCAGGGAAGATGCTACCCAGAAATGGCAGGGTGGTGGCTGCCTTACCAGGCATTGGGTCTTTCAGGGTGCTGTACAGGGTCATCCGCTCTGACGTGGTGGCAGTGGGGCTGGAGGATGAGAGCAAATTCGGTGGAGGCTCTGGCCGGGTCTTACCAAGCTGCATGGAGAGGGAGCAAGCAGAAAGAGTGAAAAGCAACTGAAATATGCCTTTTAAACATGACATATATTCAGAAAACAAATTTTTCATTGGGGCAAGGGGAGGATGTAAGTTGGAGGCACTGTAAGGCACTTCTAAGGTGCAATAGCCAACATTCACACCTAGATTTTTTTTCAAATAGTATCATATTGGTATTTCAGTCTTCCTTTTTGTTACTCCTGTTTCAGTGGGAAGAAAAGTGTAGTAGTTTGCATACCTGTCTGCCCTTCAGTACATTTTTAAAGTGTATGTGTTGCCTGATTTGGGAGAATTAAGTGTTTTTTAAGTTCCTGCTCAAAACGGACTAATGATGATAGAATAAGATGCAGAGTGTCAGCATTCCTTTAGCATTAGTTATCCTGAGGCAACTTCTTGGATGTAAGAGTGTTTTTGCATTCCAAAGGTGGAATGCAAAATTCCATGTTGTTTTAATGCATGATGCCATACAATGTATTTTCATGGTAGAAGCTCCATGGAATTGATGTCAAATCTGCGTCCGATAACTCCATTCATTAATATTTGTGATTGTGCTTTTATGGACAATTGCTGATGAATTTCTGATGAAAGTTCATGTGTGTGCCTAGGCTCTCAACAAGTCTACTATTAACAGCACATTCTCTGCATCCATTTAGGGTCCCCAGCTTCTTTTATCTCATTAAAGCACTAACAGAATCACAGAACGGTTGAGGTTGGAAGGGACCTCTGGAGATCATCCTGTCCAACCCCCCTGCTCAAGCAGGAACACGTGCAGCACGTGGCACAGAGTGGCATCCAGGTGGATGTTGGAGATGTCCAGAGAAGGAGACTCCATAACCTCTCTGGGCAGCCTCTGTCACCCTCACAGGAAAGAAGTTTTTCCTCATATGGAGATCGAACTTCCTGCATACCCATTACCCTTTGTCCTATCAATGGCCACCACAGAGAAGAGTTTGGCCCCATTCTCCCTACATTCTCCCCTCAGATATTTGTACATGTTGATCAGATCCCCTCTCAATCTGCTCTAGGCTAAATAGGCCCAGTTTGCTTAGTCTTTGCTCATATGATAGATGCTCCAGTCGCTTAATCATCTTTGTCGCTCTACGCTGGACCCTCCCTAGAAGTTCCCTGTCCCTCTTGTACTGGGGAGCCCAGCACTGCAGCCAATACTCCAGGTGCGGCCTCACCAGAGCTGAAGAGAGGGGCAGGATCCCTTCCTTCCACCTGCTGGCAACACTCCTCCTCATGCAGGCCAGGATCCTGTTGGCCTTCTTGGCTACAAGGGCATGTTGCTCGCTCGTGGTTGGCTTGTCAACCAGGACTCCCAAATCCCTTTCCACAGAGCTGCTTTCCAACAGGTCAACCCCTAATCTATACTGGTGCCAGGGGTTATTCCTCTCCAGGTGGAGGGCCCTGCACTTGTTCTTCTTGAACCTCAGGAGGTTCCTCTCTGCCCAACTCTCCAAGCTTTCTAGGTCCCTCTGACTGGCAGCACAGCCCTCTGGAGTGTCAGCCACTCCACTCAGTTTAGTATCGTCCACCAACTTGCTGAGGGTGCACTCTGTGCCCTCATCCAAGTCATTGATGAACAAGTTGAAGAGCACTGGGTCCAGTACTGACCCCTGTGGGACACCACTGGCTACAGGTCTCCAACTAGACTCAGCCCCATCTATCACAACCTTCTGAATATCTAAAGGAATATGTAAATCATGAAATGACACCTAGGTTAACTTGCTGTTCTGGACAAGATTTCTTAGGTTTGTATATGTAACCACAGAGAACTTCTGCCATGTACTTCTCTCTCTTTTTTCTCATTATCTCCTAAAAACTTTATTGGGTCTTGTGATATGTAACAGTGTTCTTCTTGAACTGCCTGCTTCACTTAACATCTTTTTAGATATCTCCTTGTAAATATATAGAACTGTGTCAATAAGTTTCTCTACTTTCGGAAATTCAAATAATGCAAAACATAGGGGTTCAAGTTCTGCCATTTTAGTCTTGTTGTAATTCATTCTTTGAATTGGAGTCACTTAGTAAGGATGGCTGGAGAATGTTTCAGAACACCCGTGTCCGTAGCTGGGTTTTGCCTGTGGTCTTTTTCTCAAGTGACCGTCTGCCTAAAGAACTATGAGCTACTGGGTATTCCTGTATTTTGTAACAGACAGCTTCTTGTTTTAAGCTCCAGCTAGCATGCTTAGAAATAATTTCTACCTTCTTTAAATACAACTGCTTTTTCTAGAGCCCTTTGGAACCCCTCTTTTCCTGTTGACGTCCAAAGATGCTCTATCTTTGTGACATTGGTCAGAATTTGAGTGAGCCTGAAGATGCTTCTTATTGTACTTGTGCTCTTATCATCATCATCACCATTTACTAGGGCTAGCTGTCCTGTTGGTGTACTGGTAAAGTTTGTTTCTTTAGCACTCTTATGGGTTATATACAGTTGTTCTCAAGTACTCCTAGCAAGGGCTTACTGTCCACTTAATCTGTTAATATCCTGCTATTTGTATCTGCCAATTTGTATGAATGAATTTAATATTATTTTATTGCATGGATAATTGAGAAATATAATAAAAATGCCTGAGTATCTAGTAAGTCCTACTGAAAGACAGTTCCTAATTTGAAAAATCTGTGATTTGAAAATAAAATCTTTTTCCTTAATTATAGTTTCATCAGTTGTTGATGTAGTAAGCTTTTTCCAATTTTAACTGATAATTCTCTCTTTTTAACATGCCATAGAATAGGGTAGCTACCTGATAGATGTGTGCCTTTCAGGTAAATAACTGCATGCTATTTAATTTATCGTATGCAAAATAGCAGAAGACTGTATCCTTGTGGAGTTTGCGTGTGACATTTAGTTCCTCTTTAAGTTCTTGAACAAGTCCTAGTAAAGGATCCACCGAACCAGTATGAACTGTTCGAAGTATAGTTGTATTTCTCTTTATCCTGCCAGGTAGCTGAGGTGCATTTATAAATAAAAATGTTAGGAAAAGGTTATCTATACAGGACTCCACTGAAATGCCCTTGCCAGATTTCATAACAATTAACCGATGCAGTTCAATTCGCCTCTAAGAGAATATCTTATTTATCACCAGCAATACAATTCTGCTAGCTAGAAAATTATTCCTGGGTTATAAATACCACTTTATGGAACATGACTGAATGGCTGGCCTATTATGTGTCTGTTGTCCCTTGGCTACATCACTAAGCTGTGAGGCCAGGTCTTCGCATTGTTGTCATGCATTTACTTGTTGGAAATGTTCACCATTTCCAAGGAGACAGACAATTTTAAAGATATAAAAGTTGCTTGTTTTGAGCAAGTTGCTTTGACATTTCAGAACCTGTATGCTCTCTGCCTTTCCTAAATGGTCTTTCCTAAAAGACCTTTTGAAACTTAATTCTATAATACATACTAAAGCTATGAAAGAAGATAACTAATTTACAATGTCACTGATAAATGGATCTTTTCTTGCTGGGGAATTGCTACTGGGAAAGTAGCCTATACTGCCATGGCTCACTAAAACATGCTTCCTACTTGTGCTACAAAAATTGACTTGCAAGTGGATAAGCGTCATCTTCTCTAACGGTGTTGCAATTTTGGCTTGAGTGTTTTGTGTCTGTCATGTGTGACACTATCCTGTTCCTTCAGTTTGAAAAAATAGCACCAGCAATGGTTATGTGCAGTGTTTGCTAATAGACTGGAAGGCCCCTGGAAGCAGGTCAGTGTTATTCCTCCTTCACTTACCACTTCAAGTCTACCTATGTTATTTTGAGCCATGTTGGCATACATACAAAGTTTAACATTTGGTTATTAAACTCCCTTTTCCTAGGCAGATGGTAAATCTAAAGGCAAAATCCAGGCTAACTTCTTCATATTACATGTTCTAGTTTGCTCAGTAGCCAGATAAGGCTCTCAGTGCATGTCATTGACGTCATATCAAATAGCAGCCAGACAAACAGCAGAAGGACTTTCAGTTATATCTGGTGAACTGTTGTTTTTTTCCACCTTTCTCAGTGTAAAAAGAAGCAAATAAATTGACCTTGGTTTAGTTCTAAAGGTTTGGGCGATCATAGCTCGTGCATACTTTGCTGTGTCTCACCTGTGAATTGCTCTGGTAAAAGCCTCTTGGATGTCTGGCCTTCTTCCTTTAGTTGCCTCGAAATAATTTTTTAAATTGTTTTGTGTCAGAAGTGTCTGCCAACAAGTTGAGATGCATGTATGCAATGCTCCAGGTTGAGCCTCCAGTTTATAAAGGATACATTTCTCTTGCTTGAATAAAGGCAGCTCTTTGACTTCTGCATGGTTTCTGTTTCAGTAGAACTGACTTCCTATTTCAGAAGAAATCCCTCCTCAGCTAAGGGCATTTTACTTACTTAATTTTTAACAATCATCACAAACTTTTGATTACTGATTTGGGTATTGAGATGGGGGTGGGAAAAAGAAAAATAAGCAGTTAAAGCAAGGACCTTTCTTCCCCCTTTCCCAGGCCCAGCTTCTGTAAAACTCATTTGCTCCCACTTCTTTATCCAAACTGCCCTTGCAGTCCCCTTGCCTTATGCTTAGTCCAGCCCAATAAATTTGGTGTGCAACGCTCGGCGGTTGGGTCTATTTGCTTAGCAGCTTCTTTCTGCTATTCCTCTGCTCTTCCTGTTCCTTTTCCTCTGCCTCCCCACAGGTCTCTCAGTGATCACAGCCCCTGTGAAGGTTTGTCCCTGCTCTGGCATTGGAGATGGGCCGCAGTCCTCCAGGGGTGTCCTTGCTATGGTGTGGAGCACCTTCCTCCACGAGAGCATCTCAAGCCGTGTCCCCGGAGATGCATCCTCTTTTGAGCCTCCTTCATTTCTCCCATTTCTCCTTGTGTTTCCTGCATTTCTTCCACTTAGTGGCCACTGCTCTTTCTTAATATATATTTGAGCAGAGATGCAGTGTGTTCCTTTGCCAGGTTGAGGTTTTGGCACGCAGTGGGTTGTTTTTATTGCCTATGAGCCAACTGCAACTGGCTGTTGCTGCACAGAGCAGTACGTGAGCGCATCCTACGCTGATCGCCTCTGCATCTCCTGTTACCCACACCTTGCAGTTTATACTCAGTGCACTTCTGTGTTGAGCATTGTTATCTGTGGCTTGTCAAGCAATTCAAGTGGTTCTTGGTAAGGAGCGTTCTCCCTCCACTCTCCTTCCCACCACCCTGTGCCCCATTACTACTCAGGATCTGGTTCATTGATTTTAATCTTAGGCACTTCTTAGCTGTGTGGGTTTTGTTTGTTTTGAGTTTTATTTTGGTATGCATGTAGCTGCAGAAGCCTGTTATCCAGCTGAAATGCTGAAATCACATGATCTAGTCTTTTTATCAAGACTGGGATCCTCTTGATCAGGATATTTGTAGTATTTTAATTGTTGCATATGCATGTAATGATCATATGTAACAGCTCATTAATCTTTATTTTTACAGAATATTTTTTACATGTCCACTCATTTTTACAGAACATTTTTTTTTTTTCCCTTTCATCTAGATTGGGGCTTGTTTTCCTAAAAATTTTTTTGTCGTTTCTCCTAAAAAGCCTTCTGTCTGGCTATTTTGATACAATAACTTCCAAACAGTTTTTAATGGCAAACGTGCAGGGGCCTCTCTATATCTCTGTAGTGATTCTGTTGTACTGTTCAACATTTTGTGTTGTAAAAAGCTACATTGTGACAGTGAATCTTGACAATTTATGAATAAGCTGCAAATTTACAATCTGAACACAGTAGATTGCATTGTTACTTAAATCTTCTGAAGCTAAGTAGTAGTAGATCCATCTGCTGTGTTTTTTTGAGGTGGGGAGGAAAGCCATAATACCCAGCAGAAAGGAGCTCAGCAACAAAATCTCAACTTAAAAGATACTGTGATGTGCCTCTTACTGGAGTCTTAGTGAGAAATAATACATTTGACCAAACACTGTTCAACAAAATCAAATGACATGCCACTGACTCTTCAACTAAATTTCTAATAGTTTATTTATTTTTATATGGAGATAAGCTCCTTATGTTCCTACAGACTGTGACAGCTGCATGATCTCTGCTTGGCCCAGTGGGATAGCCAAGATTGTGGGGTGGAGGGAAGGAAATGCAATTAGGACCTAGAAGTGGAACTTTCAAACAGAGAAATTTATCTTAAGTTAGCCAAAGTTTACAAAGGATGTAGCCTCTTACATCCTCATGTGGACAATAAAAAATGGGTTATCTGCCATTAAGACTTGCAAACGTGGCCCACGAACCTGCCTCTTAACTTACGTGTGCAAATGCCAACCCGTTGGGGTAGAGCAGGAGGGAGCTGCTGGCAGGACGGTCTTGTGGAGATTGCCTGGTAAAGGCCCACGGAGCTCTGCCCCACGGAAGTTGCCCTCACTTGAGTGAAGCCTTCTTGGGAATGAAGGCAGTACAGGGAGGAGAAGGAGGCTGCAGCTGCAGAGTAAACGAGGCTAATGTCTTGGGCAAAAGGCTAATGTCCTGTCCAAAAGTTTGTAATATAATAGGTTACATTAAAGTGATTTGTACAAAGTAAAGTTCAAAAGTAATATTTATTCCAGATTGTCTTAACTCTGAATATCAGTCTCTTGATGTCATCTCCATTTACAGCAAAGAACGAATAATTTGACAACAGGCATTGAGATATTTTGCCCATTTTGGTAATGGATACTAGCCATTACCTAGACAGCTAGGAAGATGGTAATCTCTAATGAAGCCTAAGAAAAATTTTAAAATGTCTTTGAATCTGAGCACTGGGGATAGAAAGAAAGAAAGAGGTACAGGAAAGAGGAAGCTGAAACATGGAATGTGAGAGCGCTGGGAAAGGTTCTGGCTAAGAGTGTGGAAAGCACCGCTTCGAAACACTGGCTGCAGGACCGAGTAGATTAAACAAGATCAAAATTAACATTAATTTGATCTTAAGTTTCAAAACTTTGTAAAAGCAGGAGAAAATACAGATATTTGGATTTTTATTTTCAGAAAGAGCTGAATGTTGGAGGTCAGGGTGCAGAAATTAGGGCAGACAAGAACATAGGGCTGTATAAAATCTATGTAGGAAGTGGGCTGGAAGTGCAAGCATCTTAAGAAATGTAGAAGGAAGACTGCTTATAAGACTTGAGAACTATAGACTTCAGCCAGAGAAACATATACTGAGGTTTGAGATAGCAAGAGGTAAAGGTTACTTAGGTTTAGGGGAGAGAGGGAGGGATGGATGGATGGATGGATGGATGGATGGATGGATGGATGGATGGATGCAGAACCAAAGAGCTGTCAACCTAAGGAGAGTCTCTAAAGTGTATCTGACTTTAAGGAATGTTTGATCATGCTTTAGGAGTGCGGTTAAATATAGGCTCCCCTCTGGGTCATGATTGTTGCTGCTGTGGTTGCACAGTCTTTTAGTAGAGCTATTCAAATCTGCAACCTGTAAGACAGTTCCTCCTTCGTAAAACTTTCTGTTCCATAGAATTTTTTAAAGCAAGCAAGAAAACAAATTACCTTGTTTTCTAGTTTCTTTCTCTTGTATGGACAGTTTTGTTGAAGTTAGGAAAGCAAATGAAGTTCTGGGATTAGACCTACTGTTCTGTTTCTGAGGTTATACAGGAAAAATATTTGGTCATTTTCAATAGTTGTTCACTATTGAATCTCCTCCAATTTTGTAGGCATTTGGGATAGCTTCTGATGAAAACTTTGTTATCACCATGACAAACAGGAAAGAAATTACAGAAGACAACTTCAGTAAGTATCAAAGATGGTGAAATAAATGACACCTATCGCATATATTGATTGTAAATATCACATATGCATGGCTTCTATTACATGCAATAATTGAAATAAAAATCTTTGTTAGACATTGTTGCAAAGTTGACTTTCACAAAAGCTGTAACTGCTAGTGAGTATAATGTTGATTATACAAAGTGGTATTTCGCCTTCCATCACAAATTTCTGTGCATAAGGGGACAAAATAATGTAGAAATAGCAGTCACCTGAGGGAACTTGTTTTATTAAGCTTGGGAATGTGGAAAGATTTTTGAACTAAATGTTGTTCCCAGGAGGTTTACTAGCCAGTGCCAAAGAAAATAGAGATTATCTGAGGGTATAACTGTACTGGTTTTAAGAACAAAAGTTGAATGTAGTGATGTGTTTTGTCTTCATTGCAGGTGAACTTGTTCAAGGTGGAGTTACTTTGTATCTGTTACAGACAGCCGATCAGACGCTACTTTCAGCAACAAAAGAGCGAATTGACTTCCTGCCGCACTATGATACGCTTGTCAAAAGTGGCATGTATGAGTATTATGCTAGCGAAGGGCAAAATCCTTTGCGTAAGTATTTGACCAAAGGTCTTGTGTAAATTATGAACATAATGTATTTATGAATTATTTAAGTTTTAATTGCAGCAGGTGAAAAAGTCTTAACTGTAAAATAAAAAAAGAACTTGTGTTCTTTAAAAAAAACTATTTTCTTAAAAGTCACTCAATACTGCCATATAAGATTCCACATTTACAGAGATGCTTCTTCAAATACTTTCGTAAGAACTTTGGTCTCAGCCTTGTGGTTGTCATCAAGACAGGTCAGCATTAGCGTCATCAGATTTTTTTATATCTCCTGTACTTAAAATAGATCTTGTGTTCAAACTTGGTGTACAGCTTTTACACAAGCTAGCATAGAATTTAGTCTGCTGTTCCACCTGTGGGTCTACAGGACTAACAGGAGTGCAGGAGACTTAACCTACCATTTGGTACTTGACCTACCAAGTAGACCAAGTATTCCATTAAAAAGATGCTGCTTTAATTTTTATTTAACTAGTATATTAAATATTAACTAGTGTTTTTACTAACTTTCTGCTTTGTTTTATGTTCTTGTATAATTTTTCAGAAAATTCTATGTGTACCTATGATCTCTTTTTAAGTGTATATATCCCTAGTAGTGCATGCTCAAAATTGTCCAAACACTCTGGGGAAGAAAAAAACCACAAACATTGATACTCAAGCACTAAATATTGGGCACATTTCCACGGGGATTTGTATATCATAAAATGTCACCAGTGCCTTTAAACAGCAGTCATTTTTATTCTTTAAGTACCAGTCTCCTTTTGCCCCTTGTTCTCTTCCTGTTCATCTGTTGATTGCCCTTCTACCCACTCCTGCTCCCTCCTTCCCCCTTCATCACCCCTCCAAATGGAAAAAAAGGACCCTAGTTTGGTGTTTAAGACACTGTGATCACACTGTAAGTGTGCTTTGAACAGTAATGCTGTGTTTGACTTCCTGTGCGCAACAATTGCTCTTTTCACACAAGCGTTCTACCTTGCTCTATTTTCTTGCTCCTACCAGCAGGCAGTAGCAGATACTTGAGAACTAGTATGAGAACAGAAGGGCCGTGTAAAGATACGTAGAGCAGAGCTGATTCAGGTGCTCCTGAGTTCATGTTTGTGGATTTTTCTTTTACACGAACTTGTTCAGATACTTTTTGAACCATGTAAACCTTTAGCTTTCATACTACTGTGGGGCTTCAACCCACTACCTACCCTTTTCACCTGTTGCCCTACTTTTGTATGGTGGAAGTGATAATAAAGCATCATGTGTTATTCACATTTTCTTGTCGATTGTGGATTCTTAGTTGTTCATTTTTCTGGGCTTGTGCATCCTGTTCTGCTTAGTTAGAGCTCTTGTTTTTACTTTGTGAACAAAATGAATAAAAAACAAGTATATCGGTGTAAACTAGCCTATGTCCCTTTTCTGTGCAAAGCTTGTTAATTTTTGTTAGATGCTTCTGTCTCTCCAGTTCAGCTCAAGGCTTTTGCAAAGGACCAAGACCAAGCGCTATTTCATTACCTTGTGACAGTGAATTGATTGCTGAACCTGATAGTGTTGTGTTGAAAATGACTACCTATGTATGACAATCATTGCTTGAGTAGCCATCCAAGGTTTTTTCAGGGAAGGATTAGGGAATCTTGTGCATGTGAAACTGTTATTTAGTATCCTACAATAGTTTAAATCAGAAAGAATTTCTAGAGATCAAATATTCTAATCCCTGCTCAAAGCAAGGCTGTTTAGGTTGCATAGCTGAGGGACTTATGCTTTTGAGTTTTGAGCATCCCAGAGAAGTTCTAGAATCTGTTTGGCAACCTGTCCCGGTATTTAACCACTGTCATGGTTTAAAATAATAAAAAAAATCCTTATATATGATGAATTTTCCATGTTCTACGTGGCCTTGCCTCTTCTCCTATCTCTGTGCACCTCTGAAAAGCATCTTTGTAACTTCCAATCAGGTAGTTGCAGTAAGATCTGCCTTAGCTTTTTCTTAAGCCTGACCTGTCCTGTGTTCGCCCCACCTTTCCTTGTATGCCGTGCACTCCAGCCCCCTGATTGCCTGGTGGTCTCCTCTGGATCACTTCAGTATTTAAGTGTCTTTTGGGGGAAACTGAAACTGAACAAAGACAGGTCTCAAAAGCACTAAATAGAGAAGTGGCTACACTTGTTAATGCAGTCCTGCATGTTGTAGGCTGTCTTAGTCAAAGGGGCGCTCTGCTGCCTCATGTTGAGCTTGATGTCCACCACGACCCTCAGACTATTCTTCTTAAAGCTGCTTTATCCTCAGTCTGCATGGTCTTACTATGTCCCTGATAGAAGGTTTTCCATCTGTCTTTGCTCAGCTTTATTAGGTTCCTTTCTGCCTACTTCCAGCCTGCCAGGGTCCTTCTGAAGGGCAGCCCTGGCCTCCAATGTATTGACAACTCTCCCGAATTTCCTTTTAGCCTGAACTTAATGAGTGCAGTCCATTCCAACAGCTAGGCTGTTAATAGACACATGCGTGTCATTGATCCCACTATGGATCTGTGAGGACCCTGCTATTACCTGGCTGCCCACTGGAACTTCGTGGTGCTGATCACAACCACTACTCACTTTATTATGTTTACTTACCCAGCAATTTGTCCATAGTGATACTGGGGGAGACCATGTCAAAGACCTTGCTAAGGCATCTACATCCATTGCTGTCCTCTTATCCACAGAGCCATTCATGCCATTATAGCAGGCAAAGGCTGTATGCCACCTTTTTTCATCTTTTAACATTTTTTTCTAAGGTGAGAGTAACCGAACCAGTATAGTATACCCTCTGTTCATCTTGATCATCATCTGTATCAAGAATTTATCACTCTGGAGGTCTCGCAGATTGCTTGCTCTATTTCTCTCCACCCCAGCAGATACTGAGATGATTAAGGTCCCCCAGACCAAGGTTATTCCTCCAGCTGTTTAAGTAAGGCTTCGTGTTGGTCACCAGTCTGAACCTTACCTGTGAGGTCTTGACTAACTGGTATCCTTTATTCTTTTGTTTCCTCATAAGGAGTATTTTCCACTTTGGTTGCCTCTCATTATAATCACTTCCCTGCTATACTGGTTGTGTCAATCCTTGCATTATTCATTACATCTTTTCTTAACAATAAATGAAGTATGTGTGAAAATCCTGTCATCTGATTCAAAAGGATCCAAAGTTAAAGTGCGTTGCATAAAGCTAACAAAATGTGTAACTCCACTGATAACTTCTTGTATTGTTCATGGATCTTGTGACAAGGTGAAGTCTTTCATCCACGTGTGAAAATATTGAAATTTTTTTGCAGTATGTTCTGAATGTTCAGTATAGGATCATCTTTGACAGAGACTGAACGCGTTCCCAAAATACTGAAACACAAGGAAAGTGTATCCACAGGAGGGGAAAAGATTTTGACTGTTTTGTCAAGAGGGCCTAGATGTCAAAGTTTCTTGAATATTTGCTGTAGTTAAAAAAATCCTGAAGTTCTGTTTGGGAGCATCTGGCAGTTCCTCATCATCATCAGACATTTGCTGCTTTCTCGCCCCTAATAGTATTGCCCAAAGACCTAAAGAATGTTTATTCATGGGTCAGAGGCTGACTTAGACATAGGATCTCAACATTGTCTTTTGAGTGTTGTATTTCTTTAGTAAACTTTCTGGAAGTGGTTCCTCTACCACCTTATTGCTCAACTGCTAGATAGGGTTTCATGGTATCATTCTCACTCTAAAACAGTGAGCAAGCTTCAGCATTTGTGAGGGACTTTTCCCTCACAAATGGTACACAGGTACGTACCCTTCTAAAGTGGTACAAAGAGGTCAAGGAAAGTTCATCAAGAAAGTTCCACACTCTAGATGCTCTACATCCATTCATGTTACTACTACAGTAAAGCTTAAAATGGTCTAGAATTTTTGGTACTACTTTTTGTCCTAGTTCTCCAGTCCTAAAGCCAGAAGATAAATTTTAGTTCTCATTCCGTTATGATGTTATCGGTGTACTTTTTTTTCTAACTTGTTTCTAAATCTCACTCTTTGAAACCACAATGAAGTCATTTATGATATTCTGAAAAATGTATTCAAAATTCACTAAAGAGTTTTATTAAGCTACTTTTATTTAGGATATACTAAATTGCTGTTAGAGCAGATACCAGCTTTGAGTGTGTTCAAGTATACTGCAGCTGTACTATGTTTTCACAACATCTCTAAGGATGTGCCTGGCCAGTTTGCTGTATTGACATCTTTACTTGAATAACAAAGTGGCATTTTTCCTTGATATGTAATAGTAAGAATAGATCTCATGAGAGATGCTCAGCTATTAGCTTGTTTCTTGTTAGCAGTGAAGAAGATTGCAAGGAAACTAAAAACTCTTTTTAAACTTCATAAAGGGATGATAGAAGATGGCAAGTGCTTGCGTAATGTTGTAAGATACTAGCAGTAAAGAGATTAAGTTTGCATATATGAAGTTTATGGCCAGCGTAAACATGCTGCAGCACAAGAACCCTGTAAGTTGTAGAAATAAAGCTCTTTTATCGGAGAGAATGAAATGAAATGTTTATTCCCTAGGTTAACCAGAGTAAATTAATCAGAACTTCATGGGTTTTCTTCCAGGTTCATGCTGTTTTCCTAATTTTTTTTTTTTTAAAAACAAATATTAGCTACTAAGGGAAATACAAAAACAAGTATTAATGTTTAGAAAAACAGCTTTTGCAATTAGCTTGGATTACAATTTCTGCCGTGTGCCTGACAGAACTACAGTTGTTTTTGCCATTGATTAAATTCTTTAGCTATTTTGGCAATTTCTGTATATTTTTCTTTTTGTAAATAAATAGCTTTCACTTTTGAAAATCTGCTCAGTTTTTTTTTTTCAGTGAATTCAGTCCTTCCTCAGTTGTCTCAAATCTCTTTTTTTCTTTTTTTTTTATATGGAAAGTCTTTGCAATGTCCAAAGGTGTATCCTAAAGATGTGTCCATGTGTGTCCTAAAAAGGCATTCCTCATCATTACATTGAATCTAAAGAAGTTGAAAAGATAAACTTCTCTTGTAGTAAGGAGCTTGCTAGTTCATCAGTGTTCTTGCATTCCAGTAATTGCATTCCCTTGTCAGCAGATAGGTGAGAGAATCAGAGATTAAACAGATCATAAAATATACATACGAAAGTTTTTATAAATCACTGTTAAATAATTCTGATCATTCTGACAGTGCTTATCTCTTGTTCATTGTAGGTTAGGTAGTGTGTTATCCTATGTGCATAGGAAAAATTACTTCAAGTGTATGTCTGTTTTGTAAGGACTATCCTTTCAGACCAAGATCTTCATAGGGTTGTTCTTTTTTAATTTCTTTAGCATTTGCCCTTGCTGAATTGATTGACAATTCTCTGTCAGCTACGTCCCGAAATACTGGTATTCGGAGCATACAGATAAAGTTGGTAAGAGAGAAATATTATCTTTTTTCAGGTGTCATTTTGAGGGTTTTTTTTTGTTGGTGGTTTTTTTTTTTTGGTACTCCTTTCATTTTGTTTTTTCCCCAGTTATTTGATGACTCCCAAGGAAAACCAGCAGTTGCAGTGATTGATAATGGAAGAGGAATGACTTCTAAACAGCTTAACAACTGGGCTGTATATAGATTGTCAAAGTTTACAAGACAAGGTGACTTCGAGAGGTTAGAAAGTTTTAATCATTTTACAACAAAAATAGCAATCTGTAAAAAGGTTCTATGTATGCTATGTAAAAATAGAATATCCCATTTGTTTTAAGACACATCTCCCTACTGACATTTAGCTCTAAAGTTCTCATCTCTTACTGTATATTACGCACATGTACATGCTCTATAGATAGGAAATTGGGAAGCTTTCTAACAAAAAATGCAGAGAAGGAAAATGGAAGACTTTTTTTTTTTTTTTAATTATTCTCATGGGCTTTCCTAAGCTGTCTTGTCTTGGACTTGCCTACCTACAGTTAGGAGCATTCTCTGTTCTGTTGGTTTTCATAGTGAGTTCCTCTTATTACCTGGATGCTTTTCAGTAGCCCATTAAGCAATGCATTCAGTGTCTGTCATGCTGCTGTTTCCCCAAGGGAATACAAGGTGTTGGTCTGGATTTTTCTTTCATCTTCTAACTTAATGAGGTGCATTGTAACTTAAAATTATACATGAAGATGTTTCTGTTTATTGAAGAAGGTTAAGTGAAAGAAATGTGCTTTGTATGTAAAGCAGAAAGCAGTTTTATGGTGGTTCTTGGTGCTTGTAAGAACTAATTGTATATTTCTGCATCTGCTCCCAAGAAATTTGTAGACTGTACAGCAGACTTAGCCTGCAGGAAGTCCTAGAGGAGCAAAGTTGTGTAGGGTTCTCAACCTCTAGTCACTTTGTAAATACCGTAAGCCTAGGATGCTAAATTTGAAGATGAGGATCATAGGATAAGTAAATTGTCATTGAAGCTATGAGAAGCTAACCTGAAAAGTAACAGGGCAGTATAAGTGATTGATACGTGCTGAGAAGATTTTTCTGTATTGGATACATCTCCAAATGCAGCAGTCAACGTCTACCGAGCAAGTGGAGATAAGTATATAAAAAGTATGTCTGGGTCATCTTACCCAGTCATATGTACGGAAGTATTTAGTTCTCAAACTGCTGTAAAAAATTTAGTAACAGTAGGTATGTGTAGTGTTTTCAAGCTATAGGTTCAAAGTGTGGCTTGATAACATTCGATGGGAACATAGCTGTAAATGATACCAGGTGAGCTAACTACTACGTGTTTTCATTTGGGAGTGCTATGGTGGAAACACAGATTGTTTGCCCTGCTATTTGGTTAGATTAGATAAGGCTGCTAGTCTATCAAAGCTGAATCAAAAGACATGGAATTTAGAGTAGTGATGGTATTTGTAGCTATATCTCCAAGACTGCCTTTAAAAAGATTATGACTCATTACAACTCAAAATTATTTCTGTGAAAGAATGATGTCATGAAAAAGCAGGACTCCTTCATAATCTTTTTATTTGCAGAAGATTTACAGTTAATATTTAGCACAAAGGAGAACATTGATGGATTTGCCTTCTACCTTCTACTGTTTAAACCTGCTTGTGATTCCTGTCACTGTGGTACTGTAGCGCACAGACCTATTGTGCATGTCCCTATTGCAGTGTTTACACTGAAAAATTCTCTTTGTTGTTATAGCCAGTTTCTGTCTGTAGCAGATTGTCCTTGCCAAATCTTTTATCCTCTTTCATCCAGACTTCACCATAAAAAATGCGTATATAGATGGTAATAGGCAGAATATTGATTTGGAGAGTTACATGTATATGGCTGAAAAGGTTTTGGTGTGCCAAAAGGGCCATAAAAGTACATTGAGAATTTTTGGCACACAGACTTTAATCCTGTAACTACAATAGGTCTTAAATAAAGTGTATTTGAATAGAGTGACTGCAAGAAGTGTTTAATAAAAATCATTTACGTGTGGTGTTTCTTTTTGTAATGAAATCTGTCTTGAGAAGAGTTGTTAAAGTTACTAACACCACTGTCACTCTCAGTGATCATTCAGGATATGTGCGCCCTTTGCCAGTGCCTCGTAGCTTAAATAGTGATATCTCATATTTTGGAGTGGGAGGTAAACAAGCAGTGTTCTTCGTTGGACAGTCTGCCAGAGTAAGTAGATGTCAATCTTCATTTTAAAATGTTTTTACAGTTATTATCCTAGTTACTATCATTAGATTATTGTAATGTTATGTTTTTTCAAACTCTTATTTTGATTCGAATTTTTTTTCTGTAATGAACAGATGATAAGCAAACCTGCGGATTCTCAGGATGTTCATGAGTTTGTTCTTTCTAAAGAGGATTTTGAAAAGAAGGAGAAAAACAAAGAAGCAATATATAGCGGATTCATTAGAAACAGAAAGGTAAAACAGCCTTTATGGTTTTTCTTTATTAATTAAAAGTTTTTTGAAGGGTAACATGATTCCGCTATGTAATATTCCTGTAATACTTACCCAGCGGATGCCTCTTCTTATGCATCGTTTTCAGACTGGACTATAAAAGGAAGTAACAGGAAACTTGAGGACAATATATCATAGGACATGAGCTGTTTGTGATTCTTTTCTAACTTTTCATTTTAGCTTAAAAGACAGAAATACCATAGCTTGACACAGCAGGTTGAGAAAAACAACAAAAATTATGTTTCTAAGAACTGTTTTGCTGCATGTGAAACAGAAAAATATCAGATGCTTAGCTATTAGTATATTAGGCAAATATACAGTACTCTAATAAATATTTTGTGGAACTACATAGAAGAAATACTCTGTATATGAGAGAAAAGTCAAACTAAACCAGCAAAACCTAGCACTTGCACAAATCTTCACCCATTTTGTTGGATATTTCAGCTGGAACTGAGGACTCACCCTTTCTGTCCAACAACCAAAACATATTTCTACCACTTTGATTTCTTTACTAGAAAGCAGCCTGACCATTTAAAAACAAAACTCTATGCAAGAAATCTACATCAGGAAAAAATGCCTTGTATACATAGTGACATACATAGCATTTTATGGATGAGGACATAAATCACATAATGCCACATTAAGCATTTAATACATTTCTAGACTGAATGTTTCAAACTCTATAATGAGAGTGAATTGAAAATAAACTGGATCAAGGATGTCAGATTCTGACAGTTAACTAACTTTAATTTGAAAGCTTTTATATGAAGCATTAGTCTTTTGTAATATTTAGCATCATATGTTCTGCATTGTTTTTTTTACTCTGTATTTAATCCCTTTCAAAGCTGAAGGGAGTTCAGAAATTCAGCTTACATTCGTACTCCTATTATTTTACTCTTTTTGTAGCCATCTGATTCTACTCACATCACAAGTGATGATGAAAGATTTCTTCATAATCTAATACTAGAAGAAAGGGATAAAGAGAGTTTCACAGCAGTTGTCATTACAGGTGTACAACCAGATCATATGCAGTACTTGAAAAATTATTTTCATCTTTGGACAAGGCAGCTGGCGTAAGTTTGTGATTTGTATTTGATTTAAAAGTGTAATAGTGACAAAGTCAGATTATTATAAATTTTTTTTTGTAATTCATTTTTGACTTCATTCCTGTTAAGGCTGTTCATAAATACATTATGCTGATGTCCAACTAGACTTTTTAGGTAAGTGTATTTTTTTTTAAATTAGCACAAGTGTACAGGTGCCCAAACCAAACAAACATATTTACAAAGATCAATATCAGTTTTGCTTGATATTTGATACTTAGTTGTAATGAGATTATTAATAAATGTGTTTATCAGCAATTATTAATAATTAACATCTTCACAGTGGCTGTAACTAAATTAGTGACGTAATCATAGAATGCTTAAGGTTGGAAGGGACCTCTAGAGACCATCTAGTCCAACCCCCCTGCACACGCAGGGTCACCTACAGCAGGTGGCTCAGGACTGCGTCCAAGCAGGTTTGGAAGATCTCCAGAGAAGGAGACTCCACAACCTCTCTGGGAAGCCTGTGCCAGGGCTCTGTCACCCCCACTGCCAAGAAATTTTTCCTTAAGTTCCTGTGGAACTTTTGGTGTTTCAGTTTGTGGCCGTTTCCTCTAGTCCTATCAGTCGCCACCACTGAGAAGAGGCCACCCCATCCTCCTCACTGCCTCCCTTGAGGTACTTAAAGACACTGATTGGGTCTCTTCTCAGCCTTCTCTTCTCCAGGCTGAACAGACCCAGCTGTTAATAGTGTAACTGTTACTTAATAATAACATAATAAGCTATTACTCTTAAGGTTATGCTCCCAATCTTAGCATCTTCATTTGTGTTCATAGTTTAAAAAAACCTGCTGCTTCATTCTGCTTTAGGAGGGAGAACAATGTTTGAAGCTAACATTTTCCAGTAGTTTCATCAATGGGCCTGCAGGACTTACTGATACCTGTGGAGGTTATTTTTTAAGACGATAGATCTATCTGTTGATTTAAAAAGCTATGAAACCATGGTCAGATTTTGAAATCGGGCAAATCATGGATACCTTAATATGTGAAACATCATTTGCTGTTCTATGTAAGCACATTGTGGCTGAACCCCTTTTTAACGATGTGAAAATCTATTTTGACGAGTAGCTTGGCTCCCACATGAGCTTCCTGCTGCTATTTGAGGATTACCTACACTTACATGTGGGTTTGTTCATTCTAAGGGTCTGTTGGCCTGATGGAACTGCTTCTGTTTGAGATAAAACTCCATGTCATACAGTTCCACAGCATTATTCCAGCCGGATTTGTTCCCTCAGGCACTTCCACGCACCATCATGCTATGCCTTCTGCCCCACATGCATCGTCTCAGGTTCATTTTGCTCTCATAGACAAGTCCGTTTACTCTAATAGGCATAGACACCCTATCTTTTCAGATGCAATGAGAAAGAGGAAGGGGGAAGAACAACCAAAATTATTATATCTTAAGGCTATGAGAACACCTCTTGAGGTCCAGAGACTATACAGGCAAAATGTTATGTGTTTTGGACATACAGGTCTGCTCTCAAGTCTCAAGCAGTGAGACAATGAGGAACTTTTTGATCTGGGAATCAAGATTTGTCCTTGGGGTGCATTTAGTGGGATGGATGTCAGAAGCAAAGAAATTATAAACACTTGTAGGTAAATTTAATTTTCTTTGTGCAACCAGTCTCATTGGCTTGTATAACATTATTTTTCTGCAAACTACCACCTTGAAATTTAAGGTGTCTTTTAATTAACAATTAACAGTGTAATCACTCAATCATTCTGTGGTTCTGTAAGGACTCAACCCTGAAGCTGGAAGAATCGGCTAGTTTGCTGAAAGTGTGAAGTAAAGGGAATGATTTAAGTTCCTCAGTTTCCCCAAACTCCAGGGCATTCAGATTCATTTAGCTCACAGCGGCAGTTTGGAAAGTTTCCAAAATGGTTGCAGGTGCCATGAGAAAATATGGATTACAAGGAGGAGAACATTTCTGATATGCAGGTCATATCCATGGCTTTGCTGCCTGTATTGAACAGGACTTTTTTGAGGGGTGGGGAATGATGTTAAGATGGTGAGTATACACTTCTTAAGCACTTCTATTACTATTCAGATGACCAATACAAAGTTGACACCAGTTTCAGTATCTGGGGTGGGCTCTTGCTCTATTTTTAATCTCTAAAGGTCAGAACAGCTTACATCTGCAGGCACTTAACCATCTTTTTTTTATTTATTTGCTTAAATATAACCTTCAAATTTGTAACCTGCTTTATTACTGCACCAAAAAATTGACCCTAGCAATGAATATGTGTGAAGGAGATGAGTTGAAGGGAGAGAGAATCACATTCTCCCTTTTCATGTCTTTTCTGAAAGATTTTTTTTTTTTAAGAAGTTGAATATTTGGTTTTTTATTTCCATTTTTGAGGTTTATTTTCATTAAAAATATATTTCAGACATATCTATCATTATTATATCCATGGACCAAAAGGAAATGAAACTAATGCTGTAGTGAGAGATGTGGGCCCTTTCAACAACATTGACATTCAGGTAAGTTTTATGTATATCAGTTAAAACTCTTCTTTGATGGCAGCTTATTCCATATGGTACCTGTTTCTTTTTAATTATGCAGTTTGCACTACTATTTTAAGAGGTATATAATTTAATTTCTGAAAATTAATGTTATTTTTCATTGTGGTACAGGAACTAATTCATTTTTCTAATGTAGTTGTGCAAGTGTCACAGATGTTAATTGCACTAGTCTTTAGTGCAAGGAGGAATCACCTGGTTTTATTTTTGTTCTAGATTTCATTGTTTGAAAAAGGAAAAGTGCCAAAGATTGTCAATCTTAGGGAGATCAAAGATGACATGCAGACATTGTATATAAATACTGCAGCAGAGAGTTTTGAGTTTAAGGCACATGTTGAAGGAGAGGGTATAGTGGAAGGGATTATTCGATATCATCCCTTCCTCTACGATAAAGAAACATACCCTGACGATCCATGCTTCCCATCAAGTAAGTGAAATGTTTCATTGTTTATTTTATTAGTGCTTACTAAATACACTGGTTTAAACATGTAAATTTTCTAAATACTATATATGTAAAGAATTCTGGATTTCATTATCTATCAAACATGCACATAAACTTTGGAGACAATTTTTGTTTTGTTCTCAATATTAGAAATTTTGAGGAACATTGTATTCATTTTTTATGGCAATCTCATAGATAATCCTATTACTCCTAAGTGTTTTAGTGAAATAGAAAATGATGAGTGGTTATCCAAGAGAAGAATGGAACAATATAAATTGAAGTGTAAATTGTAATCTAAACTGGGGTTTGTTAGAATAGAAAAATTTACATCCTAAACTGTAGTGTTAACTTGTTTGTGTAAACCAAGTCTTTGACATAATTCCCTCTGATTTCAAGCTATGAGCTCTTATGGAGTGCAGTCTGATTGAAACATTCCCATCTGACTTTCAGGTCTTTGCTCCAGGAAACTAGTGGAGCAGCAGTAGTTTGATTCTAAAAATTATAACATCAGAATACTGTACTGCCCAAAATTTAAGATTAGTCCTAAGTTTAAAATCTGTTTTATCTGGTCTTGCTGAATTTTCAGAAGCAAAATTTTTTAAAATAATTTTGTATGTCTATGATTTTTTTTTTTTTTTTAAACGGGTTCTGAATTTGTGAAAAGATTTTAGGGTATTATAAGAACATCAGTTGAAACTAAAGAGAGAAAGTAGTATCTATTCAAATTATTTGAAATCTACAAATTTTGGTACATTTTGGTATGATTCAGTCCCTGTATAAAATTTTTACTTTTTACTCTTAGGATTTTTTTTTTCCAAATAGCAAAGGAAGTACAGGCTTCTAAGTAAATAATCCAGTTTTGATAATCAAGTGTAATGTTACTGTGTCTAACTTAATATGCGTAGGTAATCCTTCATTTGAACAATTGTTTTGTATGGCACTACACTGCACATTTTAAGTTTTTTTTTTTAATGGAATCTCTCTTTAATCAAGAATTAAATGATGACGATGATGATGACGACTGCTTTATAGTAGAAAAGGGTGCCAGGGGGAAAAGGCCTATCTTTGAATGCTTTTGGAATGGAAGATTAATACCATACACAACTGTGGAAGAGTAAGTGATACCTGTTTCTACAGTGTAAACCTTTTTCTCTATTCTTTTTATAAACAAGAGGTTTAATTTCTTTCTCATTTTGTTTTAAGTTTCGACTGGTGTACTCCTCCAAAGAAGAGGGGATTGGCACCAATTGAGTGCTACAACAGAATTTCTGGTGCATTATTTACCAATGATAAGTTTCAGGTCAGCACAAACAAACTCACTTTCATGGATCTGGAGCTAAAGCTAAAAGATAAGAATACTCTGTTCACGAGAATCTTCAATGGACAGGTAATCATTTGTGTGTGTGTGTGTTTCTTCATGGTCAAATATAATGCATATGATACAGTAATGTTTATTCATTGGTCATTTCTCATATCATTGTGTATTATCCAGTTTCTAAAGAACTTTCACCTTAAGATACTTACACTGCACTTCGTAGCGACACTTCTCTCAGTTTTATTGGATTGTAAAGCTTTCATCTTAAAAATGAAAAATAAGATCTAGTCTTTTTTTGAAAAACTGTTCATAAGAGTAACTCTTATGTAAGTTAATAAAAATAACTCTATGGCTTAAAGTGTAGTTTTCCAGGAATGCTGTAGTGTTACTATTTCTGAATCATAGAATAAATTTTAGACTACAGTATTGCTGTACTCCTATACTTGTTCATACTCTAAAATTCAGATTTACATTTTGTATGTGTTTTGTAATTGCTTTACAGGAGCAGAGAATGAAAATTGATAGAGAATTTGCTTTGTGGCTCAAAGACTGTCATGAGAAATATGATAAACAGATAAAATTCACAGTATTTAAAGGAATAACTACACGTACTGATTTGCCATCCAAACGGATGCAGAGCCCTTGGACAGTGTACTCTGCCATAGAGTGGGATGGGAAAACATACAAAACTGGGCAGCTGGTAAGTTAATTGCTCACAGATGTGGGGTTTTTTTTTGGTGGTGGTGGGTTTTGGCCTTTTTTAGAGAGGAGGGCCATTAATAGAATATTTGAATCTTGTAAAAGGCAGAAAGGGTCTTATGATACCAAAGTGATGTATAAAATTTAATTGCTATCTTTCTATAGGTAAAAACTATTAAGACTCTCCCACTATTCTATGGAAGTATTGAGAAATTTTTTCTGTATGGAGACCATGATGGGGATATATTTGCTACTGGAGGAGAGGTTCAAATTGCTTTGGTAAGACAAACATAAAATGATTTATATGCCTGTGTAATCTCTAAATTTAATCCTGGATCAGACTTCTTTATAAATATTTTTAAAATACACATTTAAAATTATTTTACATTTTGGAGCTTTGGCTGTCTAGAAAAAATGAAACTGCCAATTTTTAGTATGTTTCACATTATCATGTGGTTAATTTAAATTTGCATGTTACTTACAGTATCACAATTGGACTGCTTGTATGCTGTATGTTTCCATTCTTAACCATAGTGTTTTCAGCATATTTTAGCCCAGCATCTGCAGTCACCAGGTAGCATTTGTTAGCATTTGTCTACCTATGTGGTCCCTTTATAACAAAGTATTTCTGATCTGATGTGTTATAATCTGGTTGTTTATAACTAGACTTAACTTTTTCAGGAGCCTCAGGCATTGTATGCTGAAATGAAAACTATTCCAATTTCAAAACTAGACAGAACAGTGTCTGAAAAAACAATTAAAAAATACATAGAGGATGAAATGGCAAGGTAAGCTCTAAATTGTAATGGCTTACTTGTGAAATTTCTAATAAGCATTTTAGTATTTCCTCAGGGAAAAAAAATCTTCATTTTTATTCCCAAGTGGAAGGGGTATCAGCTCTTTCAGGAGAAATGAAGAACTTTCAGCTTCAAAATAAGAAATGGTTCTGTTTAGAATTTTGTTTTGTTTTGTTTTTGTTTTTTCCCCAAACAGCTTCATGTACATTCTAGTAAAGATAAATTATGCTGGTTTTTAACTTACCAAAAAATGTTTTTTCTTGCTTTTTAACTAGACTTCCTGACAAATTGTCAGTAACATGGCCTGAAGGGGATGAGTTACTACCAAATGAAACAAGATTTGCTGGTACACCAATAGGTATGTGTAGACTAGGGAAAATATTGGTCTGCTGCTGAATGGAGAAGGTGCCTTGGTGACAGAGGATGCAGAGAAGGCGGAGTTGCTAAATGCCTTCTTTGCTTCCATCTTTACTGCTCAGGCGAGTGCCCATGAAATACAGAGCCCAGAGACAAGAGAGAGAACCAGGAGAGGGGAAGATTTCCTGCTGGTCAAGGAGGATTGTGTTAGGGATTACTTAGGCAAACTGGACACCCCATAAATCTATGGGCCCGGGTCAGATGCACCCAAGAGTGCTGAGGGAACTGGCAGGGGTTATTGCTCAGCCATTCTCCATCATCTTCAAGAGGTCACGGAGAGCAAGGGAGGTGCTGGAGGAGTGGAAGAAACCATTATCATTGAAAACTTCAAAAAGGGCAAGAGGGAGCACCTGGGAAACTACAGGCTGGTCAGCCTCACCTCCATCCCTGGAAAGGTGATGGAGCAGCTCATCCTAAAGACCATCTCTAGGCATGTGAAGGAAAAGAAGGTGATCAGGGATAGTCAGCATGGATTCACCAAGGGGAAGTCATGTTTGACAAACTTAGCCTTCTACAATGGGATGACTGGCTGGCTGGACTATGGGAGAGCCGTGGATGTTGTCTACCTTGACTTCAGCAATGCTTTCGACACTGTCTTCCATAACATCCTCATGGGGAAGCTCCGGAAGTGTGGGTTAGATGAGTGGACAGTGAGGTGGATTGAGAACTGGCTGGATGGCAGAGCTCAGAGGGTGGCGATAAATGGGGCTGAGTCTACTTGGAGGCCTGTGGCCAGTGGTGTCCCACAGGGGTCAGTACTGGGCCCAGTACTCTTCAAGTTGTTCATCAAAGACTTGGACGAGGGCACAGAGTCACCCTCAGCAAGTTGGCGGACAATACCAAACTGAGTGGAGTAGCCGACACTCCCGAGGGCTGTGCTGCCATTGAGAGGGACCTAGACACGATGGAGAGTTGGGCAGAGAGGAACCTCCTGAGGTTCAAGAAGGACAAGTGCACCTGCACCCTGGAGAGGAATAACCCCAGGCACCAGGACAGATTAGGGGTTGAGCTGCTGGAAAACAGCTCCATGGAGAGGGATTTGGGAGTCCTGGTTGACAACAAGTTAACCATGGGTCAGCAATGTGCCCTTGTGGCCAAGAAGGCCAACAGGATCCTGGCCGGCATGAGAAGGAGCGTTGCCAGCAGGTGGAGGGAAGGGATCCTGCCCCTCTAGGCAACTCTGGTGAGGCCGCACCTGGAGAATTGGGTGCAGTGCTGGGCTCCCCAGTACAAGAGGGACAGGGAACTTCCAGGGAGGGTCCAGCGTAGAGCGACAAAGATGATTAAGCGACTGGAGCATCTGTCGTATGAGGAAAGACTAAGTGAGCTGGGCCTGTTTAGCCTAGAGAAGAGAAGATTGAGAGATCTAATCAATATTTATAAGTACCCAAGGGGAGAATGTAGGGAAGATGGGACCAAACTCTTCTCTGTGGTGGCCAGTGATAGGACCAGGGTTTAGTGGGTACAAATTGAAACACAGGAAGTTCTGTCTTCGTGTGAGGAAGAACTTCTTTCCTGTGAGGGTGACAGAGTCCTGGCACAGGCTGCCCAGAGAGGTTGTGGAGTCTCCTTCTCTGGAGAACTTCCAAACCTGTCTGGATGCCACCCTGTGCCCCGTGCTCTAGGTGTCCCTGCTTGAGCAGGGGGAGTTGGACTAGATGATCTCTAGAGGTCCCTTGCAATCTTAACCACTCTGTGTTTTTCCTGCCAAATATTAAAAAGCCAAATGTCAATCTAAAATGATATTATGTACTCCCGTTAAAAAAAGAAATACAGAGAAATCACCAATGATTTATAAACAGATTGTTTTAAAAGTCCATCTGTTTTTCATTTAAATACAGGAGCATTAAGAATAGAAATTTTGAATAAAAAAGGAGAAGCAATGCAAAAACTTCCTGGTACGAGCCACGGAGGATCAAAGAAACTTCTTGTTGAGCTCAAAGTTATCTTACATTGTAAGTACTTAAGTGTGTTTAAATTATTCTTTGTTATTTTAAAGAACATATATTGTGTAATATATTCAATTAAAATTTGATAGACCTGTATAAATTTAAATATTAAGGATAGTATCCTGTCAGAGCTTCATGCAACATTCCAAAGACATTTCAAGGAAAATGTCTCAATGCTATACTATGACTATACTTTCCATCATGTATAAGGAGGGCATATGAGTTTCAGGCTGTCTGCTTAATGTGAATGAGAATATGACTGAAAAGGTTCTTCTTGTTTGCCTTCTTGCCTTTTTATACAAAGGGATAAAACAATCCTTTTACCTGATAAGGGAGTTGCGAAGAATACTTTCTAGAGCACCGAGATTCCTGTAGTGATGTATGTCAAAGGAAACCAAATCAAAGTGAAGTGAAAGCTTTAGTGTAGTATGTGTGTTACAAGGCTGTATGTTTTTAAAACATGGTATTTTAATGCTGCTTGTTGTGTGAGGGACAGTCTGCTCTGTGTGTCACTTTTCAAGGTGTAAGGTTCTGGGGCAATACGTGGCTGGGATTGAAAGAATATGAGCCCACATAATAAAGATTATCAGGTTGTGTTTATGAACAATGAGGGGGCACATCAATGTTTTGCAAGCAACCTTTAATAAATGTAGACATCCTAACTTCAGGATGTCTAAATTTAAAGAAGACGTACTATTTTTAATGTTGTGTTATGTCAGTATTTTTCCTGAGAGAAACAAAGCTAAATGTGCCCTTTGCTTCTGATGACCAAGCTGATTCACCTTCTGGTGAAAAATATATTGATCTTTCAAGTGGCAGCTGGACGATGGCATACCTGTCAAACTCAGACCCCAAGTCTTTCTTATCATACAAAGCTACCAGTTGTACTGAAGTGGTACATTCATATGAAGATTAACAGCAAACATAACATACATAGAGCTTCCCTTCTCTTAAGAATGGACTGCCCAAAAAGCTGTGCTGTGAGAAATGTGTTCCCTATCCATGCCTGTATTGCCTTGTCTTAACTTTGACTAAAAATTGAGGTGGGATTAGAGTTGAGAGAATGGACAAGCTGAGGAGTCCAGGTAGAGTGGGGAAAGAGAGAGGCTATCAAATGAAAAAGTAGGATAGAGAGCAAGGGAATGCCCAGGGTCCATGTGGAAGGGAGGTGGGCTGTATCTGCCGAAGGGGAGTGTTGGTTGCAGGAGAACAGGGCCATGAGAATTGTTTTTTTTCTGCCCATTATTGGCTTGCTTTCTCTAAGGCTCAGCCTAAAATGAGCTTTAGGATTGACAGAGAGGGGTTGTTGGAAGGGAGGGGGCTGCCGAGAGAGAGAAATTATCAGAGAAATGCCTGGGAGGTGCTTGCCTAGGTTTAGGCTGAAAACAAAGTTTAGGTTTGAGACAAAAAGACAGCTTTAGAAGTGTGGTACCTTTGGAGCCAGAAATGGACTACTATAGGAGAGAGCAAGCTGCAAGGATACAGGACTGGGGGAATTTTTTTGACCACAGCTGTGGGCCATTGTGTAAGATTCTCTCAAAATTGGAACATACAGTTAATTTTGAGAGAAGAACCTCCTTAAATGGGTTGGGGAAGAGGCTGCCAAAGCAAGATGGCCTAAAAAAAGAGCCAACAAGAGAACAAGTATATCATAAACTTGTCTGGGCCATGCCTCAGAGGCATTAACTAGTTTTCAGCCCCAAGTTAGGGTGCTAAAGTATTCAAATAGCTATTACAGCAATCATGAAACGTCTTTTCAGGTTTTTGAGCTTTTCAGCAAGCTGTTTTCATCACTGAAGTGTTTATTTTAGAACTTACTTGACTGTTATTTTGACCCAAGGATTATCTTGTTTGCTATGTTGGTGAGATTTACAACTGACATGTTATTTTTACATTTAACTGAAATAATGATACTTGAAAAAATGAAGAGTTGTGGTATAAAATCTAAAGATATGTAGTAATTGTTTCTTTGTTTGTTTGTTTAAGCTCCTACTGGAAATAAAGAAATAATTTCTCATATCAGTCAGCATGGAGGCAAATGGCCGTATTGGTTTAAAAAAATGGGTGAGTTCACTTGTGCAATATTTCAGCTTATTTATAGTTCTGTTTTTTATTTCTAAATGTATTTGTACTTCTGTTTAGAAAATCTTCAGAAACTTGGGAGCTACACCTTGAAGCTGCAAGTAGTATTGAATGAAAGTAATGCAGACACTTATGCAGGAAGGCCTCTGCCATCTAAAATATTTAAATTTACTATCATAGGTAAGATAAATTCCAGTCCTGCCTTTTTTTTTTTTTTTTTTTTTTTTTATGGTGGGTTTGGTTCATTGTATTTCAAAATGAGTTGTGCTTTAGTGAAAGGTAACTTTCAAGCTTGATAAAATAATACTTGTATGTGAAAATATGAAGTACATTGAAGAGATTTTGTTTTTTCATCTAGTAGGTTTTGATTTTATCTAGAGCAGTTACGTTGGTCCTGCTCTATGGTCAGTTTCACAAAAACAGCTAAAACATTAATGGAATCAAAAACCCTTTTGAGGTGAACTTTCTTAACATGCTGAGCAAAAGCAAACAAACTTACTAAAAAATTAGTAAGTTAGCTTAGTTATTCTTACCCTCTGTTTCATGCCATTGGCATTCTTTCATAAAACCAATACTATCAGGTCAGCTTTCTTGCATATAACATAAAGAGAAATTAATTCATTCAAAAGCAGGTTAAGTATTTAAAATCTGTGTGTTGAGATCAAAGACCTTTTTTTATTTAAAAGAAGAATGATATGCAAAACAGTTAAGTACTTATTCAGTTATAATGGGTGTATATCTTTGGATTAACCATCTGAAAATATCGATTGGGAAACTAGAATTAAAATGATCCTTTTCATCCTTGTTAATCTGCCTTCCCGTAAACTCTGGAATATACATATCTTTATCAATATATAAATATAGATAACATGGTCTAAAATAACATATGACTGTTCATCTTTTCCCAAAATAATTTTTAGATTCTGATTTTAGTGGCATTTGAATACTGCATGATATACAATTCACAGTTACGTCATTTGTCTGGTACTGCATTGGTAGTCCTGTGTCTTGTTTCTCCTCCTATAGAGGAGAATTAATTTTATTTCCTAATCTTTTTGTGTGCATTTATCTGTCTGTGGCAGCTTGGTTTGTTTATAAGCCTTTCTCTGCAGCAGTTTCCTTTTTACTGAAGAGACTTCATTTTGGGGAAAAAAGGCATGTATTTGTGAAAAAAAGATAAACTGTAAATTGCATTCAAGTTGCCCTTTCTATCCATAAATATGAAAAGCAATCGGTTTTTAAGTTATAAAGGAATATGCTATATAACGTCCTATAGGATTTAAAGTTTTTTTGTTTTGTGATTTTGTACATCATAATTCATCTTAAAGAACATCTGTAGTTATGCACCTGCTAAATTAAATTCAATTTGGAAATACCTATGCCAACTACAGATTATACCTCTCCTGATATGTCTTATAACCAGTAGCTATCCTTTTATGTAAGCAGACTTACTTACAGAAATGAAAAGATTTGTGGCCTACTTACACAGAAGGATTGATATTCTCTTGGTCTCTGACTCTCACTATCTGTTTTGAAAAGAAGTTGTCTTTGATCCTTTTGCCACTAAGTGATTTTGTTACCTTTTTCTGAAATTAAAAAAAAAAAAAAGTGACTTTTTTCCTGCAAGGAGGAAAAAAAGAAAAAAGAAACTTTGTATTTAATATTAAAATACTTATTTCCTGTGCAGGTTCAGGAGGTAAAGCTGGCATCTGTTCCTAGAAAATGTAGAAAGAATAGTAGCTTTCAGTAGCTATCCAAAAACTAAGAGGTTCTGCATGCAAACCTTTTAGGCAGAAAATAGTTTTTTTTGTTTTTTTGTAGCATATTCCTCTAAAAGCTCATGCAGAACAACAACAATATGCTTGTATGATGAAGAAGGAATGTTTGACATTATTTTAAAAGAGTAATTATTTAAATTTAGGTCTAAAAATCTGGCATTTGAGTCTCAAGATTTTTCTTCTTTTCACAGAAGTACTTTTTTTTCTGTAAATAAATGTATAAATGAACCTTTTCTTTCCCTTCTTCATTTTTGTTCATCAAAGTAAAAGGAGAACATTTAAAGTTGCAAACTTTTATTCTGTATATTAAAATTCTCTTGCAGTAGTATTGTGGTGGCCCCCAGCATGGCAGACAGCAATTAAATAGTTTTCTTTCTAAAAATTCATGATGAGTCTCCTTGGAAATGAATGTATACTCCGAAAATCTGATGAAGTAACAATTTGGTAGTTTTATTACAAGGGGTTCCAAAAGCAGCTTCTGCCATCTCTTGCTCATTTTTGCCACATTATTTGGAAAGTAATTTGATATTTACAATGATCATCAGTCTTGAGAGGGAACATTACAATTCTCAATTTTTTTGTGTTCTATTTTGTCTTGGAGATGACCATAAGTACTATTATTCATTGTTCCAAAATGTTCCAAAACACAAGACAATGTCTGTATGACCTTTTGTGCATATAGTTTCTAAAAATCCTGAAAAGATGAATTAAAATCTACACTGAAATCAACAATCATTTTGTTCTGAGAAACAATTTATTTGATCTCTTTGACAACTATTTTTTGTTCACTGTTTATGGTTCTTCCTGGTAAGCTACAAAATAGTCAAAAATGCCAGTTAAACCTGAACTACCTAAATTATAAATTCATAGGCTTTGTTCTTTTCATTCACAAAGGACACATGTTCTGTTAGTAATTATTCAGTTTGCTAGTGCAGTTTTTTAACTGTTATTTTGCCTGTCCATTTTATAATTTTATTACTCACATGTAAACTTCAATAAAAATGTAAACACTTAGAAATTGAGATTTTTTTTAGTATTGTTGTTGTTATTGTTAAAATAATTCTGGCTAACAAAATAGAAAATTTCTCTTTCCCAATGATGTTTCATATCTCTTGTGCAAAAGAAATTTATTGATAATGACACCTGTAGCTATTGAAAGTAGTTGCTAATTTGAGTCCAAAATCACTTGACCGGTTATTTGTCAACCAGATAGATAGCATTATTGCTTTTCTTGGCAGCCTCACGGGCAAGAAGTTTTCGTTCCATATTACTGTGGTTTGTACTGCTCAGTGCAAATGATGGCAAAGGCTTCATTGTGTTTGTTGCATCTCATTTTTGAGTGCGTAATTTGAGGCAGTTTACTGGGGCCAGATTTCAAAAGGAAGATACGCCCACAATTCTTTTTCAAGTAGTGTTTACTCATCCTTAAGTCTTAATTTGTGATAATTTTAGAATAAGAATATTTTGTTGCATGATTTTTTTTAAGGGAGTTAGCACAATAAAATATTTAAGAAAAGTTGTCCCCAAAGATTTGTGCATTTTTTCACATGCTATATAGATTTTGATACTTCAGAAGTTCAGGCTGTCCTGTTATGTTGTTTATGCCATAAACTTCTGCTACTATGTTTTAATTCTTATTTTTATGTTAGTATAAGCTGAAAAAGAGGATTAGTCAGTAAACCATGATTTTGATTACAAAAGTAATTATGAACAGCCTATTTATTTTGAGGCTAGAAACTATGACTGAACTGCTGCCTTAAGTAAGCCTCTGAACACATAAAATACCTTCTAAAAATGTCTTATTCTTTTCTCTTAGAGGGCAAACCAGAGAAATTTTCAGTGGGTCTTTTGGAGCTTCCTTTTCGAGTTGGAGTACCTTTTAATATTCCTTTGGAATTGCAGGATGAGTTTGGTCATGCAACACAGTTGACAACTGATTTTAAACCAATTCTTGAAGCTAGGTAATTCAACTATCTCATTTTTGTCCTTACTTTTTGTAACATGAATACAGTAATTCTTCATTTTTTTTCTCTGAGTCATATACTGGATACGTTTAATATGAATTATCTGGCATTTTTGCAGTAGCTTCCATGAGAGTATCTGAAAGTAACTGAAAGTATATCTGTTCTAGGTGAGAGTTAAAATGCTTTGTTTATTTTTAAATTGATTTTGTTTAATGTATTTTTCTAGTGGCTTGACGTTACGATATGAAGAACTAACCAAAGGAACAAATTGCATCATTAAGGGTGTCACTGCTAAAGGCTGTATAAATAGTTACCAGGGCAAGGTAGGCTAATGGATTTAAACTTGAAGTAACCTATTTAAAAAGAAATAATAATAATAATAATTTTCATTTAAGATAGGTTATCACATAGCATTACCATTGTTTGCTCTATGTTACTGACTACAGCTACCTCTTGGGATGCTTTCAAATGATATTTTATGTTTCTAATCTGCCTGGAACAATTGTGTTATCTCTGCTACAGCCACTGTCTGGTAGCTGGTGGATCTGAGGGGCAGCGGAGCACACGTGTGTGTGTGGGATAGAGAGTACCAAATACAGAAAGTTCTGCTGCTGTTGAAATTATTTAAGCCAAATCACCCTTGTGACTTTTACACTGAAGCAGCATTGGGAGCATTAAAATCCTTTATTCTGATAGCTGAGATAATGAGTAGGAATAGCCAATGGTAACTATTTGAGCCTATCTTGATGGTTCCAAAGTGTTGGTTGCACCTGTAGCAAATATATGCTTGTTAGGTAACCATCCAAATCCAGTCTTTTATTAATGGATTCTCAGCACCTGTTCAAGCTGTTAAGTCACTGTGGAGCAGATACACAGTTTGATCCGAATTAATGCTTTTGATAAAGACAAATGCAAAAAATTTCAAAAATGATTTTAGCAATGTGCGTGTTTATATAGTATTCTATATTCTTGATTAGGTCCTAATCTTTCATCCAGTCTTGCAGCCTAGCATGGTAAAGACAAAGCTGGGAATTGAGATAGCTGAAGATACAAATGTATTTTTTTGTTAAAAAAAAAATAATAATGTTGCTGGTGGAAAGCTGTATGAAGAGCAGAAGGAGTATATACCTGTTGATTGAAAACTGGAGGATGTTGAATATTGTAGGTTTTGTAGATAGTTATGCTCAGCATGTAAGGAGAGGGGAGGTAAGAGTAGTGACAGAAGACAGGATAACAGAGAGTAGAGAAACAAAAATGCTTCTACATAAATTTGGTGAGGTTGAAGACAAGTAGGCATTTATGGAATTTGCAGAACAGAAATAATTCAGTTATAATGGAAATTATAATGGAAAAGAGGGGATCTGGTTTTCTTGTGTTGTTTAACTGGATAAACTGTAGGGGGCAATACAGGAACTCTGTTGTCTAATTGATATGACAAAAGAGGACTGTTAAAGATGGTAATGAAAAATCATGGAGAAAAGCAGAAGGGTGAAGAAACGCTAGAGAGAAATTTTCAACATCTTGATTTTGAAAGAGTAGCAGAAGAGCAAAAATACCTCTGAAAAATAGCTTGTAGTAAAAATATGGAAAGAATTTGAAAGGAGAAACTGAATGAGAGAAAAAGAAAGAAATTAAGTTTGTTTTTCAGAAAGGAGAAAGGAAAAAGTGCTGAAGGAGTAAGCATGCAAAATGAGAAGAGAATCTGAATAGGGAAAGAAAACAGAGATCCCAGTTGTCCATGGCAGAAGCACTGATAGAGAAGAAAGAGAAACTGATTTCATCTAGTAGTATAGTTGGTAATTGACTTGTTTCCGTGCAAGGCAGTTAAGATTATGGTGAAATGAAAGAGAAAGTTGGAAGAGCTATATGAATCACATCAAGAAAACTATTCAGGATTTTGAATGCAGTAAGGAGAAGGAGAAAGAAGGAAGATGAAAAAAAGGAAAATAGTATTCACATTTTTTCTTCTTTCCGTGTTAAAACACTATAGTAGACATATAAGCATACTTGATAGCAAAAGGAAAGGAGATATCAAGGTCATGAAGAATAGGGGAGAAGAAATTAGCAAGAGGACACAATTGCTGAAAGATTAGAAGGAAGGAAGTTAAAGGTATAAATGGAGGAATTAGAGGAAGAAAATAGTAGTAAGTCAAAAATGAGTGTTGCAGAAAAAAAAGTGTGAAAATAAGAGAGGGGGATCATAGAAAGAGTGCATGGGTGCAAGCACAATTCTCTTGCATGAGTGCAAAGCACTGCAGTTATCCAGGTGTGTGAATGTTGACTATTCTGTTAAGTATGGCGGGGCACAGGCCAGGGATGGCTCATGAAATAAAAGCTTTCCAGAAGCTGCTTTTAATGATTTCAAAAACTTGTTGTGTAACATGCAAACCCTGAATGTCTCTCAGCATGATAACATAAAAAAATGTAGTGAAGAAAGACTTTCGGTTTCCATAGCAGTGCATGAAACTTGGCTAAGCTTCTGAAATTTCACATGTATATATGGATTGACATGACTATGTGAGATAATTTGTGTAGAATCTGTTTGATTTAAGGTTAATATTTAAAATATTCTTTTTGTTAGAACTTTAATCTGAAGATTACTCTTCCTGGTTTGAAAGAAGACACACAAATTTGTAAAATAAGATTGCAACCTGGTAAGTATCTTAAGAATATATTTTTCTGTAGAACTTTTTTCTGATCTTATTAATAAGTATTTCTGCCCCCCCCCAAAAAAAAAAATATGTAATGAGGCGGAAGAAGGGATATTTCGACTCATCCAAGTGAAACTAAATAAAGCTGAGGACATATTATTTTGCAGGTACACTATCAACTTGAACAGTCTCGTCTTGTCTATTATTCTAGGAGCTGGAATTATCTACTTCATCGAGATAATTTTTTTGCTGCCTTTTTTTTTTTTGATGTGTTTAAATAGTTTTCAACCCCAGCACCATGAAATTAGTTATCTTTTTATCATTCAAATTTTCTGAAGATTTTTGGCACATTAACCTCTACCAGCTCATGTTAACCTACTGTCCATGTAGAAGACATCTCGTAAATCAACAAGTACTCATTCACTTTTTTACCTTAACAAAACAGGGATGCTGGGAATGCTTTGGCAGTTGGAATGATGTCTGAAATTTAAAGCGTTACATGTTGAATTTGTCATTATGTTACATAACACAAGAAGAGAATGAGAAGAGTCTTATATGATTAATACCTCAATTTCACTTCTAATCAAAGGCCCTTCTGGAAAAGATGCTAATTCCTATTATCCCTTATTTTCTGAGATTTCCTGGATTTAGTAGATAAGGTATCTACCTTATAGAGTTATCTACCTTGTAGTGAAGGGGGAAACTCTCAGGTTTTTGCCATTCAGGTTACCAAACCTTCCCAAGTTGAGGCTTTCCTGTCTCACTGGGGTGGAGATTCATGTACTCCAGGCTTTGTTAGACCAGCAGCTCACAATTTGTTCTGTTCTTTATCTATTGGGATGTAAAGGCTATGTTTAGAAAACAAGGTGTTTTCTAGGAGAGGCTTCAGGACCACTTTCTTCTCATTGAGCTTCTTATTGAGTCTTTTAAAACTGCTTTTCAAGGAAGGAGTGAGTAAAAGCTATTTCAGCCATTCCTACTTTTCAAGCAGTGAGGTTGAAATGGAAGTTTTAAATGAGTAATGCATTAAGATTGTTTTTGGAAAATGGCCTCTTATGTTGTTGCTTCTTTGGAACATATGTCTTCTGATAGTAATCTCTGACTTCCTTTTTAAAAAATTATAATTATACATTCCGGGGAGTGGGTCTATTTTAATAGCCTTCACTTCATCTTTATAATACCATCAAAATTTGCTTTTCCTTTTATTTGCATGCAAGTTTTGACTACGGTCGCTTTAGTTTTATGCTACATGTTGTCATTGAATCATAGAATCATTAAGGTTGGAAGGGACCAACAACTATCATCTAGTCCAACCTCCCTGCACACGCAGGGTCATCTAGAACGTGTGGCACAGGGCTGTGCCCAAGCGTGTTTTAAAGATCTCTAGAGAAGGAGACTCCACAGCCTCTCTTGGCAACCTTATAATTGATAAGATATGTGAACATTAATATCTTTGGTTTTTAATATGCCAGAAGAAAGCTTCAAAGTTATTTATGATGTAACTGCTTCTATGAAGTGTATACATAGCATTATATCATGTTTTTACATGCGGTATCTGATTAAATTCACCATATTTACCAGTACTCCAGAGTTGTGCCAAGTTGTTATAACAGGTATCTTGGTAGCTTGGCATTTCAAATTCACTTTTGAAAAAAAGTAAAAAGTGAAATCCACTACCTCATAAATTATCTAAAATATAACTACAGTTCTGTACTTGTCTTCTTTTGCAGGTCCTCCTCGTCGGTTGAAAGTAAAACCAGATTCTGAAGTTCTAAAGATTGAAAATGGCACAGCTTTCCCCTTTCAGGTTGAGGTATTGGATGAATCTGGAAACATAACGGCACAGCCAAAGTTAATAGTTCACTGTAAGGTAAACTGCAGTATATTGTTACAGCGATTTTGATAATTGCTTTCAAAAGAGCTGGGAAAAGAGGGTATTTTGACATTTAGACAGAATTTATTATCTTTATTGGTGATTTTAACTTTCTGAGGTCTGACAGGTATAACTGACTCCCTTGCCTTGTCTACCATTAGTCATCCAGAGTAGAATTATAAGAACTTAGTCTCAGAAGTGGAAGAGAAAATGAAACGAGAATATTTAGTTACAATTTTAAGGTATTTTATGGTTCATTTTCATATATATTTTAAGATATTTTACCTTTCATTTTCATATATCTTCAGAAAAAAACTTCAGGCTGTTGCCTTTAAACCTACTTAAAGAGTAAATGCAGGCTTAATTCCTAAAAATTAACAAAGACTATTGTTTGTACTTGACTAAGTTCAGAAGAGAACATATATGCTACTGTGGTTTTTAGAAGCAAGTCTTTTGCCCTTTTTGGCATGGTTTGATTCATGCGAAGTGTATTTTCCAATGATAGCAAAATCAGTCTCCAGAAAGGATAGATGCACAAACAGAAAAGGTTTTCCCAGAGTGAGTTGTATCTTCATTCCATTTACACGCCATTTGAGTACATTCTCTTCCTGTAGACTGTGTCTACAGCAATGTAAGAATGTGTTGAACTTAATTAATTTCTGTTTTAATGTATTTTAGAAAATTGCTAAAAAGGTTTATTTTAGCAGCTTGATTACGTTCACTGCCATAATGACAGAAGAGATACTTATGTATTAATATCATACGAAGAAGCGGGTGTTGATATTGCAGTTTTCTTGAAAACAGAATTCTTTAAAACATTTCAGTAAATAGTCCTACATATTTTTGGAGTTGCACAAATCTTTATTTCTGGAAAAACAATAGTAGTCTTCAAAATTTTTGAAATTTAATTTTACATTTTAAACAGTTTATAGGTGCTTCAAATCTCCCTGTGTATGCCGTGGACTGCAGTAATGCAGGAACAAACATTTTAACTGGTCCAGTTATACAGGTACAGAATATAAAGAAGGACCAGATCCTCAAAGCAAAGATTGAAATACCTGTAAGTACTGATTGGGGTGTTTGGATGAAGGAAAAGTTGGAAACACAGTTTAGCATACTATCTTGTCAATGAACCAAAGTCTTTTATGAAGCTAGTTAATAAATCAGTGGTTTATAATCAGTCTGAAAATCAGCTGGCTGCCCTGTTTCTCTCTAGGAAACCGTAAAAGGCAAACTTTCCATCTTTTCCCGTCACTCTGTATGTTCGAAATTCCCTACGTGTTTCTGGGATTTTGTATTTCTTTTTTTCCTCCCTGCATCTTTCTGATAACTTACTATCTTGCGTGTAGACCCAGAATAGGCATGGCAACATGTTTTCTGAAGCTATAGCTTGCTTCATTTTTAGTATCCTTCAAAAAATCACAAGCATTCTGGCTTATCCTTTGGATTTCCTTTTGACAGGCCAGGCTCCAACTTGGACATGAGGTCACACTTGATAGTCCAGAGTAATACCACAGATCACAGTAGACTCTTGGATGGAGGGATGTAGTCTTTATCTACTTGAGATATATGTGTATTTTTAATGTCTTAATTATGTCTACTTTTTGTTTCCCCATACACAGAGCTGTAAAGATGTGCCACCAGTGGAAAAGATTATTAAACTTCTTCCTAGCAGTCATGTTGCAAGACTGCAGATCTTAAGTATGGATGGACAAAAAGCTATTCAAATTAAACATCAGGATGAAATTAATTGGCTTGCTGGAGATGTCATGCACAACCTTATATTTCAGATGTATGATGAAGGAGAAAGGGAGATACACATAACTCCAACTGTGGCAGAAAAAATTAAGGCAAGTATTTCTGAATGAACAATTGGATGTGGAGGATGCAATGTATTCCTAGCAAGAGGCTGATTTTCTAAAATCTGCAGACATCAGACTGCCATCCAAATGATGTTCCCCAAGAAAGTACAAACAAACATTGTGAACTTTACCCTGTGCTTAAAAATTTTAAAAGATCAGTTCATTAAAATTGTATCCCTAATGAGATAAGGGCATTTAATAAAAAGTTTGACCATGCTTCAGGGTAGTATTATGAAAAGCACGTTTAGCAATTTTTAGCTCTTCTAAATACAATAAAATAATTCTTACATAATTATGATTCCTCAGATAAAGGATTTTCCCAACATTTAGAAGCCTTGAGCTGTCATGTTCCTTCATGAAAATTTTTGTGTGTCTTATCCCTCTGTCTCTGTGCAGATGTGAAGTCAGATACCTAGACAAAGCTCCACCAAATGGTTCATTTTGTCTTCTAGCATTTTCCTCTATCAGATCTTTGCTAACACATTAAGATGCAGTGAGGAAAACTCTGTGTATATTTTGGGTTTGTTTAGAGTAATTCTCTTCATTTGGGCAATGTGTGATGATTGCTATTGGAAAAAGCTCAGGCTTTGATTGTGAACTTCTGTTACTTGTTTGAAGCTTCAGCCTGTTTTGAATGACCACAGATGTGTTGTGTAGCTAATGATTAATAATTTAACATTTGATTAATTTATGAAATTTTTATTTTAGGTTAACTGGACACCCAAAATTAACAAAGACAGTTTGATTCAGGGTTTATTACCTGATGTGAAAGTACCAACATCAGTAAAAGATCTACGTTACTGTCTTATTACTTATCTTGATGACCACGTGTCGCTGGAGAGTGCATTTACAGTCAGGTTTGTCCATTTAAAACACACTTTTTGAAAGCTGTTGTTGGCAAAAAACTGTAGAATTGTGCTTTGCAGGGAAAAAAACCTTCGCGTAAGCTGAAATAATGAAGTAATTTGACAAAAGATCAGGAGTATTTAGGGAGGATTTCTTTTCTAAGGCAAAATGTGATTATATAGATGAGAACTTTATGTATTTGAAGAACTCTAATCATGAGATTTTTATGTCTAGCCCTATGATGACTTTATAAATATATATAAACCAAAGAATACTACCGTCTTTGAAAACTTTTTTAAAAACCTTTAAGCTTGTAGGATTACTGGTCTTACTGAGGAGTCAGGTCACTGGTTGAGAAAGAGAAATAATACTATAAATATAAAGGAATATGTTGCAGCTTTCAAGGGTTATTGTTTTGTAGCTAAAAATAAGATTTGTCTAGCCAAATGCAGAAATCTGTATCTGATAGGAAGTAGAATAGAGGATTTATTGACTGTTTTAATATATATTTTTTTTAATCACTAAAATTCTCATATCAAGGAACTCCTTTTTATTGGTTATTCTGCTATAGTTGCCATAAAAATTAACTAGGAGGTTGTTCTCCCATGGTTATTGAAGCTATCAACATAAGCCTTAATCCTGAGCACACTAAAGGAGTCCAAACATTGTGCCAGATAACTCTTAGATCTCAGGTAACAGATCTTTAGGAGACAAGTTGCAGAGGATGTTAACTTTCATCCAGTAAACAGAAGGAAAGGCTGAGATGGTTTGGGCTGATTGCTTCTGCTTTGTTTTAGCAAAAGGGGAAATGGGAATATGACCAGAATTGAATTCTATTTAGTTATCTGGCTATGGCTTTGATCTTTGTTAAATATTGGTAGGCAAGTTATTAGAGAAAAAATGATGAAGCCCCGTAACACTACAGAGTTTCGTTACACAAGCAGTCTCTGATAAGCTCCACCTGCTATGATAGAAGTATAGACTACTGTGTGACATGTATGCACATGAAACTTGATTCCCTAAATATATGCAAGGAAAAAATTATGAAAAATTCCAGTTGCAAATGAATGATAAATTCTGTGTGCAGTTATATCTGCTAATCTGTATAATTATATCTGCTAGTGTGTTTTAAGTGATTAATTCTTGAAAATAATCATAAATTAATTTCCATATCTTAGACCACTCCCTGATGAACCCAAACACATTAAATGTAAATTAAAAGGACCAAACACACTGCAGATGGGTGAAGAACTACAAAGTGAAATTGGTGAGTATTTGCATATTCTTTGCTTTGTTGCAAGATATGTATCTGTTTCTCTATAGTTTGTTAGACTGTTATGTGTACCAATGTCATCAAGAGTGAATTATCTTAGAGCCTTTATAAAATAAAAAGATTTTATTTCCTCACACATGGAACAGTCATCAGACTTTTACAATCATCATTCTGTGATTCTTTAGTTAATTCCCTAGTATGATTCGCCTCTAAATTTGTATATTGGGACATTCCTCACACTGGAGTTCAAATTGTTAACATGATTTTGTTAAGGTTGTTGATTCTGAAACCTTAAAGGTCAGAAGAGCATTCAGATAACATCAAGAGCTTAGTCTTCCAAGTGATATGTTTTAAAGTTGAGGCCTAAGACGAAGTCATGTTAGGGATCAGTTTTCCCATTCTACCTCAGTTTCTGTGCATGATTGCTGTTAGAACATATGGTCAAGGAAGTCTGACATTGGCTATTAAACTTTTCCTGGCACCATGACAATAAAAATGCTTCACTATTGGCTTTTTTTTAATTTTGTTTTATTGTTATGCCTATTGGAGGGAAAATTACATGTTTTTTCTTCTTCAGAGAGTGTGCAGTGTTTTTACTAATTTGGATGTGTCAGTTTCTTCCAATGAGCCTAAGATATGTTTAGGTAAATTCTAGAAATTAGAAAAACTTATGATGTTTTGGGGCATGAAAATATTTCGTATGAATGAAAAAAACACACATAGGACAGATCGTATTTAAGAGGTTCTCATAGTAGCAAGAAAGATCTTTTTATTCACAAAATAGCAAACACAAAGTTTTGTGTGATTGACTATATATGTACTTTTTATGATTCCCTACTTATGTTCATTTTCTCCATATTATGTGTATGTTGTGTACATTTGTATTTCATACATTGTGCAGTGTTTAATTAAAGCAACTAATGGGATATTCATTTTACTAAATGTTTTAATAATAAACTTTATTTTAAACAGATGTCATGATTACGGATCAGTATGGAAACCAGGTTCAAACAGTGACATCCTCTTGTGTAAATTCCCTAGGAGTTTCTGGGCCTGGACTTGATAAGTCAAATTTGAAAATATCTTGGCAGGTATTTCAAAATTATTTCCAAGATGTCATATCTTTACCCATATTCTCTATGACGTCTGTGAGATAATTGCCTTAATTTTCAAATGGAATTGAACCAAAACTGTTGAAAGATAGTTAAATAAGCACTATTTGATAAGCTATGAGAAGTAGAGTTTTAAAGCATTAAAATCCTATCCTCATGTACGCAACAGCGTCTGTTAAAAACATTTTCACTGCTGCAGCTATACATTATGGGAGTAGACTGACTCTATGTGTTACACTTTAGTCAGGTTGTCTTTGTTTTTCCTCCTTTCTTTCTGTTTTCTTCTAGCTGCTTTTTAAATGTTCTGTTCCTATTTGTGGTGGCATAGTTGATTTTATGATATTCTGAAGCAGCATAGGGAGTTACAGATCTTACTATCTGCATTAGTTTAATTTAAAATGGGATCTATGCCTTTTAAAATATGATGCTGCATACAACTGAGTAAAATCGTCTATACAATGAAAACTAGATTTCTAGGAAGTGTGTGCGTTTACCAATTTCTTGCTCAAAGAGTCCTCTCAAATTAAGGAAAAGGACTAAAATTGTTCCTTTTCAATGCATTGTCTCATGTTAAAAATAGCAAACAGATTCCAATATGCATAAATATTGAAAATACTGTATTGAGAAAACAAATAAATTATACTTTTTTGTTCTTGATAGAATCCTATTTTTATTTCTCAATAGGAAAGTACGTTGACAATGAGAATCAAAGGTATTCGGTTTAAACCGTGTTTACCTGGAAGCAAAGAATTGTGCTTTGCTTGGCGTGAATTTTCCGATTTTCTCAGAGTAAATTTAGTTGCAGGATCTCCTGCTAAATTGCAACTTGTGGATTGGCCAGAGTTAGAAAAGGTAAGTCCAAAAGTCACTGTTTGGAAAAAAAAAAACAAAGGGTTGGCTAGCCAGTAGGTCCTTTTATTTCCAGAGCTTTTCAGGGTACTGGATTAAAACACTGGAGTCTTAATTCAGTGGTTTTGAAAATTGCCAGAATATGACAACTCTGGAGACTTTTGTTTGTTTTCTTTTTACACAGGACAACATACCATAAGCAAAATTAGTTAAGTATCTTACAACCTGCATGATCATATATGCAGGTGTGTTTTAAATTGGACTGTGTATGTGAAGCATTTTTCACACAATAGGTGACTAACTACATTGCCTTTTAAGAGTAAATCTGTGTTGTGGTAATCTAACTCTTAGGTGTCTGTTTACAACACTATAATACTTTATAATGCTTAGATATGTAATATAATAATATCTAGTGCTTAGAATTTGTACAGTTTATTCTGCCCCATTTCCCTTTCTACAAGATGATACCTTTCTTTTTTTCTTAATGGAGAAGTTTACTGTGGGCTGAATCCCAAAACCCACCTTCCACTGCTGTTTGCCAAAATGCAGTCTTTAACAGTAGAAATAGTTGACAGTTTAACTCTCCCTTATTGGGAGTTTTATTTTTGATGCTAACAATGTTACCCCTTCACCCAGAAAGTGGCAAAGGAGTATAAAACTTACATCAAATAGAAAGGATTGAAGTTTTTCCTATCATCTAGTCAGTTGCAGTGTTTTTATTTTTCAGCTTTTTCATTGGTTGTACAAGTGATCATACTGAATTTGCACCAAAAAGTAAAATAGGAGAGTGGAAGCAAGTAAAAGATAAGTTTGATTCTCTAAGTGGAAAACAGGAATGAAGATGAGAGTGTTGGAAAATGGAGAAGGGAACTATTAAAAGAAAAGTGAAACAGCAGGTTCAGGGAGTGTCATAAATATTTTCAGTCTTTATAAAATTGTCTAGGTATTTCAGAAGACTAAAAATCGTAGACATTTTACTCTTTCTGTAACAAAGAAGCTGTCTTTGACAAGCTTCTTGGGAAGCATGTCTTTATATTTAGTCACATCAGCACGAGCAAGACATGCATTTCAATTGAAGCAGTGCATTTTATAATGTAAAGAGAATGGTATAACTGTGGAGTCTTCCTGGAATTTTACGATTCCGTCATGGTTTACCTAGTCTGTAAGGCAAATAGTAGGAAAAATGTAGATTTGATCACTCTGGGGATTCTGGACCGGCTGCTTTGAATGTCTGATATGCCTAGAATATAATGAAGTGATGCCTTTTTTTATCTCTTTATCTTTTTTATTGGATGCCTCTCTCTATCTCTTCCAGCCTCTTGCAGTGATTAATGGTAGAGAACTGCAGAAACCTCTTGTAGTTCAGTTGTGTGATCAGTGGGGAAATCCATCTCCTGAACCTAATGTCAAAATCAGTCTTATGAAGGGTAACAATTTAAAGGTAAGCGTATGTCTTATTATAAGACCTTCTGTTTATCAAAGTGTGTAAATCTGTGTTGTCATGTCTACATTGTCTCCTTCATGCTTGAGATGTTTTTGGAAAACAAAGTATTCTAAGAATAGAATCATAGAATCATAGAATGCTTAAGGTTGGAAGGGACCTCTAGAGATCATCTAGTCCAACCCCCCTACACACGCAGGGTCACCTACAGCAGGTGGCTCAGGACTGCGTCCAAGCGGGTCTTGAAGGTCTCCAGAGAAGGAGACTCCACAGCCTCTCTGGGCAGCCTGTGCCAGGGCTCTGGCACCCTCACGGTCAAGAAATTTTTTCTGAAGTTCCTGTGGAACTTTTGGTGTTTCAGTTTGTGGCCGTTTCCTCTAGTTCTGTCGGTGGCCACCACTGAGAAGAGGCCGCCCCATCCTCCTCACTGCCTCCCTTGAGGTACCTATAGACACTGATTGGGTCTCTTCTCAGCCTTCTCTTCTCCAGGCTGAACAGACCCAGCTCTCTCAGCCTTTCCTCACAGGGCAGATGTTCCAGGCCCCGGATCATCCTTGTAGCCCTGCGCTGGACTCTCTCCAGCAGCTCCACAGCAAAAGAATAATTCATCTACTCTGGTAATTTTGATGAATAATGCAAATAGTTCCCAGGACAGATTCCTCAGCTCCCTCTTATTAGCGCTATCAAAATTGTAGTGCAGTATCCAAATGTAATTTGTATACATTTAGGATTTTCTGAAACTTCTTTGTAATCCTTCACCTCTGTCCTTTACCTGTATCAATTTACTGAATAAAAGTAAAGATCTGCTTTAAAGTGGTAGCTATATCATTTATCATTTTTATCTATTGGTTCTTTGATTTTGGTTCCTGAACATAAGGCTTTTCATCTGCATATAAGACTATGTGAGTTTGATCTGCACTTGGTTATCTCTGTGAAGAGCAGTAGTGATATAAAGCAAACTGAAACAATGAGAATGCAATATTTAACCCAGATTTAAGCAGTTACTATTTCCATTACCTTTCCTTTAATCTGAGTGCCAGGTGGTCTGCACACTGATCTGTGCTAAGAAAGTAGTTTGACAAATTAATTCTATTATTAAAATCTTCATTCTTAATGTTGAAAATAAACATATGTCTTTGCATAGACTTTTGTATCAAATTGAATAGCAATTTGTTGCTGTCTGTCAAATTCAGGAATATCAAGGAAAGCTTATCCTTCTTGTGGAAGCAGGCATGTGGAACAGAAGCTTTCAGGTTGTGTCTGTCACAAGTCATGAGAAGAAGCAGAGAGAGTTCTCAGTTTTTGTACTCTCTGTACATTTTTTTTTTTAATGAGTACTGTCTGTGTGTTTATTATTCAATGGATATTCATCCACCTTTGGACATGAGATTTTTCATGCTTTGTTGGCTTTGGTCCCTCTCTGTTCCTGCTTGTCAGGTGTTTGCATTCTATCTTTCTTAAAATATACAGCCAAGAACTTTCTTAAGTTCATAAGTCAAGAACTAGGCCACTGTCTCAGTTTTTCTCCAGCTTGACTCTACTGTTCCTATTATTTATTTTTACTGAACCTTTTAGAGGAAATTTCTTTACAACTTGAAGTTTTTTTTCTTCTGGACCTTTCAAAACTCTTGAAACAAAAGCCTGACTCATAGTTAGGCTTCATCTTAATTTGCCCCTACTGCTCTCTTTGTGATGGCAAATGTGTCTCCCAAAGGCTTCTAGTTATGTTGATCTTGAGAGGACTTACAGCCTGGATAGTAATACTGTGTGGTTGTGCTGACTGATCAAAGAGATGTTCTGGTGGCAGATTCTTGCAGATATTAAGCCTTCCTCTAGGGAGGAGGAGGATGCAGCATCTCTTAGAAAGCCTTCTCAAAGCCAAGGCGGATCATTGTTAGAATGGATCTAGTACAGCACTCTCCTTCAGAGCTCAGTTACACTAGTATCATTTTGGAGAGATACTTGTTTCATACAATAGCAGAGCAACCAACTGCATACTTGTTCGGGAAGGATCAGGTCTTAATGAGTATCTTGAAGAACCTCTTCAGAGAACTATCCAGAGGCTTGGCATTTCAAATAGTTTGTATGGACAGTTTTCCAAAGGAAATTAGAAGTTTCTAGGGATTGGAATTCTTAGATATGTTATCTGTATTTCACATCTTGCCCTATACATCTCCTATGCTTGTCTCTGATTGTATTTTCAGTACTTCCATTTCCTCCACAGATCCAAAATTAAATGAATAGGTGTGAATAGAAAATCTCTGAATTCTAATATCCACCCAAATAGCAGAAATGCACAAAGCAACAACACCTGTTTCTGTGAAGTTAAAGCTTTCTATTCTGGAATGTATAGTAATTTCAAATACCGAGTTCCTTTCCTGAGCTGGGTGCAGTCTTCAGGGAAGTTACTGAAATGTTTTGTAATTCTCTCATTACTTCTGAAAAAAAAACAAAATATCTTTACAGTGCTGCCTTCCATTTGCACTGTTAAGCATACGTTTTGCCATTGCTTTTCTGTGATGACATTGTTGGAAAAATTCTTTCTTCCATAGCTGATTCATTGTGAAATAGCTTTCACATTTTTTTTTCTAAAGTATTTCATTCACTTAACTTGTTGACATGAGATTTATGAAATATTTTCTGTGTGAAAGAGGATATTTCTGTAAGAAAATTAACTACCTCAGGTATCATGTAAACATTTTTTGTGTGTAAGTGGACACTTGACAGATATTTTTCTGGAATCTGTGCTGAAATAACAAAGGGAAAGCAATTTAATCCCACTCTATTCATGTAATTTAATTCATATAATATAATTTGCATTATTATCTTGATTTGAAATCATTGTTGAATAAGTTGATTTTCCTCTGATAACTAATTCCAAGAGAATTCAGGATGGATACCTGGCTTCCTTTGCTATCCTCTAAACTTTAGAGTCACTATCTGAAGTTCTTTTCATAGATCTATAGTGTTATATCTTAGGTAAGACTAAAGAGACTAAAATGGAGCTTGCACACCCATTTGCAAAGGAATAGCTTCTACCTAATTAAGAGTGTATGGGTATTCTTTGACATTCACCATGACCTGTCTCTATGAGATGACAGAGACTGCCGTGGAATCAACAGTTTTGAAAGACTATGGTCAATCAAGAAAGTGAAGTGATAAATTTTGTGCCATTTAAAGTGTAAAGCAAAGTCTGACTCTGGTGCTGCTGTTTTCTATTTCGGTGCTGTGGGATTAAGTGCAGCAAAAACAGGATGCACATAAAAATCACACCTTGAAGAACACCACTGAGTAATAGTTCTTTTCTAACAAGGAGATCCAGCCAAAATTCATTTGAATGAATGGAATTTCCATTAGCTTCAATGGATTTGGAACCAAGCCCAGTTGATGTGCTGGGAAAATTGAAGTTCTATAAGGCATTTGTGTTATTATCCTTAAACAACACTGACAGTTTCTCTGTCATGGTTGGAACTTTGTTAAATGTCATTCTTTAAAAAGGAGAGATTGGTTCTTGTCTGTCAATACGTTTTGATTAATATGGTACTATGTCTTCATCACTTCATTACACGTTTCTCTAGGTTGTCCTGTAGCCTTACATTTAGAGCAGGATGGGGAGACGAGAGGATATTTTATTTGCCTTTATTCAAATAGTATCATTCTTTTAACTTTTGCTATTTAGGAATCTCTAGGCAGATAGAAAAAAACACCATGAAAGGGAATAAGGAGTATTCAGAAGGTGTTAAAACCTAAAAACATTCTTAGGTTAACTTGTATTATGGACAAGATTATAACATCAATAGCAATTAAATGAATAAACTAGTTAAACATATTATTGAACAAAACTATCCTAGTTCAGATAAAGTGATTTTCTCGAGAAAATTATATTTATAACAAAGTATTTTTCCTGAATTTAGGGTGCAAAGACAAAAAGAAGTTATTGCTCAAATGGAAAGAGAGAGTGCAGGCAAAGGAAGGATGCATCTTATTCTAATCTAAGACTTGTTGCTACTTCAGTGTCATTAAAAGATTTTTTTTTCTTTTTTTTTGACAGATTGTTCCTTCAAACCAGCAATATAAAACAGATGAAAATGGTAGGGCAAACCTGGGAATTATTGGCATTCATGCACCTAGGTAAGTAGTGAAAACTCTGTGGAAAAACCTTTGAATTTTGAAATGTCACTTGCTAGATATATTTAAACTGCACATTTCATAAAGCACTTAACAGGAATTCACCTAGAGCCAAGTCACACATTTATTATTTAAATGCTAGTGGAAGGCCAGATAATGATCTTGAAGAAATTAAGTGTTTATCAAGTAACATTTACTAGCTCCTTCCTCTGATATTCCGATAAGATGATAACCCTGATTTTCTGAATCTTGCAAGGTTTTTTAGTCATGGTAAAACACAGCTTTTAAAGGCCAAGCTGTACCTATTTTAGATGGTGGTTTTAAGACATTTAAAATGTTTAAAATGTACAGCCTCCAGGAGACCATAACCAGACACTGAACTTTTAAGACAGGAACATCTTTTAGTCTTGAAATCCAACTTCCTCTAGGTGCTAACCACTTTTTTTTAAGAGTTAGATAAAATGTCAAAATAATAAAAAAACAAAAAACAAAACCAATAATACATTCTTAGTAGTAGTGTAACTAGTGAGGCCTTGTTTTCTGTAAGTTTGTGTCCTTTGGCTCCTGCATCTTCATCTCAGTCACCCTGGTTCCCCTTACACTCATGTATTTCATTTGAATTTTCAAATTCATTATTTGTATATCCTCCTCATGTTCATAGTTCTGCCACGCACTTCCTGTATCCCTGAGACCCACCTGCCAATACTTGTTTTTTTTTCTTGCATCATCTACTTACTGTTTTGTCTTGCTGGCTAAACATGATTCAGTGCAGGTTATAGTGAGTTTGGGGTTGTACATGTGATGATTTTTTGGATTGGATGGTGCACCCAGGTACTGAATAAAAAGATTGTCTTTCAGAGAAGAAATAATTGGGAATTCATTTTTCTACCTACCAATTATTAGAAAGTTGTAGAGATTTAATATGTTCTGTATTTCTACTTCCTCGCTGTATTAATCCAGCTTTTCCACACACTCTTTCTGGCCTTTTAAGACTTCTGACCCTCTGAATGGGAAATAGAGTAACTTAAGCCTTGTTTTCTCAGGAAAACAAGCTAAAATCTATTCTTAGTTTTTTATTTTTTAGAAAAGACTTTAGAGGAGGAGTTTATTGTTATGCTTTTATGAGAGATGAATCTAAGGTGTTTGAGTATTTATAGATGATTTCTTCCTCCAAAGATCCAAAATCCTACTGTTAAAAATCAAGCTTAGTGATGATGTTTTGTGTTTGAGGGTGCTGTCACTCTTGGTGACAGGGACCAACCAGCAGGTTAACCTTCTCGCTGTAGAGCAGATCCTATGGCCCAAGCGAACCTGTGTCCAGTGTTTCAGTATAAGTAATTACTTTCTAAACCAGACAGTGCCCAGGAGAGAATACTGACAAGATATTAGTAAAGGTTATCTTTCCTAAGAGATTTTCTTGTGAGACTAGGTTGGCTTTAGGTTACTTAGAAGCTACTACTAAGCATCGGTTCTGTTTTTAATTTCTTACGTGCAGGATTTGACCTAAAATATTATTTTGCCTTTGCAAGAAAATTATTAAAAGTAGCTATTAAATACAAATATAAACAGCTACTAATGGTAATATGATGATGTCCACATCTTAGTAGAGGGCTGCCAAATATTAGCAAACATTAAATTACTGGAGGTTAAAAACAGTTGTGCTCAATGGTAGCATCTTACTTTTTTGTAGAATCAAAACTAGCTGCAACTTCTATGCAATTAATTATGATACTCCAGTTTTATTTAAAACCTTCTATTTTTAATGCTCTAAAAATGTGTTACTAGATGGCAATGAAGTCATTAAATACTTGTAGCGCATTTAGTTGGATGCTGGGTTGTATTCAGTTCACTCTTCGGAAACTGCCAGAGCAGCTCGTCTCCCATGGCATTTTATTTAGCTGTGTCTGCTTTCCACCTTACTATCTTTTGCAGTTTAAAGCTGCAGTTGGCAGTAACTTACAGACAGGCAATGAAACATAATCAGGCTAATAAAATGTTAAAGAAAAATGAAATTTAAGATACTGTCATAAGAATATCTGAAGTGTTTGATTAAGTGTAGTAAACTAATATCATAAGAATATCTTAAAACATCAATTTTACCTCACTAAAAGTATATTGTTTCTAACTTTGCCTGAAAACTTCATTTTTTCCTTTACTCTTGATAGCTCTGTTTTCTTCTTAGATTTTATTTTATGCTTTCATTTACATGATACAGATTTTGAAGTCTGTTGAAAACTATCTTTTCAGAAGAGGTATATTGTAACATTTTGTGATTTCTGTTTATTTCAGAGGAGAGCACACTTTACAGCTTAAAGCCTCATACAACAAGACCACATTAGATTGTCCTATAATCACATTAAATGTCCTGCCAGACCCTGAGAAACCTGTCCACTTGAATGTTAAATATGACAGAAATGCTTCTTTTCCAGCAGGAGGTACCTTCCCTGGTAAGTAAGGGGACTTTCTAGTGGAAAATAGTCAAAGATTTCATAAACCAAAAAGAACTCTTTATATATGAGATGCCACTATTACACTTGGAAAGAAAAGTCATGTAGAACTTCTTTGGAAAGCATCATAAAAGCGCTCTTATTGTTCTAAATTACTGTTTAGATGTCTATAAATGAAAACCTACGAAATCTCATCTCTTTTCTTAATAAAGTACTACATTTTAGCTTTCAGTTTTTCCAAAAGGTGATCCACAAGATAGTTCATGCATATTTTCCCTCATATTATTTGCAATGTAATAGTAACAAAGGAGTAAGATTTGAAGTTATAGGCCACCCATGAGCCAAGAGGAACCAAAAACAAAAAAAGTTATGGTTTAGGAGAGTTAGCTATTCTGATCACCTTTCAAGATGATCAGAATCATGTGGAAGTCAAAATAAATAATATCTGAAGTGATAGAAAGGAAGCCAAAGATGGTCCGAAGTGTTATATTGTCCTACTGTCTTCCCTCATGAGGGGATTATCATAGAATCATAGAATCATGGAATGCTTAAGGTTGGAAGGGACCTCTAGAGATCATCCAGTCCACCCCCCTGCACACGCAGGGTCACCTACAGCAGGTGGCTCAGGGCTGCGTCCAAGCGGGTCTTGAAGGTCTCCAGAGAAGGAGACTCCACAGCCTCTCTGGGCAGCCTGTGCCAGGGCTCTGGCACCCTCACGGTCAAGAAATTTTTCCTAAAGTTCCTGTGGAACTTTTGGTGTTTCAGTTTGTGGCCGTTTCCTCTAGT
>VZSV01000022.1:2269681-2285687 GCA_013398735.1 Nothocercus julius
AGGGACAAAGTGATTCCAGAGAGAGTGGGGAATTACAATATCCAATTTACTTTTGCAATGGATAAGACAAATATGCTCAACAGTGAACAGGTTGGAGTCTATATTTAATTACGTATAGCCAAGAAGATATAGTACAGAATCATCTAGGAGAAGTATTATGATACTTTGTAGTTTTGGAATATTGATACTTTCATTTGCAAGCTTTGCAAAAAAAAATTACACTTTAATAATGACAGGTTTCAAACAATTGGTTATCAAAATGTTTTTGTTGGCCTTTTTTTTTTTTTTAACTAACAATTATAAAATTCATTTGTAACCTAACAGAACTGCTGCATGATAATGCTTGTTTGTTTCAAGACCATCAATAAATTTCCCATGCATTTGTTCCTGTGTTCTTTTGTGTGCAGGTGACTTGCAGTGAATTATATAAGTCTTTTAATTTTTCTTTTATTCTTCCTTCTCTTCTTCTAGATTATAGTGGAAGTTGTACCTAATGACCCAGTACGCTTGTTACCTGATTCTTTACCAGCTACTCCAGCAGTTTCCAATGTTCGAACTGTTGCTAGTCGTACACTGGTTGAGGATTTACACCTCCATGTAGTGGTAAGTATACTTCTATACAAAATCATAACCAGGGAAGCAAGCTAAAAGCTTGCTAAAAATGTGATGAATTTTGTCATAAGGTATTGATGCTATTATCTGTGTTGAAATATAATCAAATGTAGTCAAATATTGCCAGGATACAGTTTCTTACGAAATCTCACATAATAAAAAATTAGGTCCTTCAAACTTCAGATATTTACAAACAAATAGCAAAAAAAAAAATCTGAAAAACTATGGGAGAATTTTAGAAACAAAGCGTCTTGTGATGCTTAGTGTAATAGTACATGTAAGCTCATTTTTATTGTTCCTATTTGTCATCAGAACTGACTTCTTTAACATTTTACTTACAGGATGAATACAACAACCGTACTGGAATTGATTTAGTTGGCAGGATTATAGCAAAAATTAAGAGCCCCAATGATGATGATACAGAGATCCCACAGTTTCAGGGTAAAGTCAGTACAGTTGAGTTTCCATTTGACAGAGGATCAGCTGAAATTGTAAGTACTGTCAGAAAATACTGTTAATTCCATGAGCGATCAATCTAATGATTCCCTACAGTTTCAAAGCTGATCTTACACCTCATCATGTTTTGCGGTGGGTTAAATTATATTATAGCCTTCTCTTAGTGCTATATAGCTAAACTATTTCTTCTTTATTTGGTTGCTGCCTTTCAGAAAAAATGAAGGAAGGTAATTCTTTTAACTAGTTATTCTTGCCAATAGAGAGAAGCTGACCAGTAGATTGAAAAACTTCATTAGAGCATAGGACATGTGGAGTGATCCAGGTTAAGTCTTTTCCTCATTACAACTTCACCTGTAAGGAACACTTCACTAGATTATAATTAAATCTTTAGTATTAGTAGCATTTTACTTTTTAACTTACAATCCTTTTCTGACCTAAGGTCTTTAGTCTAACCTCTTCATATGTATGCAATTAAATTTCAACTCCTTTTCTTTGCATTTAGTCAAGTCTGATTAGGCTCATGGGTACTTTGTAGAAAGGCATCCTATTCTGATTTGAAGAGTTAAAGATAAAGCTCCACTGTCACTTGATAGTGATAGTTTGTTTCAGTGTTTAAGTACTCATTCAAATCTCTGGATTTTGCATCTGACTGGTTGCATTTTTTGTTGTTGTTGTTGTTGGATTAAAGAGCTCATACTTGCTTGATGTTTTCTCCCTGTGAATGTACTGTACATTGTAATAAAGTCACCTCAGTCGCTTTTTCTTCATCATACTAATATAGGCTGATTTACTAAAGTCTCTGAATTCTGTTTGAGCGTGGTATCGTCATCAATTATGGTATCACCCCATGTGCCTTATGAAAATCCTGATCCCTTCTAAAGAATGATTTTAAATAACCCCATTACTTCGGCACAGCAAAGGTATGGCTGACATCTTTATCATTTGGGCTGGAATGCTAGACAGTAGCTAAAATTACATTACATGCAGTATTTGTCATTGAAATTGTTTCTTAATTATCTGCATCTACCTTCTGGATGCTATTGGCATCTTCAGAAATGATAGATACAAACTATAGTGTCAAAGATAAACAAGTTAAAGCATGCACATACACAAAACCAAAAACTGTTCACAGTCCACCAAAAAAAAAAAAAAAAAAATCTTGAAAGTGTACTGAAAAAAGATCCTACCTTTTAAAGAAATTTTCTCAGCTAGCTTTCCTAAATTGTTCATTGGAAGCAATCTCCCAGCAGACCAGCATCAACATGTGCCAGATGGAACCAGAAAGATACAAAAAGTCCCAGTGTATCTCGTAAAACACCACAATAATAATAATAATTAAAAAAAAGTAGAATTACTAAAATTCACAGACCCTACACATGAACATGTCATAATGTATTTTATTCGGTACATCAGCTGCTTTCATGGAACTATATAAATGAAACTTAATGACACAGCATAATTAATTCTCTTGATAATGGTCAAAGACAGAACCGTGCAATTAACAGTGGGCAAGCACTTTTCACAGGACACTTTCGCTCACTCTCTAGTCTGCACAATTTCTGTATTTCTGCATATTTCTATACAGAAAATAAGCCAGAAAAATAAAAACCATAGACTCAATAAAGGATAAAAAAAAAGAGGCTAACTGATCTTATGGTGGACTTAGGTTCCTCTTGTTCTGCAACATTGTTTCAGGAATTAAAATAATTTGTTTCAGCCTCCCACTGCCCATCCCCATGATCTTTTATTTCTCTGACTTAAGCTTCCAGTGCCTTAACATTTGTTGAGATCTGCTTAGCATATCCCATTAAACTCAGAGCTGTTTCTTTTCTCTTGTATGTATCTTTGAAGTTTTCTGCTTTGGTTTCAGAGGTGGAGAAGAGTTTTGTGAACATACACCTTTTTTCTGGGCAGGTGGGGTGGGAATAGAAAATAAAAGTGAAGACAAGGGTTTGACTATAACCATTGACATAATAAGACAGTGCTTTTCTCCACAAATCTTGTGTCTAATCTATAGTAGCAACCTGAGCAGATGTTTGTAAACTCATGTTAAGCAGAAAAGTACTGTCTTTGAGTGACCTCTGACAGCTCAGATAACTGGGTCATTTCTCAGACTCCTCATAGATGCAGAAATAGCTTTTTTTTTTCTTTTTTTCTCCTTACCATATACTAGCTGTCTACTGTTTAGCCACTGTGACCTAAAATCTCCAGTCTTCAGTGCTTCAGTGACTAATCTAACCACCATATATAAATTATGTCTTTTTTTTTTTTTAATCTTCCAAGCTGCCAATCCTTCATCTTACATATCTATTCCTGGGGTTATTTTTTTGTTTTTTGTTTTCGTTTCTGCTGTTTATTTCTGTGATCTGATGAGGTACTATAGCTTTTGACTGTAGCTTGTGTTCTTTTCCCCCTCCTCCCATGGGAGTAATTCCATTTCATTTAATCCCATCTCTCTTCCCCTCTTCTGGCAGTTTTCAGTTGTCTGCCTTATAGTGAGTGCTTTGTCTAGGTCTGTGCATAAGGCAACTTATGAAGAAAGAGCTGTTGGTTAGGATGAAATGTGTTTTTTATATAACAAGTAATATGGGTAGAGGGAGGAAATTATTTTTCAAATACCTTGAAATTGTTCCATCTATCTATCATCCATCTTGTCTAAAAGCATAATCGTCTGCAATTAGCTTCAGTATCTTGAAGCTGATAATGAGACGTGTACATCTGTACACTGAGGTTCAGGAGTCCTAAACTTATTAAATGAAGGAAATAATGAACATGTTTAGATTTTAATTAGTATAAAATTTTCAAGAAAAAGATATTTCCCCTACAGACTTCTCCTAATTAAATATGTAGTTTCAATATTTTTAAAAGCGTGAAGACTGTCTTTGAAGGTTATATATCTATCTCTTTTAGGCTGCAACCACCTCTTGATTTGGCCACTTGAGTAGCAATTTCTACATGTTAAAGGTGGAAACAGTATGAGTTTTATTATAAGCATTATTCATTTTATGCATGATACCTTTCCCAAAGTAACAGCACATTTAGATATTATTATACTAATTTTATTTCTGCCTATCACTCTCTGTGGTTTTGTAGTATTTCCTGTTTCTTTAAAGAAAGGCGAGAGGTTTGGTTTGCTGAGAAATGGGATTTCTTATCAGTCTTTTGAGATACATTGTTCATTCTTTTGGGACCTTCTGTCTACTACCATGGTTACAGCAGTAACTTTAACTCAGCACTGGGACTAGTTTGTTTTTCCTTCTATATGTTTATGTATCTGGTCTTTTATTTCCTTTTGATGTTCTGTTTGAATTTGTTCACATGCTATGTGAAATACATCCAAGGAAATTTTGCTTACAGGACAGTGCAGATAATATTTCTTCTGAGCATATGTCTCTTAAATAAAATATCTTACTCTATAAACAGGTAAAATGGCAATCTTAATTCTTAAATGTTAAAATACTTGTTGCTAAATCTTCATATTATAATGTTATACTAAAACTTAATAGCTTGTAATTATATCATAGCTAACAGACACTGTGTATTAGCCAATTATGTAATGCTTAGTGCTTGAAGTATGCTTATTTTATTCTTTGTGTTACCTCAGATGTGAATATAAACATATACCTTTGTTTTACCAGAGTCTTGTCCTAGCTGAAAACAGTCCTGGAAGAGATAGCTCTGAATATATTCTTGTATTTGAGCCAGATCTGCCAGCCTTGAGAAAATCTTTGGAACCATACCGTCTGTCGTTTATGTTTTACAATGGTAAGTTTCAATTACTCTAAAATGTTTTCATTTCTTTTAGTGTTTTTTAGATCTATAATTCAGTTAGTAGGAATTATCCTGTAAGTGCACCAAACAGTGTAATAGATTTTTGCTGAGGTTATATCTAAGTATGTTACTGTGTTTTTTTCTAAAGTATATATATTTCTTTATGTAGATTTCAAGAAACAGCAACAGATGGCAACGCTTACGAGGGAGAGAGACCAACTATCTCAGTCCATAGGAGTTTATAGAAATTGGTTTGATACTACTAATCAGCTTGTAACTGAAATGAAATGTAAGTTCAATGAAATATATAAATTTACTTCCTCTGAATGAAACTTTTTTCTTTTCCTTCAATGATTGTGAGGATGTAGAGAGGGGTAGAAAATGAGCATTGGAATAATGCTGAAATAATTTGAGAGAAATGGAAGGAGTATAGCATCTCAGCAGGGAAGTATCTAGGTATCGGATGGGTGTGCCCGTGAAAGGTCTTGACTGAAGTATAAGTTCTTATGTCAGAACTGCTAAAGGAGAAGTTAAACACTTAAGTTTGTAGTCTGATATTTTTTCCCACAGTTGCCTTACACATCCTTCTTTAAAATGCTTGTGTGAATGCTCAGACATCTGAGCATACATTAAACAGTTGTTGTCTAAAAAAGATTTTAGGAAATGCACTATAGATAATCTTCTTTTGAAAAGTTAGCCCATGTTTTCATAGTATCACTATTTTCCCCCATATTTGACCCTACCTTGTATTGGGATCTTCCAATACCTACCAACAGTAGACATTATATAGGAAGTCGTTATTTATGTGTATGTTCTTCAGCAAATGTAATCCCTTATAAAGTTTATTAAACAAGAGGGCACTCTGAGGGCAGCTCTTCGTGGAAATGGGAGAGCGGAAAAAGGAAATGTTATTTTTTCCGTATTATTTTGTTTGAATTATCCTCCGTGTTGAGCAGAATGTTTATTTGGTTTGATGTATTTCGAATTCTTGTTTTAAGTAATCATGGAAAGGTAAATAAACTCTGTTGGAATTAGAATATGCTTTGTTTCCTGTCATTTTGGTACAGGCTAAGTTTCTGTTACTTGCTTACTGCATGCCGCTGTTGTGGATGTAAATTCCTGAAATCTGATATGAGAAGCAAAGAATTTTGCCTCACGTTTTTTGATTTTTGCATATCTCTGGAGAGTAACTTAGAGCACTTTGTGCTTTAAAATGTGTCCAAATATGGATAAATCTTTTTGAATAGGAGGCAGTTCAGCTAAGCTTAATATGTTTGTTTTCAAAACTGCTTCATTCAGATATGAGAATGGGGTAAAATGGTAGCCAGAAAATGGTGTCTATAAAATAAGGGACAAAAGAAGTAGTGCCAGTTTCCACTGTTCCTTTTCCTCTTGCTTTTTGTCTGTTGGAGAAGCACTTGGAAGGGTAACTGAAGGATGGAAAAGAAAAAAAGCACTTCCATGCTCAAACTGAGCTAAGGACTAGCCTTTGCCTCCTGAAGCTGAAGTCTGATGGCAGCTTGCTGAAACTTCCTGTGATCTGGCCAAAGTCCTTGTGGACAAATCTTGAGGACAAATGCTGGAGCTGAGATCCTTCAGTACTTTAGATACCTTCAACTGTGGGTGTGATTTTTCTTAAAAAAATATGCAAGAAATGCTCCATTGCTTTCTCACGTTTCCTTATTCTCTCTTGATTTTATTGGTTTCAGGTCAGGTTAAGGAAGCTGAAACAAGAGAAACTCACCTGAAGAATGAACTGAGAAAACATCAAATTGATTTACCACAGATGAACGTAGTATGGCTTATTTCTTACTAAATTTCTTAACATTTTAAAAGTAAATCTAAATCCTAACAAATTTCTGGTAATTGGTATGTTATTTACTCACAGTGATATGGACATAAGCACATGTTACCAAAACTTTCAAAATTTAAATCATGAGTAAAATTTATGCATCAGTGCCAAACTTAAAACTTTTTTACTTTTTTCCTAGTCCACTTCTCTCAAAGAAATTGCTAGGAGAAGAAGAAGGAAGTTCTGTTTCATATTCTGATTGTGTTTTTGCTTTTCTGCTAGGGTTAGTGGTGGTGTACTGGTGTTGCTAGTCTTAAGAACTGTCTGTTAGAGCCCGATTAGCGTATGCTGGCTATATTCTAACAAGCTTTCTGGCATAAGCAGGCCAAAGGAAAACATTTGTCTTCACAGACTAGTGCATTTTTACATAATTGCCATGCCTAAAAGTAATTTTGAAAGACTAAGTACAATATATACCCATTAATAGTTTTCCATAAAGATCCAATTTTATTTTAAAGAAACTTTTTAAAGAGCATTTTCGGACTACTTTTTTTTTCTAATAACGATTTAAATTATCCCTTATCTTTAGGTCAAATAAACACAAGTTTTACAATAATTAATAGCAAATCAGTAAAGTTAACTTTTTCAATGACGCACATTGCACAATCATGGTAGGTAAGTTTACCCTGCTGGCTAAACTTGTCAGCTCTGAGCATGGTTCCCTTCTTCTAAGACATTTTCTTTTTGTTAATTTGTGGTTACCTCTTCCTGATGATTCAAGCTCTTTTCAGTTTGGCTCTAATCAAGTTCTGGTAGTTCATTTTAAAAGAGCCTGACAGAAAGAAATGTGATGTCTCCAGGGCTTTTAAACAAATAGTAATAATAAAGTTCATAGCCACAAGTATAGTGTCTCCTTTTGCTGTTCTCCAAGCTATGTAAGAGTCTATTTTAGAGGAGTGAATATTTTAATTAGTAATTTAACTAACAAGTTGGTTTCCTGTTGCTTTATATATTCTTGCTAACTTTCCATTTTAATCACAGCTTCAATATGTGGATTCTCTCATAAAACAGAAGATGATGGATCAAGAAGGAGTAATGAGGCAGCCAAGGCGAACTTGTACCCTCCCAAATTACCCAAAAGGCAACCAGGATATTTTAGGCAAAGTAAGTTGTGTCCCAAAGAGCTTTTCAAATCAGTTTTACTGGCTCCAGAAAGTGGTATTGATGAAAAATAAGCTAACAGACTGTTTGAGTAATATTTGGGAAGCAGTTTTGAAAAAAAAAAGAGAGCTTTCTAGTCCCATCAGATATGCACTTCTTCTAAAGGGGCCATCAATAGGGGAATTAAATGTCTGATTGCATTGCAGAAAGATTGTGATTGGTATGAAGAAGGGACATGGTCTTGACTCCTGTTTTGACTGTTCTAACTTCTGTGGCACAGATTGCACATTTGGCACAAATTGAGGATAACGAAGCAGCAAAAGTTATCTCTTGGCATTTGGCCAGTGACATGGACTGTGTAGTCACACTGACTACTGAAGCAGCTCGTTCCATTTTTGATGAAACTCAGGGTCGACAGCAGGTGTTACCCCTTGATTCTATTTACAAGAAGACACTTCCCGATTGGAACAGGTAAAAAACAATGGAATTTCTGCATTTTTACTACGTACTTTTTCAGCTTTGTTGGTCTAATTTGTTTTTTTAAAGATTTAAGTATAACATTTCTGGCCTTGCAGTAATAGCAATGGTAGTGTCACTTGAAATGTTAATTTTAGACTTTGCACTGTTTTTTCTGTATTTCATAGGATATTTCTCTTCAAAAGAGAAGACAATTTTCTTTAAATAATTCTACTACTTCAAATAAATTCTTTTTTTTTAATCTACTCCTGAGCACATTCCCTAAAATAATTTGTAGTAACAGAAATTAATAGTAATAAATTGTTTTGTTTGCCTAGAAAATAAAAGGAAAATATAAAATCCTGTCTGACTGGTAACATTGTAGAGATAAGACTTTTAGAAAAATTTTGATATGTATTTAAAAGTCCAAAATCTCTCTCTCTCTCTTTTTTTTTTTAAGAGCATGCTAAAACTTGCCCACAGGTTTTGTAATATCCTGTGTCACCTAAGTATCCCTAGTATAGTTGGCATTTAATTTAATTTTAGTATCATCTAGCTCCTAATGTGAAAGTGTTGGGACACACTCAATTCATTTTTTTGATTTCCGGATAGATTGTCAGAAGAAATAATAAAGGGAGGAGAAATATCTTGTTCCTTTCCTTCATTGTCACTCTCTCCTTTCTTTAACCAGGCCTTTGCCACACTTAAGAAATGGAAAAATCTGCTTCAGACCTGTTGGAAATCCAGTATTTGCCAGAGATCTGCTAACATTTCCAGATAATGTAGAGCATTGTCAAACAGGTAATTGCCATTAAAGAATATGTTAGTAAATTTTTTCTTAAACAAAAATACCACAAATCATAAATTTTTCACTCTCCATTAAGGCATTTGTAAATGCCAATCTACCTTCATCAGATTATCTCTCAGTAAAAAGAGGAAGATGTTAGTGTTAAAAATATGTGAGCAACCATTATGAATATTTCAGTAATGACTAACATCTTTCCCTGTTGTGTCTCTACTATATTGTAGAGTTTTTTTTCTTTCTTTTATTACTGCATCGTTGTTTTATATTTCCAGGCTTGGGTAAGCAGAATCTGACAGCCATATGTTAGTTTCATATTTTCTTATCGGAGAAATTACTGAGTTTGTTATGGTTTTCCAATCCTACTCTGACTCCATGTGCAAAGTATAGATAGATATATACATTCAGACCAAGCTGTGCATTGCTGATTGTTTGGCTTAAATATTTACAGTAATACTAATTTGTAATACTTATGTAGCTTTCAGTTTAGGCAAATTTCATCCTTCTGCTCTTTTTAACAACACATCAATGCCTACCCCCTTTTTCTTAAATTTTATAGTGCCAGATTATTGTATCCAGAGCTGGGACCTATGATTACTTCAATAAGTGTTTTGTTTCACTTTGCAGCTTCTCAGTATTGAAATGTTCCTCTCTAGTTTTAATAAAAAACGCTTTTTATTCCGATTTGTTTTCACAAAGTCAGGTATTCTGTCAGAGATTTCAGCTACCATTTCTTCTTTGTGTCTCTTGCTACCAGATAAGCTATTGCTTTTTGGAAGTCATTTAAAAACCACCTAGCTTGCCATGTCAAGGCTACATGGAAGCTACATCAAGTTATACTTTTTTTGTAACTTTTTTTTATTACCAAGGAACTTAAAAAAAAAAACAGTAGTTGTATCATCAACCTCTGATTGTTTTATTCTTCAATAATCCACTGAATAAAACAAGAATTCGGGGAGAAGCAGAAAAATAAATTATCATACATACAGCTTCTAAACTCAGGATTTGATTATGTGGATCTTAAATATAAGATGTTGAGATAATGCATTTGTAGAAAATACAGTCACTTAAGTCATAAAGCAATTAAACATACAATAAAAAATACTGAATTTCATTTTTTGTAAATTCTGTGGTGAAAACAAGTTTGTGTATTCATTTTAATCTTAATAAAATTTCTTTGAAGAAGATAATGAACATACTATATATCTCACACTCATCTGAGGAGCTGCAGTAGTAAAGCCTCAGAACTGATTTTTTTTAAAACTTAAGTTATTTTGTTGCGGAGAAGTTTCACACTTTGAAAATTACATTTTCAGTGTTCGGGATGCTTTTGGGTGACACTATCATTATAGATAACTTGGATGCTGCCAATCATTACAGAAAAGAGGTATGTACTGTAGTTTTGGTTACTCTTTATTATTGTTGTTATTATTTGTTATTATTTTAGAAAATATGTCAGAGCTACATACCTAATATGTTATAAACTTAGAATGATTATTTCCTAGCTGTAATGCTGCATGACCTACATGTTTTTATCTGTGGACAACCTACTCCAGAATCCTTATTCATTTTAACTCTCAATGCATTTGACAGTGCTATTATTGGCACTGACAATATTAGCTTCATTTAACAAGTTCCAGTATATGAATGCTGCCATGAAGCATGGGACAGTGCTTTTAAAGACCAGACACTTGTAGTTTTGCTGTTAGCGTGAATGCAAGTTCTCAGGTTTCATAATTACCATTAGTATTTAAATTTAATATACTTATTCTATTACTTCAGAGCAAAGTCATGAAATAAAATACATCCTGCTTTAAGAACCAGCTGCATTGAAGCTCAAAGAGGCAAAGTTTCACAGCATCATTCTTGAGAACTTGGAGTTGCTAATTTAGTATCACTTTTTATACCTTTGTAGGTTGTAAAAATCACACATTGCCCTACATTGCTGACTAGGGAAGGAGACAGGATTCGCAGTAATGGAAAATTTGGAGGCCTTCAGAATAAAGCTCCTCCAATGGACAAACTCAGAGGAATGGTATTTGGAGCACCCCTGCCAAGACTTTACTCTACTCTCTCTGGACAGATAGGTAGGTAAATGAAGTCATGAAAATACAGAATTTCCAAAATGATATTCATTGCATATATTTGCTATTTTTTATGTAATAAATAGTATGTATATACTGTGTGTATATGTAGTTAAAGTTAATTTTTAAAAAGTGAGATTTTTACAATGCCCTATTTGTGAATTTCTCTTTTCTTAAAAGGTTAAGCTGTTAGATTTCCTGAAAGAAAAATATTTTTATAAATGATCAGATATTCTCCCTTACTTAGTCTTATTAATGAGAACACAAATACTGGTAGTCATTCAAAAGCAGACCTAAGGAGGCTGGTCTAGATGAGTTACAGTATCCGTCTGTGCAACTGAACTCTGTGAAGCAGTGGTAGAAAAAAACCTTTTCTAATCAGAGTCATTCACAACATCTTTTACAGCATTTCCCTAAAAAGAAGATACATTGTTTTTCCTACAGGATCACTTATGTTTCATTATGTGCTTAGATTCTTTTAGAATACAGGTTATAAATAAAATTAAAAGATGGCAGGTCCTGACATATAATAGCTGACTGAATTGTAAAGCCTTGGAACTCTTATTCACAAGTTAGGTTGTTCTTAGTTTTAAATGTTGTTAAATGTTTAAATATTCTTAATTTTCAAAAGCGTGTAGCTTTTCTAGGTCAATATTCCTAGAAACATGTGACACAGTATATGTGTGTACGTGTGTGTATTGGAGTAGCCTTACATATGAGGAAACTATTTATCACTGGCTTGTTGATTGAAAAAAGTAGACTATAAAGGTTTTTTCTAGGGCTTTCAGTAAAAATATATTACATCTTAGAATAATAGAGTAAGCATTTCAGCTACAGATGGAAATAATCTGTTTTTATGACATTGTATATTTGTCTATCAAGATGGTTTCAATTATGGGACTCAATTGTTACTAAATGTGGATTAAATTTTTACAATTAGTACAGAAACAATAATGATACAAGAAAAGGACATGTTTTGATTCCACTCGGATAGTCTCTCCACATTCAAAGGGAAATAACAGTGAAGTTCCATGTGAAGGACAGCGCCTCGTTACACAAAACTTGTTTTGAAGTGAATTGCAGACTTAACATTAGTTGTGAATTAACGTTATTTAACTTAACATTGGTTGCACTGTCCTTGCATGTGTATAACTAAAAGGAAAACAGTTACTGAAGCAGTGATTACGCTTACAAGGAGCTTGAGGGACTGTAAGGCATGTACAGTGCCCTAGCCCCTCTGCAGCAGCTGTGTGTGAGAAGGCTTTCACCATGTGGCAAATGTCAGCGGGCGGCAGTGCCCAGTTAAAGCTTTGTGCACGTGTCTAACAGTCACCACAGAATGAACCTGCGTTAAGGTGGTTCAAGCCTTTCTTGATTGCTTTACACATTTGTTGCAGGTGCAGACATGTTGTTTTTCTCATGCACAAGTAAGAGTAACAAATTTGTCAGCAAAATAAGCCCTTGTGCACATGAGTCTAGTGATGCAGTCTTGATTAAATATTCACAAATGCAAGAAAATGAAACACAGCAAATGTTCTCCACAAGGTGGACTAGAATTTAAGTCAGCAATAGAGACTTCAACTTGAGTTACCGAAACCAAAGAAAAAAAAGAAAAAAAAAAAAAAAGACTACAAATGCAGTTAATGGCATGAAAGGTAGGGAATTCATTCTGAAGTTCTTAAAAGAAAAGATATGTAAGAAGAAAACATTAAAAATTGCCTGCTTGTCACAATCATTTTCAGAGTTCAGTAGTATTTTGCTCTGATCTAGATAACTACTCAAAAAGAAAAAAATAATCACAATGTTGGACTTGTACATGATTTTTCAGCCTCTCTCTACATCACTTTAGGCACAGCCACTGACCCACTCTAGGTTTGGGTAGGGCTTTTTAATAGCACTCTTGGAATATATGATTTTTTTTCTGAAGCTTGTACTTTTTACGAATGGTATTTTGTATCCTTCTGACTCATAATGCCACTTATTTACTCTTCTATGTTATATTAATTAATTCTTCAATTAGATCTTCTTCAGCAATACCGGACAGCAGTGGTGAAACTTGATAATGTGAATAAGGATCTTGATTCACAGCTGCGGTCACTTAACACTCCAGAAATGCAGAAGAAAAAACAGGAACTTGCTGAACAAGAGAAAAATCTCAAGCTAATAGAACAAAAACTAGGTATGCTGTTATGTTAGATTTTGTTAACACCGTTCAATGGATAAAGGAGTCGAACTTTTAATTACATCCAGATGTACTCCACACTTGCAAACTGACAAATTCAAACTATTAAGGAAATCCAAGTTTACTTAACAGCTTAGAGTTTTGGTTTTAGAGAAAAACTGTATGTACTACTATGCTGTGTGCTGCCTAAATCAACACTGCCCATTAATGTGTTCAGATAATACAAAACATGCTCAGTTAATGTCTTGTGAACATGAGGTTATCATCTCACTAACAAGAGATTATGTAACTGCATTAGTCCAGCTTGCCTAGTGATAGAGAACATTGAAAATCTTTTTGAAATGACTGCCTAGTAAAGAGCTGAATTGCTTTTGCTAAGGAAACGCAATCAAAACATTGCACTATAAAAAGAAACAACCCAACTTCTGCAAGGACAGTATTTCCAAAAGTTAGAAATGTATTTTAGGTCAAGATCAAATAATTTAAGACACTTCAAAATAAATTTGAAAGAAAAATCAGTATTTGCTCTGTGATAGCTGTAAATTTAGCAGAAAGATTTTACATATCAGCTTTGAACTCAGTTTCAGACATAAAGTAACTATGAAATTTATGGCAAGTCTTAGACATTACTTCAAAGATTTGATATTACTGTTTCATTTATAACCAATAGTTTGGGGTTTTTTTGTTGTTGTTTTTTTGTTTGTTTGTTTAATTTGGTTTTATTTGCAATGTTTTCATAGGTATGACCCCATCAGATAAGGTCACTGAAACACTGCTTCAGCCTGTAATGCTAGAAATGTGTGACACTCCTATCCCTCCAAAAAGAATGCGAAGAGACACAGTAAAAAAATTATACAGGTAAGTCTGTGTTCCTCATTACTTTCCCATATCCTGAATTCAAAGTGAAAATGAGATTTTTTTTGTGCCGGAGTTTTTAAAAATAATATTTGTATACAATAACCAAAGATGAATAGAGTTCACAGAAGACAGACTTTGAATTTCAACTTCTTTTCAAGCTTCTGTTGTTGCATTAGCAACAAAACTACACAACTTGCTTACTAAGGTCTGATGGACATCTGTGTTCCTTCACATGCTCCTTTTTTTTTTTTCTTTTTTAACGTTATTTTCAATTGTTTTAAAGCCTAGAAACATTTGAGATGGCATGGTTTGTAAACTCAAAGTTTCCATGTCAGAGATGAACAGAGAAAGAATCATTCATATGAAGCTATTTATTGCTAAGCGTTTGAAGGGACCTGGTTGTAAACTATTTAACACAAGTATCTCTTAACCTGTTTATGTACTTCTGCATGCCTCTGTGGGTTAATGAACATTTTATAATGTAAGATTGAAGATGTAACTTTACATCTTCAAAATGACATGCTACTGTCTTTTCCATTTCTTGTATCTCTCCTCATGAGTGCATCATTGGCTTCATTGAATTGTGATCATATGTTTCAGATTATTTAAAATTATTTAAAATTTTTAATTGTATTTTGTAATTTTCAATGTGAGTTTCCCCTCTGACTTTTGATAATTTACATTTGTTGCTTTCCTTTTTTTTTCCCCGCATGTAGAACTTGAGCAGTTATGTGTTAGAAGAATCTAAATTATATATTATCCTGATGCTAATCCTAATTGTAAAAAAATAATTACAAGTATAAGAAGCCATGCACAAACTTGGAGACTACAGTATTTATGCTAGTTGGTACTCTGTATTTCGTCTGTGTTATAGCTTTGAAGGATGTGGATTGTAAACTACTGTGCTATTTTTCTGTTTAGTGCGGAAGAATGGATCTCTTCTGCTAAAAAGCAGCAGCAGCAGCAGCCAGTGCAAATACCCACTTCAGAACTTAATGGAACTCCACGAAAGAGAAAGGCATAGACTGATCAGACTTGCTGAAAGTAGCTTTGTATTGAAAATGTGAATAAGTTCAGTTAAGGGAAATATTCATGTTGTATTACCCACTGCTATGAAGATTTTTATATTGATAGAAGATATAAATGTATTTCAGTTGGTAGTTCCAAAAATTTAAGTATTTAACATCGATAGCCTAATTTTTGTATAGTTAATTTTCATTTCTATAAACTTTCAGAGTTTTTATGTTCATGTGTGAAAAAAAGTTTAAAATATATCCTTTTTTATTTATAAAAAATCAATCTTTTCAATAAAAATGATGCAATACAAAGCACTGCCAATGTAATGCATTGTAATATGTAAGTCTAGTGAAGTGAGATTTTCTTTTCAAAAGCATCACACATTGGGCTGCGAAGGAGAATTTTCTTTATTGCTCTTTTTTGAGGTATGTCGAGGGATTGTCACATGAAGTAGTAAGGGAGATTTGAAGCAGTGATATGCTGAGATCTAACCACACAGCTGTGCTGGTATTACCATAATCTTCATAAAGCAGTCTTGGTACTTAAGCAGATCAGAAACTTGTCCTTGACACTGGAAGTGTGACTATCATAGAAGGATCTGTGTAGGAAAACACAAAGGAAAAAGACTCGGGCCGAAGAAAGAATAGCCATGTTAAGAAATGGTAGATACCTGCACAGAATTTGACTGTATAAAGGTATCTCCAGTTGGGAAAGGAAAGGAGAGGAAAGGAGAGGAAAGGAGAGGAAAGGAGAGGAAAGGAGAGGAAAGGAAAGGAAAGGAAAGGAAAGGAAAGGAAAGGAAAGGAAAGGAAAGG
>VZSV01000022.1:2286885-2307602 GCA_013398735.1 Nothocercus julius
ACTGGATGATCTCTAGAGGTCCCTTCCAACCTTAAGCATTCTATAGTTCTGTGATATAAGCAGCTAGAATGCAAAATTAACTGTAGGAGAGCAGTGAAGTACTCAGCCGTGTTAGAAAACCAACTTTGTCACAAACAGATGGCTGAGGAACAGAAAACTGTTTTTCCCTACCTGTGTTGATCAGCCTGGAATAGGTGTCTTTCCCTGCTGAGGACCAAGGAAGTCTTTCAGCATTGGTAAAACGAATCACAGATGGCCCAGGTTTGCACACACAGCTGCAGTCGAAAAGGAAGTAGTGGGCCAGACTTGGGCCATACACAAACACAGAGTATTTCCTTCCTCTCTAGTTATCCTACATCCCAGTGTACACCCGTTTGGGCTCTGATGTCTTTTTGTCTGATGTCACATTAGCAGAGATTTATTTCATAAATTTGTGTAATCAAGCCAAATAGACCTAACAGCAAGTTTTGGATTTTCATGCTATTCCACACATGAAAATTTAGGTGTTGAATGTTTAAGGTCTTTTAAATCATAATAGACTTTATTGCTTGCAACATATCATTTTGTAATGCATTAATCATAAGTTGTAATGCATGAGAGGAGGGGAATATCCAGATTTCAAAAGGAAATTAGTCATCCTCTTCCATCTGGGAGCATTGGTTCGGTACGTATATGTTACAGGCACTTAAGCGACTCAGTCTGTGTTTTTTTCTCATGGCTGAAGGGACCATGATGCATTTTTAATCTGATCTCCTGTGTGTAATAGGCCAAAGACTATGCTAGACCTGCCTCAGTTTTCCTGTATTTCAGCTCTAGTTTTGGCATCAGGACATGAACCAGGCAACCATAGTGGAGCTTGCCCTGTCAAAAATTGTCCTGCCGCACAAAATTATGAGTAACTTCAAGTACTTAGTAGATCTTTTAAATGAATTCATTTTCATTCTGATTCCTGCCTAGCTTCAACCTCCAACCTCTGTGCGATCTTCAGTCTTACTCCGTATCTTCCCTAGCAGAAATGTTTCCTTTAGAAATGCACTTCTTACCTTCAGATGTCAGTAGATGCTCTGTTAGTATCATACGGTGCATCTCCCCACCTGGAGGAAGCAAACAGGAAATTAAGGGTGGTTTACTAGAGCTTTACAGAAACTTCAAAAGACTGCAGGGAATTTCAGCAGGGACTTTTCAGGATTTTTCAGCGGAACGCTTGGAAGTGTTTGTTACTGCGCCTCAGGGAATACTGAGCATTACTTACTGTGCCCTGTAGCCTCAGGGAATATGTTGTGCTCTTGGAAGGCCCCTCAGCTTCACAGGAAGTTTCCTAATGCGTTTCACTGTTGTGCTTTTGCTAACGCTGCTGCAGCTGCCCCTCGCCGGTAGCCCGACCGTTAGGTGCGCGATGTCTGTGCCGCAGGGCTCCTCGAGAGCACGCGCGGGGCCGGGCGGCCCCAAGCGCCGCGCTGCCGACAGCCTCTCGCTGCAGCCCTCGCGTCGGCGTCGGCCGCCTTCCCAGCCTCGGCGAGTCTCTGCTCTCCGGAGCGCTGCTACCAGTATGGAGGCAGGAGCGCGTCCTCCGGGTTCTCGCCTTCTCCGGCCGACTCTCCCAGAGGCTCCTTTGTGCTGTCGCGCTGTGGGGCGTTGCGGCAGGCATCAGTGAGCAGAGGCCCCTTGCCGTAGGGCACCAGGAAGCTGCTCCTGCCAGCCGGGCGGCGAGGTGCGCTGCGCTGCTGGGGCTCTGCAGCGCGGGGCTGCTCCCAGCAGCAGGGTTTCCCTTTCCAGAAGGCTTCCCGCTCGAACGCCTTGGTGCCTTGTCCTAGCCCCAGCTTGCAGCTTTCCTCACCCCGCATTCCCCCTCAAGGCCCAGAATGATCATGATGTGTGTTGGGCTTGACAGCGATGACAGAGCTTCCATCGCTTCCAAAAGGAGTCGCACCTCTGTTGTGTAAGCGGCTGAGTTCTCTGCTGAATTTCCTGTAGGACAGCGTAGATCACACAATCACAGAATCACAGATGGCTGAGGCTGCGGCCTCAATGGCTGAGATTGGAAGGGACCTCTAGGGATCATCTAGTCCAAGCCCCTGCTCCAGCAGGGACACCCAGAGCACGGGGCACAGGGCAGCATCCAGGCTGGTTTGGAAGGTCTCCAGAGAAGGAGCCTGCACAGCCTCTCTGGGCAGCCTGTGCCAGGGCTCTGGCACCTTCACAGGAAAGAAGTTCTTCCTCACATGGAGATGGAACTTCCTGTGTTTCAACTTGCACCTATTACCCCTGGTCCTATCACCGGCCACCACGGAGAAATGTTTAGCCCTGTCTTCTTTACATTCTCCGCTCAGGTACTTATACATATTGCTCAGATCTCCTCCCAGTCTTTTCTAGGCTAAACACGCCCAACTCGCCTAGTCTTTCCTCATAAGATGGATGCTCCTGTCCCTTAATCATCTTCGTGGCTCTACACTGGACCCTCTCTAGCAGCTCCACATCCCTCTTGTCCTGGGGATCCCAGCACTGCACCCAGTACTCCAGGTGCGGCCTCACCAGAGCTGAGCAGAGGGGCAGGATCCCCTCCCTTGACCTGCTGGCAACGCTCCTCCTCATGCAGGCCAGGATCCCATTGGCCTTCTTGGCCACAAGGGCACATTGCTGCCTCATGGTTAACTTGTTATCAACCAGGACCCCCAAATCCCTCTCCACAGAGCTGCTTTCCAGCAGGTCAACCCCTAACCTGTCCTGGTGCCTGGGGTTATTCCTCCCCAGGGGCAGGGCCCTGCACTTGTCCTTGTTGAACCTCATGAGATTCCTCTCTGCCCAACTCTCCAAGCTCTCTAGGTCCCTCTGACTGGCAGCACAGCCCTTGGGAGTGTCGGCCACTCCACTCAGTTTGGTATCGTCCACAACTTGCTGAGGGTGACTCTGTGCCCTCATCCAAGTCATTGATGAACAAGTTGAAGAGCACTGGGCCCAGTACTGACCCCTGCGGGGCACCACTGGCTCGGCCTCATCTATCACAACCCTCTGATAGATCCGACAGAAGAGTATCAAAAATAAACCTGATATGGGGCCTGTGCCTGGGCTGGTGCCAGCATCTGTGCTTGCCTTCTTCCCACACCCACCCCCAGCAGAGAAGATGTCAATGTCAAGGCTGCTTTTCTTTCACCCTTCTCAAGGACCACAGTTGACTCTCAAACCAGACTGTGTCTTCTTGAGTGTCCTTCCTTGCTTGCTTCTTTTCCTCCTCTTGCAAGTGTGCGGCTGAGGTAGAGAGAAACTGCCGGTATCGGTTGTGGGGGGGGGATATCCCACATAACCCTAGTGGTGTTGGCCCTTCCTTCCCAAACCTTCCAGTCTTCCAGCAACTCCATCGGCACCATTGCCTAGGCGCTGTTGTAATTCTGCAATACTACTTACATCTTTGAAGATTCATTAAAAATGAATAGTAATTTTGTTCAGACAACTATTATACAATTCTAGGACTGAAGTACTTTCAAACTTTCATTCTTTTTGTTGTTAATCCTAACAAGGATTAACAGGATCCTTTCCTGCTGGTATCGTTATCCTTCCTTACCACAGTTATCTGCACTTTCTACGCCTTCATATGTACTTAACTTCTTTTTTCCCCCATATGATAACTGCAAAGGAGTCAGCATTGTTTTTGTTTTGTTTTGTTTTTCTCTCAGTCAGGAGAATAGGGCTTCTTAATCAGCCATCTTTTATGATCATAGAATTCTGTTGGAGCTGAGCTTTTTTTCAGTATATCCAGTAAAACATTACTAAAGGGCTGCCATTTGCCTTCATGCATAAACATTTTCTCCCAATAAATTCTGCTTCCAGTTTTTTTCATATTTAGGAAACAAAGCAGGGTAAGATTGAACTTCGTAGCACACAGCAATTATAATCATTTTCCCTGAGGCAATCACCACCGAACATTATTTCACTTGATTTGTTTTCACCTGAGAAGATTCAATACAGGATGGTAGAAACCCACATTCGTTTTAATACTCTCTTTTTAAAAGCCTATTGCATTTCCTCTAGGAACTGCAAATGCATTTTGCTTATGTAGCAGTAACGGTATCTTTCGGCATAAAGTAGCTATCACCTCCTATTTGGCCTATTCCTAAAAAGGGAGTATCCAGTGATTTTGACATTCCTGTCACACCAGATCATCTCGCTGGACAGTAACAGTGATCACTTCTGTTTCATAAAAAAATATGTATGTGTATGTATACGCACTCAGAGAAAGATGTATTTCAATGAATAATTTCTCTGCTGTAATATTGCCATAAACAGGCTCTTCCACACCTACTGTGACCAGGCAAATGTGTAGAATTACTTCTGTGTTGACTAGATGTATTTTAGCTGCATCAACTCACTCTTTCCGCCCATGTTGCGTGTCTTCCCTGCAATGCAATGGGTCCAAGGAACAGAGCGGTCTCAGCTCTAGCAAGCAGAAGTTACATATACATGTGTGCACACACAGTAACTTATGTGATTCTATTTTAAACTGACCTAGGTCAGTTTTTCAGATGTTAGTGGCAATTAAACAACATAGCAAATGGCCTAATAGAGCATGTTCACTTGCCAAAAATATTCATTCCACTGGCTGTTTAAGGTTTCTGTCCTTCGAGTTTTCTCACTTTTTTTATAGGACTGCCTGTTTATGGGGACTCCAAAGAAATCCATACTCATTATTAATTTGTGTATAGTTATTTTTTAACATGCTACAATTAACTGTTTATGAGTAAATCTTTAGGTCCTGTGTGCACACACAAAATCAAGCACTCATGTAAAATGCAACAGAACTGGGCTGTAATGACTAAAGCTTCTTCCTCCTTTTATCTAAAATTTCACATATTTTACTGTGCCAAACTATTTGTTTCCTGGTCTTACACAAGAGCAGATTATGATTCATATTTTTCACATTTTTCTTTGTTCATGTAATAATATAGTCCACTAATTTTTGCCCAAAATATATAATATTACCTTCTTTAGCAAGAGAAAGTTACATTCTAGATGTTTCAAGTACATCTAGTGAGCTCTCATTTCCTACCATCCACTCTCTCTTTATTACTCATCTTATAAATCTGTCAGGCCAAATAAACCATGTCATACACCAACTGCTGCATTCAGCTACTATTTCTAGAAAGGCAAATGACTCTGTCTTTCCCCCCAGTTTACTTAAGAGTTTGGAAGCGTAGTGAACTCATTAAGTGACTGTGGGAAACCTTTCACTCAGCATTTTCCATAAGAACCTGTTCAAACATTTACTGAACAAGAAACTGGCTAAATGAATTTTAGTGAATTAAAATTTGCTGCTTCGTCTAATGAAAATGGAAACCGCTAAAACTTAGGTTTCTGTGGTAAATAGTTGAAGGTGGCTAGTGAAAACAAAGTTCAAATTGCACACGGCTCCTCCTTTTATCATGTTTTTATGTTTGGATCTATGAAATGAGAGTACCAAAAAGTAAGGAGATTATTAAAGATTGCCTCATAATACGTATAAGCAGTCAAGGTGAAGTCAGTGGACTGGCACTTTCCATCTTCGTCTTACTTCCAAGAACACGGCTTGTTAACTCCACGGATCTCAGCGTGTGCCTCTGGGGGTATGTGCAGTGTCTCCATCTACCCCGCTGTGCTCTCAGCTGGAACACAGAGATCTGGCCTGCTGGGGCTGGAGGAGCTGGCTGTGCAAGAGGAAGATGCACGCAGCACGACGCTTTCTTCTGACACAGTGGGCTGAGAAAGTTGCTCAAGAGATGCTCTTCTTCATCGGAGACCACTGCAATGCAGTGGGCGTCCTAGGAAAAGTGAAAAGGGTGGGTAGAAGCCCTTGTAATCTTAGGGTCTTTTGGCAGAAGTCATGAAAGAATTCATGAATTGCATAATACTCAGTGCCTGGAAATTAAGGGAGAGCTGCTGTTGGCGTATGCTATAGACCAGCGCACAGGCGAGAACCCTCACCTGCTGAAATACAGCCTGTGTCTGTTGCAGTGGGTAGGCTTGACAGATAAACTGGCTATTGAGAGCTGCCTTTAGCTATAGCAACTTTCTTATCTGCCTGAAGAGAGCCGAAGGCATACAGCACGGCGGGCCGAGTGAAACGCCTGCAGCAGCATGGGAAAATGGAGATGGGTTAGATCAGCTCCTAAGTGGTGGGAATACAAGTGTGTTGTTACATGGGCTTGTTCAAGCTTGCAACTAATCTTGTCCTTCGCTGGCATTTTAACCACCATTTTGAAGTTTGTAATTACATTCCAAGCGGGGAGTCATCAGATGCCAGAGGCAGTTTATTGTCATGCACAGCTTGAAAGAAGGGGAAAAAATGTCCTTCTAGAAGTGGGTGGTCAAGTCTAGTTATCCAGCTGGATTCTGAGTGGAGAGATTTTATCTACCTGAAGAAGTTGAGCTAGTCTAGGAGTCAGTGTCAGGGGGTGTGACCCATATGAGATCTGACTCTTCTTTTCCTATTTCTTACTCTGCAAATGCTGTGAGGCTGCAGGAGGGCTGTACTTGTCTAACCACATCAAGCCAAGAAAATTTTTACTTTTCCTCCTTATCAATCACTTGCAAGAATAGTTTATGATGCCCTTATATACCAAACTTTGCCTGCCAGAGGTGCCAAGAGGAATCAGACACCCACGGCACTGAAAACTGGGTCTGACGTTTGGCAGTCTGGCAGATTGGTCGCTCCTTGAAGGCCAGTGTTGGTGGGCACTTCCGAGGCTGAAGTAGCTCGGGGTTACCAGTGAACCAGCCATGGATGCTCCTGGCAAGCGGGAGTTCCCCAAGAGGCTCAGCTTTGTGACAGCAATTTCTTGGAATTAGATGATGAAAGCACAGAGAAAACAAGCAGAAAAACTGAAACTGCAGAAAGTAAAATCCCAGCTAATTGTACAGGAAGTGAAAACTGAACTGGGAGTTGGCCATAATTGTCAACATGAGACCATTACTGTGGTAGAGACATCTATAGACATCTATAGAGATCTAAACTATCTCCTCAAAGGGACTCTGACAGCCCAGTTCTGTTTCCCCATCCATAGATAGACTTGAATTTGGGATTCTAGTGACTGCAAGATGTAAAACCTCTGTGCAGTAGGTTTTAAACTTATTTATGCTAAATAACATGACCCAAAAGCCTTTCAGGGGCTACTTTTCTCCCCACTTGTAATCACTCAACTTTCCGGAATAACTGAAAGGTCATAGTGAGAGAATCAATTAAAAAAAAAAAAAAAAAAAAAAGGGGGGAAAAAAAAAAATTTTTCTTTGAAAAAAAAAACCCTTTCCTTTTTTTTTTTTTTTTTGGAAATCTCTCAGAGCCACCAGTCTCCCGGCGGCTCAGCTGCCCTTCCCTGTGCTCTAGAACACGCAAGCCGGAGTCATTTTTCATGATGATGGCAATAATTTGAAAGTGTGATCAGCAATTTCTATAAAAAACTAAATAGGCTTGGAGAAAGGGACATAACCACGAACATGTGCAGGTATACTTCATATGTTGTCCATACTAGCTGCCATATATTCTGAAGAAGAGTTGCTCCCTAAGTATTAATGTACTAATTCTTAAACTTTGTAAATGTATTTAAAATGTTAATGTGTTGGGTTTTTTTCTCAAGTGGTGCTCTACTTTCTTTTATCTTAGAACAGTAATATATGTGACTTCTGGTGTAAAGAAGGATTGGAAACATTATTTTGACCAAATGTGTTGAAGTGCAAATAGCACATGAACTTTTGAACTCTTTTGCATTCTCTGGGGGTCTGAAGGGTCCCTGCCAGATCTGGAAAAAGACAGAACACAAATGCTTTTGTTACAATTTTGGCAAACAGCATTATCTGGAATTAACAAGGTTTATTCATATTTGTTTATATTCCAGTTTTTACACTGGGGATGCTAGTAAGGAAATTCAAAGCTCATTCATTACATTGAATCAAGAGGTATATTTTCACAAAGATTGTTTAATTCTTCTTTTGCTTTATCAGACAGAGCTTCTCAAGAGCAGAAATAAATTTTTATGCCTGAAGCATTTCATATTTTACATCCTCTTGTCCTCAACAGATATGAAAAGCAGTGTAGCTATAAAACAAAGGATGTCTGTGACTTATTTGTTCTGGTGTTCATCTTAGCACTTCAAACTGGCTTTCTTGTGAATAAGAGTTCTCTAGTTTCTCTTCAAAAGTTTCCTCTGTGTAAGAGAATAACAGTGACCCTGTGTCAACTGTGTGATAATATTATAGAAGCAGGGGGATTTGGGGTCACAGAGTTTGCTGGTTGGCTTTGTTGCTGAGACTGACTGCTCCAGAGATTTTCAAAGAAAGGCTGACACATCCACATGGTGAGTCAAGGAGCTGACTATATGGAACATTTTCCACAGTCCTACTTGAAATGTGAACCTTTACTTTTTGAAAAACCTTCCTCTATGTGCAGTGATTGCATATGAAAAATAGTAGTGAAAAATATGCCATCTTCCTGGGGAGTAAGAACTGGAAAGAAATCTGGGCTCTTCTTCCTGAGCTGGCAAAGCAAAGAGCAGTTCAGTGTTCTGCATTATAAGGATCTTTTGCCAAACATTTACAATGCAATTAAAACTTTGGAAATCAGCAAGTTTATTATTTGTTAGTTTGTCCTTTTGTTCTCAGCTTTCAGAGCATTTGTGAATTCCCAAACTAAAGTTATTACTTTTAAAGTCTGGTCTGCCTTTGGAACCAATCTGCCATCTCTTGTGTGCATGTGAACTGCATATATGTCTTCATTTACAGCAGCACTTCTGATTCCTGGGAAAGAAGGAAATTTGTAAGAACATTCCTCGGGTTTTAAGCACAGCCCATTATTGCTCTTGGAACACTTTGACTAAGCAGCTACACAAAGAGAGATACAGAGGTAGTCAAGTCTAGCTAGCATTCACTTTAGTGAAAAAATGAATAATACCATCTCCAAATCCATATCTAGAGGTTTCCATATGCATAATTTTTTTCTGCCAAAAGACCTTTTAAAAAATGAACTGTTTTCTAACTCCATTTCTCTGCATGCATGTATGTTACAGATTGACAGAAGCCTTTCTGAGCAATAAATGTGGATTTCCCACTTAAAAGAAAAAGGGGAAAAACAGAATCTTTAAGATAAAATAAATTAAGTTTTATCTTATGTTTTCAGGTTTCAGGAAGAAAATTTCAGGTTAGTCTGCCAAAGGGTCAGAAATATTTTGAAAATGAAGTACTGAACTTCATTTTACTTATTTTTCTTTCCCAATCCTGAAGTTAATTCTGTTGGTATAAATTCTTTCAGGGTGAAAATTAAAAATGTATAAATAAGATTAATTCCTGTAAGTAATAATGCCATGGGCTCCTGTGGGAGCTGCTAGTTATTCTGTACCATACTGAAAATCAAGCAACTGGATTTCCATTCTAAGAGCATAGTAAGGAGGCTGTCTTTTGCTACCTGTTTTTGAACATATTAGTGATTACAAGTAGACTTGTCATTGGCTGTTATAGCTGGAAAATCTGGCTGGTTTTGATGATTTAACTGTTGTTTAGTAAACTGCACTCAAGCTTAAGGTTTTCAAACCTAATGCTCTTTCTCCTTTTTTTTTTTTTTTTTTTTTAATTTACAATGTCAGAAAAATAATCAAGACTCCAACAACTGCTGAGCGACTGAGGGAGGATCTTGTCTTCTTGAACAGCCTCTACCACATAAATGTCTTGGCCAGAGGCAAAAGCTAAGGTTCATTTATTTTGAATATTCCAAAAGCCTTTATTTTCTTCAGCAGCAAGTCCACAGTGCCTTGTCACATGTTAGTAACACCTTAAATCACAGCCAGAACCCAGGCTCCCCATCTGAAGTGGCTCCCAGGATCTACCAGGCAATGCTGTGACTGCCAGCAGGTTCTCGGTACAAAACAATTCCCTGATTCGCAGCATCAAATGCACTGGCTGACTGGAAAAGCAAATAAAACGTAGTCTGTGTTGGTGTTTTGCTTTTTTTCACAGCAACTGGCCACTTGTCTCAATATCCAGCAATCCAGTCTGCTAGTTGTCTAGAACACAAAATGGTTATTCTCCACAGACGGATAAATCGCGCATTTTCTCACAACTACAGCACTAACTGCACATGGACACAGCAACTTTTGTGCATACTGCTTTTGCTCACTTTCATGGGCTCTGTATGCTTTGCATAGCGTGGAAAGTCTAGAGGCCCTTAGCCTCCAAAAGGCTCAAGACAGCTCTGTAACTGCAGTTAAGTTTTGCTGTCAGTGTAACATTTTTTTATGACCAGCTTTCGCCAATTGCAAAACAGGACCAGACCCTAGAGACAGGCTGCAGAAGCGGGTTGTTCTGTTTCCACCCCCGGATTTGCGTCCAATCTATGTTGCAATGTTTGGCTGTGGGCTTTTTGTCCTTTTTATTCTTTTTTTTTTTTTTTTAAACTATCTAGAAACAAAAGGATCCATGCAAAGAATTTAGACTTGAATTTTAAGCCGAGGTCCTCACACTTAGAATCACTAAAGCCTGGAAGCAATTACAAAGACTGAACTGTTACTTGTCTCAAAAAAGTTTCACAAGTCACCAAGAAATGACTCAGACATGATGTGTTCTCGGTAGAGTTGGGGGGGGGAAGGGAAAAGATATAGAATCCGTTCCCATGGACTGAACTGAGGGGGAAAAAGAGATGGAAAAGTGTCTTTTACTATATGCTACAGTAAGCCCCTATTCTGTAAGTTATAGAGCCATAACTTGATCCAGCTAAATGACGGATTACCTGAGAAAGCTTGCACACAAGGCAAATGGAATAAAGTCAGTGTATATGAATGTATATGATCATAAGATAGAAGAATAAAGAACTTTGATTCCACAGTGGCTTAAAGAAGTTAATTAAAGTGTTGCCTTTTAGTATCTCACATAGCAAATAGTGCTTTAGGGAAATCTATATTGCCAGCTGCAGCACAGCAACTCCAAAGGACCACTGAAAGTCAGCAGCAGTTGGATAAAGACATTAGGTTACTACAAAGCTTTATCAATTCAAAATCAGGAACTGGATGAAAAGTTATGAGACTGAGAAAGTATATATTTATTTGTACTTGCCTTTTTCCTTTCTGAGTCTGTAGAATGATTCTGGATCAGGTTTTGAGTCACTCTCTGCAAATGAATGCCAGAACTGTCTTACAAAACAATCTAAAGTGTTCAAATAATACTGGAATTCCAGGAACTGGAGCTTTAATGAAGAAGTACGTGAGACTCAGCAACACTAAAATAATGTAGAGAGAAATGAAACACAGAAGTTGTAGAGATTATTTTTTCTGTCTTTTTTCTTTTTTTTTAAAGGAAGATTGATCTAACAAAATGCAAGCCAAAATCTGTAAAAATGATAAAGCACTCTTATATTTAGCACATCAGGATTTCACTGTTATATCTGTAGAATTCCTTGATCTGATCAGACCTCTCTAAAAACAACTGTTTTTCAGAGCAAAAAGGACAACTTATGCATGAGGCAGTGAAGTTTTGGCTGAACCCGGATGGAGTCAGTGAAGTGGCTCTTCAAAGTTATTGAAAACTAATCTAAACATCTTCAGCTCTGCATGATTGATATTCCCAGACATTTGGCATACTTGATATGTGCTAGACACAGATGTGCTTTTACATGAAAGAGGAGTACTGGTGCTAATCTTCTGCAGATAACTATTTGCAGCAAAATTCCATTGTAATTATTTGCAGCGACTTCCTTGACCTCTGATTAGGAAACATCCTAATGGGCTTGAAACAATTTATTTTCCACCAGCGGATGAGGCAGTTTAAAAATATCGCTTGAGCTATAGCATCTGTGATGTTATTAATCTTTCCTTATTAATATATGTTAATGACAGATTTCAGGGAAACAATAGGAAGGAGCTGGTGTGATTGATGAACAGAGTGTCTGCCGTCAAGGGACTTATTGTCAACAACACTGGAAAGCTCTTCCAAACTGAAGGTTTGGAAGAAGCAATGAAGTAATACAACATCTTACATCAGAGATTGTCTTATATCTCTTCACTTAAATTTGAAAGGAGAGGAAGTATAACTTTTAAAATGGCAATGACAATTGCAAGCTTTAAATTTCTTTCTGAAAGGGTTGGGGGAAAAAGACCAAATTTCCTACCTTTTCTGCCCTGCTTCCTTCCCACTGCTTCCTTTTACATCCCAGTCACAGCGATGTATGCACTACTTTGTTGAAATACTGGGGGTTTCTGATGGCACAGTTCAACCACTGCCCACACTGCAATAGGCCATACTGGTTTATGTACATTAACCATAACTTTTTCTACTATTTTTTTTTCTGACTTTAACACTATAATTTTGGCAGCAAATTTTCTGTAGAGACCAGGCCTTGGCATAAAGCTTGAGACTCTGCAACACTGAAGACAACAGAGCTCTGACTCTGTAAAGGTCATTTGACACCACTGCGGAGTACAAGTTACAGGATTCTTTCCTCAATCATTTCTCATTCTAGATCCCACCATATGATTCTGTAAAATAGTAAAGGGAATAAATGGAAGGCTTAACACCAACAAGCCGAGAATTAACAATCTCCAACAGAGTTCATCCTAAAGTTTCGTTTAAATTTTAGCTGTCATAAAAACACTTTAAATAAAACACTTTACAGGCCTGAAATTCTGCATTCCTAAAAGTAAAAGTGAGTGTTGTAAATAATGCCAGATGCCCTGAACTGACTCCATGGCTGAGTTCATTCTTGGACACATGCTGCTGTACATAAATTCTTCACATCTTATGTTTTCTGAAGTCAATTTTAAAATCATGGGTTTGTTTCACCACTACTACATGTAGTCCTGTTGTTTACTGAAAATATTATAATCACTCAAACCACTGTTTTTCAGGCCATCACACAGCAAACACACCAGCAACATTCAGCATCTCTAAGTTCTTTTCCACCACTCCTGTATTTAGCCACTGCTCATGCAAAACAATACAAGAGAGACAAAAAACAATTTTTTTTTGTTGCTTTGCTTTGTTGTTTTGTTTGTTTGTTTCCCAATGGATATATCCTTTTAGGAATAGAAGACAAAATAAAGAGGATGAAAGCCCATGGCTTATGCAGATGGCAACAGGAAGGGTGCTCAGGGAAAAGAATGAGAGGAAATGACGTCGCCTGGTGGTTTTGATCTCGGGTGGGAAAAGGAAATTTAGACCTGAGCTGGACTTGAAGCTCTTGTGCCGTCCTACGCAACCTACAGACGGGACGGAGATCTCTGAGGTGCTCTGTACTCCGTTGACCTATTTATCAATATCAATAAATGTTCACTTATCTAAAGATTTTTAAGGCACAGAATGGAAGTCTGCAGTGGTTACATATCAGATGGTTTAAATATATCAAGCTATTCCTCATTTTCTACTAACTACGACTATTTACATGGCATATTGCTTGTTAGGAGACATGTTTAAATCTCCCTACCTGCCTCTCCCAGCACTAGAAAGACTCAGTAAAGCCATGGACCCTTGTACGATTTTCTATGTACTTTGGTGACCAAATCGTGCCATAATTTTAACCTAGCACATCTGAAGAGAAGTATACGCAATGCTGTTTAATGAAGTTATCACTGAGATTTTCAAGAGAAGGTAACAGAGCTAGGCACACGGTGTCCACAGAGAAAATGCATGTGACAGATGGATCTAAAAGGGGTCTGATGACTGAGACAAATCTCTGGTGCTTAATTTCCAGTCGTCATAGAGATGCAGGCTTTTACCTCCCATCACCATTGGTCGGAGAGGAGTTCTCATCCACTCTAAAGATGTTGCCCCTAGTGCACTTAAATTTCTTTGCTGACCGAAACAGAGCACTGTTATCCTCAGCACACCCAGCTGCAGCACTGGGAAGCCCAGTGCAGGTGGGTTTATGCAGCCGGATTGACTAACAGACGCAAAATTAAGACAGAAATATTTCTCTAGAATAATTCTGATTAAGCGCAACTTTTGGTAAACATTGGCAAACAAAAGAAGATTAAAACTTTGCTTTTCCCAGTTTAATGTTTTTTATATTTGTCTTTGCAGATGCAAAGTAAGTACACAGGGTCCAGTACTGGAGTACTCACAGCCACCCTCTCCCCAACATATAGGAGGCCTGAGGAACATCAAGCACTTCTCTTTCAGCCCAAACTAATAAAAAGTCATGTTAGAAAGTTTGATACCATAAGACAAGTGTATGAACAACATTTTAAAGGATTTGAGCACATTGACAAAGCAAGATCCTGCTCTTTCTTGCACTGCTGTATCTGCCACCTCCTCCTTCCACACCTTCCTGTCTCCAGCACCTTTATGCGTCTTTTCCCCATTCTGTTTTTATGCCTGTTACTTTTTCTGTGTTTCCTTCTTTTTTTATCTTCCCTTTCTTTTTCATTACATTGCCGTATCTGTTGAATCTTTCCAGTGATAAACAGCGAAGGGCAAGCAACTGCAAAGAACCATCAGATACCTCCCAGGGCATTTGATATTGTATTAAAACATAGTATGATTTGGCACATATTGGAGTTTCCAGGTGTGTCGAGAAGCTGGCAGCATGTCATTTGCTGCCTGAGTCTGATTTGACTGTACCCTCACTCCTTCAGGAAGTAGCTGTCTGTGCATTTTGGACTATGATTGCCTCGCTTGTACATGGGAAGTCCCGCTTATTCAGTAAAGCTGTTTTCACATAAACGTATAACAGACTCATCCTATATTTCTAGGGATTTGCCAATGCCATTCCACAGGAAAGTGCCTCTTGGGACTGAGCAGGAGGAGCAAAACAGTCTTGGGGGAAAGGGTGCCTCGCAGAAGGCAAGTAAGGTCCATTAAAAGGACTTGTCCTCCCACAGGTCACTCTGAAATTTTACACTTTTCATAAGCAAATCACTGTCTGCAGGCATGGGAACGTCCTTCTGCTGTGTTCAGCAGAAGCTGTAGATGTTTCATGAGTTGTAGTTCTTGAGATTAAGGACAACCACATATAACCAGCACACAATGAAAATACAGGACTGGAGGTCACAGATGGAAAGGGACTTTTCATTTTCTTGTCTTTTTTGTATTGAGTTTTGCATATGACAGCTGCTATAGCTTAAATGAGAGTTTACTGGACAAATAATGAGCAGTATGTGGTACAGGATGGTATGAGCTGGGAACCAGAGAGAAACTAGAGAAGCTGAGGAAATTTGCTCAGTGTCCAAATGGCTGAATGAGAAAAAAATGAGTTAGCCTACATGAAACCTCTTCTAAAAACATGATGAGAGAGGCATGAAGTATTTGAGCCAGGGTCTTTGCCTAATGAGATTGTATTTAAAATATTCCTGGCATTTTTGCATTTTTGTGTTTGGTTAACTCATTCTTTAAACTTTTTTTTTTTTTTTTTTTTTAGAAAGCTAAACCTTCTTTGCAGTGTGTAAGTTGAACAGAATCTAAATTTGAGCTTGATTTTGAATGTGAAATAGGTAAGATTTAGAGGAAACATATAGTAGAATTCCCCCTTAAAGCCAGTGGTAACTCTTTTGGTTGGAATATTATTATTAGGCTGGGAGTTACGCTTTCGGAGGAAGCAAAAAAGATGTCTTAGATCTTAACTTCATCAAGAATGTCTGCCTCTTGTTTTAAGAGATTCTCATTTTAACTTCAAGTGGACTTATTGCTGTTATAATCACTTCTTTAAAGTAAAACAATACTTCTTGAGCCTAAATTGAAATTATAATGTTTGCACAGAAACTTTGCACTCATGTAAATTGCTCGGATAAAACACTAGGAATTTCAGCAAGAGACAGGATAAACTGATAAATGAAGAATTAAAGTAAATCTCCAGAATCATCCCATTTTCTATCAGAAACAATGTGCTTAGAAAACGGTTGACATCTTTGTCTCAAAAACTGAAAAGGCATGAGATGCTTGCTCTCCTTTCCAGCCCATCTCCTTAGAAAATCTTGCAAGCTGAAATCCAACTTATTCAATCAGAAACAGGAGAATTAAGGACACTACATTCCGTGAAACTCTGGGAGCTGCCCTTTGTTGGAGGCAAGGACTGCACAGGAATGAAGCAGCTCATGTCTATTGTGTATTCCACCAGAATAGGGAATCCTAAGTATTACACTACCATCAGAGGTAAGACAGCAGACCAGAGCAACCAGCGTGGCTGTACCCAAATAAGAAAGTTCTTGGCTTTACAACAAGCATGGTTGTAAGAAACTCTTTCCAGTAACAGCAAAAAATACACACATTTTTTGATTCAATCTTAAGTGTATTTCAACTATTTGTCTACCGGTTTTCTGAAGGGTCTGTGCGCAGGTAGTAGATGCAGCTTTGGGTGAAGCATCTTGGTTTGTCCTACTCTATGTGCAGGTCACAGTGGTTGGGGCTGTGGAAAGAACCAGAGCACGGTCTGTGTTCTCCACTGAAGTCGCTTGGCATAAATTCCACTAAATCAAAGATAAGGAGATGCCATGCAAAAAGAAATATCTTCCCTCTATCTCAGGCCAAGAAATGCTGGTCTTCTCTGATCGTCTTTCCTGAGTTCTTTAACTTCTTCCACCTTTGCATATGTGTTGGCCAGCTTCGGGCTTTTCACTGAAAAGCCTTGCTGAGTATTAAGGTATTTTCTTATAATACTCCTCCTATACTCTGATGTCTTCTCTCTACATCGGGTCCAGACTTGCTGTGCTAAGAAATCCATGGTAACAGTGGATTCAGTCCTCTCACACGGTATAGGAATACTGGAGAGTGCTGCCCTTTCCCGTGGAAGGAGCATAGACCTTAATCACTATTTCACCTCATTATTAGGAAGCAGCTATATTCAGTGTGAAGTAGATATGATGTTCTAACAGTGCAAAATACTTGTGGTTTAGAGCTCCTCAACACTCAAATTACTCTTCCCAGCGCAGAATAAAGGATATTGATCTCTGCTATCTTGGGGTTGGACCCTTGCGCAGATTGCACTTGTGTGCTCAGCTAGCTGTTCCTGGGGGTCTGGTATTTGTTTATCCCGTGCTCAAGCCAAAACCATAATTATGACAACAAAGAGCATCGGTTCTAATCCAAACACTTAATGCATGCCACAACTAGGCAATGTTTGGGCTGTTTGTAAAACACTGATTTGCTTTTTCTCTTTGAGTAAGTAAACTTAGCCCACATGTTTTTTCTCAAAAAGGGAATAGCACAAAGCAAGCAAGAATGGAGTTGCCAAACTGCCCACCCATGAACTGAAGCTTCCCCAAGGCCATTCCATGAAGCCCACGACACTATTGCTGCTTGCGTAGGGAAATAAGGCACTTCAGCTGGGTGACGACGTGGCATTTGTCAGGCTCACATGGGCTATTTTTCTGCACACTCCAAAGCCTCTAGAGTGGACATACATGTTTTGTGGAATTGCAAAGTCTTGGTAGCTGCAGAACTGTTACAGCCCTCAAAAGTGGAGCTCCAGTAAAACAGAACCCCCAAATCTCCTGCTTCTGTTTTTCCCTTTGGTTATTTCTTTGCTTTCTATTTGGGCTTGTATTTCATTTTTAGGATGTTTATAAATGTTTACAAATAGATATGCTATTAATATCTGTAATTTACATCTCGGTCATTAATTTTCATTAAAAATTAACAACTAAATATGTTTTCAGCTGATCTTAGAGAGATGATTACACTTTCAAAATCAAAACTTGAGTCTTGTAGTGAGGAATGACATTTAAAAAGATATTGCAAAAAAAAGAGCTCATGATCCGATCTGCGAGGGGAGAAGATGAGGGATACCAGTCATAGACTTGAATTACAAAAAAGTAACATTCATGTTAAAATGATTATGTGATGACATGTCACCAGAACAAATGAATGGGACAGTTTTTACCATGTCTCTTCAAAATAGTAATCAAACTCCCCTGTCTCTGAAGAGTGCTTTTACTGGTATTTCAAAACAACATGTATCATAAACCTCACTCCAAGCCTTTCTCTGTTAGCTTGGCTTTTCCTACAGCTTCTTTTAAAACCTTTCTTTGCTGTCTAGTACTAGGAACTCTTTCCAGGAGATATCTGACTTGCTTTGGCTCATGGACAGTGTAAGATAGTGCCAAATGTAAAGCCAGACAATGCACAGTTGTAGGCTGGTTCTCACATCTGATGGCCAGGTGAGAAGTACCTGAAAGACACTCTGCACCACAAATTTCTAGATGAAAGAGCTTTTATTTATTTATTTTAATTAAAAAAGGGCAAAAGGAGTACAAATACCTCTCTAAAAAAACACTCTCCACAGGTACTTGGCATTTTTTTAAGATGATGAATCTAAGGAAAAGCAACCAAGAATTCAAAAAGATTCATGTTGCTGAAACCTATAGAAATGGTGATGCTTAAGAAACATACAGGCAGCCACTCCATGCACTGTATTATTAAAGACACATTTCTTTTCTGGAATTCAGAGAGAAATATGCTCATAGTATTTTTTTTTTATTATTTATTCTACCTGTTCACTCAGTGCGATTTGTTCACTCAGATCTCTCTTTGGTGGACCCTTACATGTGGCTCTAGTCATTTTCCCATCATTATTCTGTTACTAAGTGTTAAAGTGCAGTTGAATGTTGGTGCTGAAAACAAAGCCAAACTGCTTATTAAAAATAGAAATACTTCAAAACAAAAGGAAAAAAAAAAAGGCTTCACTAGAATGCTTAAAGGAATTTACGGATTCATGTCTGTGATCTTTGTGTCCCAGGGACCCTGTGCTACTCACTCCAGTCATCAAGGCCTTTCTCAACCCACTTGCAGATGATTACATACTCTTTTTTGAGGGAGGGGTGGAAGGATATTTTCCATGTAGTGTAAGAATCATCTGCCTTGGGATTTCTGTGAGTTTTGGAGATGACAGGATATATCAGAAAATATTTACTGTATGAGCATTGCTGTCTCCTTGAGAGCAATATTACCCTTAATACACTCTGAAATAAGGCTAGTTACACCCACAGAAAAAATGCAACCATGAACAGAGTTTGAACTGCATGTTCAGTGTGCACCTGAGCTGCAAATTCTTTTGGTAAAGTCATATTTTTGTTGTTCTGGTTGTTGCTGAATTAGCAGATATCATAGGCCCAGTGTGAATATTGTAGGCGTTGAAGTCAACTCTAAACCTTTGCCTAATTCATTCATTCCTATTTAGTTCAATACCTTTTACTGCAAGTTATCCCCTGCTGTTACTGAGCCTTCCCGAGCCATCACATACCCATACATAAAACTTTCCTCTTTGGGTTAGTGTTTAAGTTCCCACAGAGCTCTCTTTCAGTAAGGAGCAGCAAATGATCCTGCAGGGTTTTATTTTTCAATATTACATTTCATTTTAAATGAAACAAATTCAAAAATGTGCCACGCCTTTGTGTGGAGGAGGTCTCACGTAACCTTTAAAAGTAATGGCAGCAAATATTATTGAAGTCATATTTCACGATATTTACAACACAGTTGACTGAGACAGTAAGAGGAGTTGGTATATCAGAAAACAGAAGAGAGACTTTCTTGAAGAGTTCTTAAGTAAATTAATATTTTTTCAAGGATAAAGTCCTGAAGTTACACACTCATCCTATCTCTTTATCTACCCTATCTAAGAGGTAAGAAAGAGGCTGTAATGACTCTCTGGTCTAATAATGTCCCATTTTATGTTTATTCATATAACTCAGCCTTCAGTTTGCAAGTTGGAAGTGTGCCCCCCTGGCAGATAGGTAGCAACACCTGCATTATCTTCCTTCAGCAAGATATAAGCTCAGTGTTTTGTGTATGAAAACTTACTGTTGTTTTATGTTGATCTTGTTTAAATCAGCCTTTTAATTTTTGCAACATGCAGTCATTCTCAAGACAGGCATGACCTCAGACTTTCATTATTTAATGACATTCTCTTTGTGGGACAACATGCAACTCTTCCACGTTGCTCATCACTCTTGAAAGAGGGCCAACTTCTAGAGTTCCTTGGCTGGTGAGGAGTGAAGAAGGGAAGAAAGAGCCTCCATTAATTACTTTTTAGGGACTGAACTGTATTCTTGCTTGCCTCAGGCTGCAGAAACTCTAGATGAGTTCTGCTGGCACAAAGGCTGAAGACTGAAAGTCATGCTATCTCAAATGCAAACAGTGGTGCAGCAAATTGTTTAACCTTTGCCTGCAGCATAATTTCATAGGCAGGGAGGTGTTGCCCTCTTCAAAAGAGCTCTACAGCTGTTGGGAGGATATTAGTTTTTCAGGTGAAACAGGCAGACTGAAGTGACAGTAATAATGTCCGATTTCCCCATTAGTACTTTCCACCAGTGAAGTGTTCTTAAGCATCTGTAATTGGATGCATTTCTCTTGGGGAGCAGAAAGCTTTAGTGTATGTTTCCAATGAGACAATTACTAAAAATTAGACTGAAATCATAATCTAAATTGTTTTTAAAGTTCATTTTCCTGTCAGACTCAGAGGATGAGTGAGCATAGTGTTTGAATTAGATTGCCTGTAAGATTGGCAGCTGAAATCTGCCTATTTAGGCAGGTCTGGGCAGATGACTAGATGACTAGAGCAAAAGAACAGACATGGATCTGCTGCCTGCTTTGCTTGGGGAAACCTCCAGAGCCAGGGAAGCTGCTGTGGCCAAGGGAGGCCCTGGGGCATGTGGGCAGGGTTGGCGCCGGAGGCCATGCGCCAACATGCTCAGCAGCAAGTCTCCCATCTACTCAGTGGTAGCTGTGTGACCTCTTGACTCTCCACCAAAGCTAGTTTCCTCTCCTCTCCTCTCCTCTCCTCTCCTCTC
>VZSV01000022.1:2309993-2324944 GCA_013398735.1 Nothocercus julius
GGCGGCCCGCGCGGGCAGGTCCCGGTGTTCCTGCCTTTGGCGTGGGGTAACGGGAAGGGCCCTGCGCCTGGGAAGGCACCTGCGCCGTGTGCGCTCTGCGGGACGGGTCTGAGCCGTTGGGGTGTGATCTGGGAGCCGGGGAGGCGCTGGGTAAACATGGAGGAAGCCCCCGTTCCTCAGTCTCCCCGCTTGGAAAGTAAAAGTTGCACTTTCGCGTCCTTGTTCGTAAGCTGCAGATGATACAAGCTCTGGGTGGAGCTGCTGCAGCTCCTCCAGTGGTCGGTGAGAGCATGCCTATGTGCTTTAGTGGGATTAGGCTCCAGCTTGGACTGAGGGGGTTGTTACACAAAGAAAAATTAGTTTTTATTTTGCTGTGTGAAAGGGGGAATGTGGCTGGTACTGCTGGGTCCTGGGTGGTGCTCCGACAGGTGGTGTGCATTGACCCAGGGCCTTGGGTCCTGGGACCATCCGTATTGGGCATCTGGCATCTGAATGCATTGGGTTTTGTTTTGTTGCATGTTTTTTTGCTAAAAGATAACATTTTTCTACTGGGATACATAAGCACGGGAATTATGAAAGGCAGCTGAGAGCTGAGCAGTCGCTGCGTGATTTCCCTGGCTGCCCTGTTGTGCTCGAGCGCCAAGCTGGCCGCTTGGAGCTGTGGCCGAGGCTGGCGGCCGTGCGGCGCGTGTCCCCGCCGCGACACGGAGCCTCCGCAGCGGAGCTGAGCGCTTTGGGACGTAAATCAGCAGGCTTAAAGGTAAGGAATCGTAGGGCCGGGAAAGCAGGGTTTTCCTGGAGCCTATCTGATAGTGATACCAAAGAAGCTGGAAAGACATTGCTGCTGGCTGAGGGAATTCCTGACGTGAAAATTGCTCAAGTTGGTGAGAATTTTGGCAGGAGTCAGAAGGGGAACCCGCGCGTGAGCACGGGGTCGGACTGGATGACCTCCAGAAGGCACATACCTGCGAAATTGTCTTGTGAGTCTATGAAATGCCATTGTGCAATGGCTGTTCCTGTGCTCTTCCTAAACATCTGGATTTGGGTATCAGAGATAGGATATAGGACAAACTGCACAGTTGGTCTCACCCTCCTATTGTGGCCAAGCTCGTGTTCCCTTTCTGTTCTTTGAGGATGCAATTAGATCCTTATCACAAGCTTTTGTTTCCTGAATTTGCCTTGCTTGGGTGAACATAAATATTTTTTTCTTGATAACCTGTATGGCAACCACAAAATATTTCCGCATTTTCAATACAAAACCATATGAAGTGCCTATTACAGCAGTAGCTGATTAACACTGAAAGCAGCTTGAATATCTTTAAGCAGATCATTACTATGTTCAAAGCTCTCTCTCTATGGGTTGTGAGTTTTATTTTTCTGTCTGTTGTTACAGTATACACATTCTCTTTGTAGTTCTCCTTGAGTACGAAGAGGAACTAACATAAATAGTTTGAAAAGTGTGGTCCCAATCCTGCAAATCCCTAAGCAGCAGGAGAAACTCTACTCACATGAAAAGTGCAGTCTAAAAAAAAAAAAGTGCAAAAAATGCAAAATAGCAATATGTTTTTAAATGCATTTGCTAGCTGAGAGGCTAATGTTGACAAAAATGGGACAGGAAAGCGCTATATATATTAAAAAAAAAGATTATAAGGTCTTCTCGGTAGTTAGGTTTTTTTTTCTTTATGCATTTGCATAAAGAAGTAAAAATGAAATGAAGAGTAGCTGTTCTTACGAAATGAAGAGTAGCTATTCTTTGGAATAAACTACAGTCTCTGTGTTGTCTGCTTCTGATACTGTTGATTTATCTAAGAGGCCATTCTGCTGTCGAATATAGGATTTATTTTCTAAAAGATTGAGATTTGGGAAGCTATTACACTAAGGTACCATTATTTAAACATTTTTATAGGTATTTGGACTCAGTTGTGTGTTTTGTCACTGCAAAGTTAGTCAATACTGTGGCTGATTAAGATGTCAAGAGTAAATGTGAGTTAAAGTGTGGCTGCGAGAGAGAGTAAGAGGAGAAAGAAGGGCACTTTGAAGTGTGTTCCCTTTGAAGTACAGGGTGTTCCTGATTTATTTTTCTTAAAACTTTGACCAGTTATGGAGGAAGAAGCTTTGTTATTAGTAGGAGGTAGAAATAAAAGATACTTGTGCAAAAAATGTAATGCTTTTTACTCACTAGAAAGAATGGTATGTTTGGAAAATTTAATAGTTTTGTAAATAACAGACTCCTTCCCCCTTCTTGTCGTTCATTTCCTTTCTTTGCGTTCTCATGAACAGTTTAGTAATTTAAGTAGGTTAATAGAAAAATGTAGTGTCCTTTTAGCTAGATTCTACACACTCTTGGAGGTTGAGATCAAGGACTCTGTGTCCATCCTTTGGTGAGTGTAGTCAATAACAGGTTAAGATGTTTGCTTTGCCTGTTCTGATGTAGAGTGCATTGGGACCCCTGGCTGCAGTTCATGGGCCAGTGCTTTTGTGCAAACCCAATTGCACAAGTAAAGTTTAATTAATAAGCCAGCCTGAACAGGAAGAACTGAAGCACAGCAATGCGTTCTGGTTTTCCGGTTTTGCCAGGGAGCTGGGAAACAGGACTTCCCCCTCTCGCGGAGGAATGGGGATGAAAACTTGAGGTAGTTTATCAACTAGAAAAATTTGGGCTGGGAGGAGCCTCTGGAGGCCGTCTAATCCCCTCACCCTGCCCCCAGCTCACAGCAGAGCAGGCTTCAAAGTTAGATCAAGTTGCTCAGGGAGCTGATGAAAGGATGTTTATCAGTTCCCCTGATTCAAGTAACAGCCTCCATTAATGCTACCCGCGTGAGTGAAGACATGTGTGAGCTCAAGTGCACCACAGGTCAGGCCAGCTGTGAGGAGGGAGCTCTTGAGGAGGGGTTTTCATGGTTTAGTGTGAGCTTCTCAACATTTACAGTCGACGCATAATCAGCAACCCAATTATTTTACTAGATTGCAAGTACTTAGAAAACAGCCAGGAAAGCGAAAAGTGAATCAATAGCTAAATTGGCAAGCCTCTCCAAATTGCACAATATTTTCCAGCTTCTTGTCATATGATACTTTCAAATGACCATAAATAAGCCTACTCCCAAACTATTCACGGTTTCAAATTGCCATTAGTGCCAACTGGAAGATATAAGGTAAAAGACTCAAATAACTTTAGAGACTGTTAATCCTCGTTTTGTGTGATCATAACGAGGGTAGGTGACAACACCCAGCTTTTAATCATCAGTGTGCAAAGTGTGTTAACAAAATTATGCTGAGTAAAATTTCTACTGAACACTCATGTACCTTTCAACCCTTGAATAGTCCCACTGGTGTCTTTTGTGAGAATATTAAGCGCTGGAAACGAGGCATGCAGAGCAGTATCAGATGCTCAGCACGGGGCTGGATCAAGCCTAAGATACACAAGTCAGTACAGGACCAGAGTCTATGTTTGCCTCTGGCTTCTAGCAAGGCATAACTCATAAGAAAATCCATAATAGACAAAAAGTTGAAGGGAAGGTGAGGGCTCTGTCGTGCTTCCCTTCCAAATATCTAGAAAGATCTTTGGGATATTTTTCCTTTTTTCATGCTTAAAGTTATTTTTTAGGGTTTTTTGTTTTGTTTGTATGAAGCAGAACCCCTTTGTACAGGCTCCAGCTCGCTGACTGCATAAGGAGTTTAGCCTAAGGGATGGTGCATTGAAAGCAGTAAGGAAATTTAAACAACTTCAGAACATACTTGAGTTTCCTGGAGTGCTTGTTTGATAGTCTTTGAGAGCCTGCTGGGTGTGGTGAACTTTCTGGGCCATCTCCTTCGCTTGAAATTAGGCATCTCTTTCTCCACGCACACAACACTGTCCCTTTCTTCTCTGTGAATTGGACAGGGAATTTTAATTTTATACATCATTCAGAGTTTATTGTCATAGGTCAAAAAAATGACAAACTCTTCTTCAAGTCATATCAGTATAAATAATTATAGTCTGCATGTTTTTCTGACTTGAGAAATGTATGACCTGGGGGCATGGGGCCTCTCTTGTTAAGCACAAACTGTTGCCAAGATAACAAATTGGTAATCCTAGGGTGCCGCTGGCCCGTTTCAGGCCTGTTATCTCATAAATCACCCAAATAACCAAAGACTATTCTGCTCCATTAGAAGGTGGGCAGTGCCTGTTTCACACGTTGCAGGTTATTACTCCTTTCCTCCCATGGTCCTAAGGACATCTGACTTTCTTTTACGTTCATGTCTCGTCTTTCTTTTCTGCTCCAATTCACTTCTGATCTGGTCTCCTGCACAGCATCAGCTCTCCAAACAACACTGTGCTTTATTCTGAAAGTTGGGATCCCAGCTAATTCCACAGGTTGGCTTCTGTATTCATAGAAATACCAGTGGTGTGTGTGTTTATTTTTCTTTCTGTCTATGTTCCCCACTATTCTGTGGCCAGTAGCTCTTTCTCAGAACGTTCCTAGAAATAAGCTTATTTCTTGTGTAGGAGAAACAGAAGAGATGTTAGTGGAGCTCACTTTCTCAGGAGCAGCGCTCTGCTCCTCAGGAGTCTTTTACAGAGCTGTAAGGTGAGAAACTTGTGCCCCACTGCTGGGAGAAGCAGGTGTGGAAATTGTTAACACAGCCTGTTGCCGGCTCATTTCCTTTTACGATCACTCTTAGGCCACATCACAGTGCTGCTCTTCACAAATTTCATGCAGTCCTTTTGTAATAATTGTATTTTCAGTGCTCTCCTATTCCACTTTAGTTTGTGTTTTGTGGTATTTATGGTTGATCTGTTAGCTTGTGGTTGACTGGTGTTTATCTTACTGGTGATAAAATGGAAGGATAAAACCATGTAAGAATCAAAAGACTGGAAATTCCAATAGCAAAGCTTCATTTCAAACTTTCTGAACTAATGTTCAGCATTAAAGAGAACCATGTGAGAAAATGGGGACAATAACCTGATTTTGGTAGCCTGAGTCTCTGCTCCTTCCCATGGTGCTGACTGTTGAGGTGATAGTTTTCTTAGGGATGGAGGGAAGCAACTTTTCTTCCTTGGCCCTCAAGTGCCGACGTTACAAGAAAGGAGTCAGAGGAAGGGCTACAACTTGTTTGTGCTGCGTTTCTGCACGCTAGCGACTTCTTCCAAACTGAAGGCAATCTCTTCTCCTGTTGTGCTTCTGGGGTGATGTGTAGCGAGAAAGTACTTGGTCTGTAACAGCCATTCTTATACCATGACACAATGAGTAAAACTGCAGCATTTTGGTACTCTGATACTGCAGCATTCTTTGCAGGGAGGTGGCTGGGTGGGTTTCCAGTTGCGTGGATGACACGTATTGCATTCCAAGATACACTTGTGTAATGCTCTAACTTGTTCTCCTGCCCTCCTCCAGTTTCAGACCCTATTATTGCTCTTAGCTAGTAACACTTCTCTATTCATGTTTTAGCTCTAAATAGTCCAATTGGTGCTAATCCATACGATGCACTCCTTATTTTAGTGCCTGTCTTACTAAACGAACCCTTATGTGCCTGTTCCTGCTGCCTGGAGAAGCTCATCCTCCTTGGCAGTGTGTGCTACTGGAGATCATCCTAACTGCAGAAATGCCTCAGAATGATGTTTTCCACAGCACAGAGTTTTGAAACACATTCCGCTTGCTTTTGATAATATGTATTAAGATCTGATTAATATATTATACAAAGACCTGGTCATTGGACTGGTCAATGAAGTCAATGGTAGTTTTCTGAAGGACTAAGTAATGTGTTCCCTAGACTTAGCTCCCACAGACACATGCGCCATCCTTTTCTTTGTAAAAAATTTTGGAAGGCAAAAAGGCCATCTAAAGCAAGAGTAGCAGTAGTGGAAAGGTAAGACTTTCTTGGGTCCATCAGTAAAAAACAGCTTAGGGTCTCTAATGTCAGACCTAAATGAAAAAATATTTTGTGTTTATTAGGAATCTTTCATAATAGATTTTTCTTACTACAGCATTTAGTTTGGATTTATTACTGACTCTATAGCTTTCTTAGAGAGTGAAGAGGATGGGGCCAGGCCCTTTTCAGTGGTGGCCGGCAACAGGGCAAGAGGAAAGGCCAACAAACTGAAGCACCAAAAGTTCCACAGGAACTTAAGGAAAAATGTCATGATAGTGAGGGTGACAGAGCACTGGAGCAGGTTGCCTAGGGAGGTTGTGGAGTCTCCTTCTCTGGAGATGTTCCAAACCCATTTGGACGCAGTTCTGAGCCACATGCTGTAGGTGACCCTGCGTGTGCAGGGGGGTTGGACTAGATGATCTCTAGAGGTCCCTTCCAACCTTAATAATTCTGTGATGGTTCCATGCTTCTTTCATTGAATGCCTAGACTTTTGCTACACTAATCTATCTGTCCCCATCAAAACATCTTTTTACTGCTTGTGGTAAGTGCCTTGGCATAACCTCTTAATAAAGTTTAATAAGGACTTTTCTTTTGTTTTTGTTTTGTTTCCTAAAATTAAGCTCGTTTGTGAGTTAGAACACAAGACAACTGTCAATGCTGCAGGGCAGTTGCAAGGAATTATCAAAGAGCAAAATCCTGAAGCAGGATTTAGCTCGCCTAGCTTCAGTGGTCTAATGCTCATGGGGATGTGTGTGAACACTCAAACACTCATTCTAGTTAGTGGTGGAGCAACTAACCAATACAGGATGGTGTATCCAGCATGATGTTTAGTTAATAGCATGTAAATAATTACTTTAGGAATGAGCTGCAGTGTTGGTTAGACTCCACTGGTTGTGGTGTCTGTGTTACTGCTGGACATAATGGAAATACAGACATCTAATGTCAGTGCTTACACTGTAGGCATCTGAATCACACTAGTCCAGTCAATTGCTAAAGTCACCTTGATTTCACTGGAGCTAGAATTTCTGCCACTGTTTATAGGGGCTGCACTTAGGCCTTGACTCATGGGAAATTAAAAAAAAAGAAAAAAAAAAAAAAGAAATTAAGTAGTTCTAGTTTAGTAACTGCGTGAGATAAATGGGTACGTCAGGTATATTTTCAGTGGAAGCTTTTGCGGAATAAAAAATAATCACTCAAAATATGATTGCATTTAATTATATCTTACAGGTAGCATTCTGGAGTTTTGTTGGTGATTTTTTTTTTTTTATGTTTTCCTCCTGCACTCCCACTGCTCAGCTATTGGAGATTTGGATGATTGGGACATGCAAGAGCAGACCTTATGGCATTTGCAAAAGGATCTACATTCCATAAAAGCATTATATAGTGAAGATTAGCTAGTTTACATTCAATAGGATCAGGGTGCACAGACTGCTGAAGTTATGGGACCTGTCCCAGTGACTCTAGAATTTAGGGCCAAGTTGTAAGTTTGCAGTCAGAATAAACACAGCCCGCTGCTTAGGAACATCTGCTGCTTCTGCAGTCCCTCCCTCTCAGTGAGGATGTGGTGGTGCTCCTTGCATTTCCCTAAACATTGAATGCTAGAATTTTGTTACACAACTGAGCCATATGTTTTCCCATCAGTTTCGTCCAAATGTTTCTGATTTTTATTGTTATTAGGTGACATTCCAAATAGCGGTGCTAACTGTTTCCTTCTGTGGTTTAACACCATGAGAAAATTATAGTATGTTCCCAAGTCAAAACGTTTAGCACTTGCAGCAAATATGCATTTTTAATTAAACATTTTTGAAAGAAAATCACTTTTCTCTGAAAGAAGAAGAATATTTGAAAACTACTTCCACATTGTACAAGTTTATTTTATGTCACTTATGAAGTATTCAGATATTAAACGTAGAGTTTTAATAGTGCATTATTGTTCCAAATTTGTTTTTTCGTCATTTGGTGAGCTCGTTGAATTCATAGTGAAAGTAGTAGACATTGGTGGTTATAATCCTGCAATGGAAAGACTCCTAAAAATACTTTTGTTTATCTTTTTAACCACGTTAGGAAAAGAAATACTATCTTTGAGACAGTTTTAAAATAATTGTAATTATTTTTGTGGAGGCAAAAATAGCCTGAACTACATAGATAGATACTACAAAATAGCCTACACCACATATACGACTACACAGTCCAGTATATACAGATACTAAAGTGGAAACTTTGAAGCTTTTGTGAGTCTTTTTGACTAAAGTTGCTTTGTCGGGTGACTGTGTAAGGAATCACATAAACATGATAAAACATCAGAAATAGCCATGATTTGTTCTGTCCAGTATGGAGAGACAACAGTATAGTGGCACTTTCTTTCCTGCTACACTGTGTGTATTTTGTGTGTTCTGACATGAAATGTGAATGACTGAGTGGTTTTATTCAAAATATGCTGCAAATGTTAATAAGCACGTATTTTGTTGTATATTCTAGTAGTTCCCAAGCCTGTGTTGTTTAAATATTTAGTATTACAGGATATTTTTAAGATACGGTCCCTAGCTGTAAGTCGTGTTTTGCTTAGTTTTGTCTAAATTGAAACAAAAATATAATAGTGTTAGACTTTTGTGTCTTAGTAATATCCTGGAATTCTGCTCCTCCTCCTTTCAGTTTACACTTACCTAAGTTTTGAAGTCATCTGAAGGTGACCACATTGATCAAGGTGACTATAGAGGAGGCGTGCAAAGAGAAACTCGTCAAAGATGACAGAATGACAGATGTAGTATGAGCAAAGTCCTTGTTCTGCTTGAACAAAGCGTATATATTGCGTAAAAGATTTTTTTTTCCTTTTATAAAGTAAGTTCAGTTCAGCTATATCTTTTAAGGTTGAAGATAGGCAGAATAACTTAATTTTCAGAAAAGAGTTTGGCCCCAGAAGTACAGAAAGGAACACGCACTGAGATTAGAGCAGTAAAGTGCTATATGCAAGTCAGGAAAGTCTGTACTGCTATATCCAGCATCTGAAAATTGATGTAGAAGTTCAAAGTTTGTATTTCAGTTATATGTGATGTTTGTGAGAGAGATCATAATGACTCTTAAATCACTTCAAAACACTAGAACTTCCAACTACTCCTGTCACTCCTCTGACTCCAGCAACCAGTTCAAAGGAAAGGAAACATACCCAAATAACCTGTGCAAGACGTGGTTCAGTACTTTAGATAAGGGAGGAGGAAAAGGAAGTTCTTGGGTGGCCGGGATGTTGTCCTTTCCAATAGCGCTCTTTCCAGTGCATGCATTCATTTATTTTTAAAGCACTTGACCTTGGGATTTCTGTACTTCACATTTGTAAGCAAGATTTGACAGATGTTATGATGAAAATTGTAAAAGTAATTACGAGTTTGAGTGCACTCTCCAGCTGTTTCATATTCCTATTTTGAGCGTGTAAAAAAATAAATAAAAAAGATTAGTTCATAATTAGAACTCTAGTTCTAATCTGAAATAGTCTAAGAAAAAAGATCTGGAAGTGCAGTAGGTTTCTAGTTTTCTTTACAGTAAGGGAAGCAAATTAAACCTGGGGTATTTTTTTGCTTTTATTGAATATGTGTTCCGAATATAGCAATTTGCAGAATTCAGGTGACAGATATGTATTATGTGTATTTTCCTTATCTCTCAACCTGAAATGAATTATTTGTTGTACTTTTGCTTATGGTCTGGTGGGATTTCATATCGTATGGCTGTAGTTGAACATGCCATATATGCTACAAGGAAAGTTATAGGAGAAGCTTTTGATTAAAGCAGTACATTCAAAATCAGTTTGTCATTTATTGACTTTTGGGTGGTTAATCAGTGGTTAACAGAAGGTTATATGTACGAAACATGCGCACAAGTTTGACATGAAGATCCTCTTCGCCGTTATTGAGATGACGAAGTTGGGATGAGTTTGTTCTTTGATTAGTCTTAGTCTTTCATCTGACTCCTTTCATATTCTTATCTGACTTATGCTCTCAAATTTTCTTCTGTTGCCAGAGTATCCTTCCTTGCGTTGACTGCCCTGCGCATACGGAGTCTGAGGAATGTTTTAAGTGGAGACTGTAGAAAGACAAGTGGGATGAAGTAGGCAGAAGTGTTTTTGATGTCAGCGGTGTGACTGGGTTTGTGATGAAATGTAATCAGTTAGGAGAAAAAGGGTTCAGAAGATACAGAGTGATATTTGCCCTGGTAGCTACTGTTACTCTGAGCGTGATGAGATGAACCTTCTCTGCCCACAGCGCTTCTTCACTCGGGTCAAACAGCAAAGCCCCCGTAGCCGTGGTCGTGTTTGCTCTCTCTAACATGGCTGTGTTGAGTGCTGCTAACTTCAAAGCTAGACAAAAATTTTTGTTCCTTTGCTGTTTGAAGGTAAAAATAAATGAGTTGAATTTCATAAAACATAAACACTGCTTTAAATTTAAGCTTAATCTAAATAGCAGCATAGGTTACAGATCATTTAAAATATAGCCTTTTTCTCTTGGCAGATACCGAGTGAGTTTCAGGCCTCGATACACGGTTGCATATAAGACAGTAACAGAGCTGGAATGGAGATGTTGTCCCGGGTACAGGGGTGCAGACTGCAAAGAAGGCCCAGACCAGCCCAAGAGCGCCCGTCATCCCACAAAACCTGCAAAAGCTGTTGTGAAGAAAGGCTTGGGTAACGTTTTCTTTGAATTTTGGTATGCATGATCATGTCTAGTTTCTTCTCGTGTCATTTTGAAGTATAAGAACCATTATGGTTTAAACTCTACTACTGGAAGGTGCAAAAACAATATGCAGGACACTGCAGAGTTGAGAAAATGTAGCCATCCAGTAACAGTCATGATACGGGGTATTTCATGAGGAATGGATCTGTGGGCTGCCGTAAATAGTACCTGGCTACCAGTGCTTCAGGAAAATCTTCAAGATTGTTTGTTTTAAGAATTTACAATTTTCTGTGTGTGTGTGGTTTCCCAAATGTACAGCAAAAAGATACATTTGAGAGAAATTGTCACTAAAAGAAAATAGATACAAATTGTAATGATATACGATGCTGCCAATAGTACCTTATGATGTGATAGTATCTTAATGAGTGAATGATCTTTATATAAGAAACTGCCTTCTAAAAGGCTAAGAGAAGGGCAGTTGCTGCAATCTTGTGCCTTTTCTCAGTTGAAAATACTTCCTTTTGAAGGATTTTTTCACCTCATCAGATTCATGTTGCATATGGTGCTTGATCAGTTTTCCACTTGCAGTTTTTGTGTAGGATAAATTGGAACTGTAGAGAAGGTTCTAAAACAGTCTTAGGGAGTCTACAGAAGCTTTAGAAATAGACCCCTTACATATTTTTTAGCTCATCTAAAATATTGCTTCCAATAGATGATAAGAAAATATTGTGTTATCTTTACATAACCGGCATAGTTTATGTCTGAAGATTTTCCATGATCAGACTAAAATCCTGTAAGAACTACATTGCAATGCCAAAATAGGCAAGTATCTATGTCATAACTACAATTACCGTAGCTCCGGTGTGTGTGTGTGTGTGTGTATGTGTATTTATTAAATCAACACAGGTCACACTGCCTATCTTGAATAGTAACATTGTGAGTTCCTAACTTTTTTTTAATGTCTTCAAGCTGCAATCCAGTTTAAGAAAGCTTCCCTACATCTCCCTCAAACACTGTCTCAGTATTGCTCTCTGACGTGTATCTAGCATTCATAGATACGCCAGTGGTAAAATTATTTTCTCAGAAAATATAACTATTAACAACACTCCAACATAATTTAGTGATAATCTGAACCAAGACTTTTCTTATCCTGACCTGCTTGCTTGTCATCTGAGATATCCCTTCTAATGCTAGAAGCTTGTGTCTCTTTTCTGACCTAGCTAAAGATGTGTATTTACTTCTTTACTTCTGCTTCACAATGGCATTTGTTTTGCTTTTATTTATATTTGCAATAGCATCCCTTAACTGTGCAAAGCTCTCTGATTTATAAACCGAATAAACGATAGCATGCAAAATCAAAATTAGGATAATACCTGACATAGGGAGTTTATCCACTTGTATGTAATGGCAAAGATACATAGGAGTATTTATACATAGAAATGTTTGTATGGTGTACACATTAAAATGGCATTAAAATTGGTTAAACTAAACAGTAATCTGTTTAATCTACTTCATAAGAAGTATGATTTATATTAGATCATAATTTCAGATCACACCCAGTATTTTGACTTAATAGTGCCTTGTTACTGTGTCAGAGAATCCTTGAAAATAGGTCTGGAGATATTTTAGAAGGCCAGTTTATCCATCCAGCTGTATCTCCTCTACTCCTTGCAAATGTTTACCCATCCTCCAGTGGTGGGGATTCTGCTGTTCCTGCGCACAGTGCCCTCTGATCTCTCATTTTTTACATCTCACATTTCTAGCTTCACCTTCACTTCACCAGCCGAGGCCCTGCCAATGAAAAATGTATTGGAAGGATGATTTCAACCTTGTTGACTGATTATTATGTTAATTAAAAATTAATTTTTAGGCAGAAGCCTGCTGCTTGCTTTTTTGTTTTTGTTTTTATTTAAAGGAGATAGTGCCAATGCTGTTATAATCTAATCATTTTGGATGTGCAAAGCTTATGCTTTTATACATACTTACTTAAATACATCTGAAATAATCAGGTATTTTTAAAATCAGTGTGGTAATTTTATTGTCCTTGAGAACCCAGTCCAGTATATGTATTTTTACACCAGTTAAGCAAAATATTGGGGCTGCTTTATACATATAAATGATTGCTACTGAAGTCTTCAATGGAAATGCAGGACAGAACATGCCAAATTATTGTTTATAAAGATGCAGTGACTCTGAGACAATTATACTGTGTTGTATAAGGATATATAATGACTTATATATACCATAGCTTAGATTCATATTTGAATAGGGAGGGTTTCTGCTTGTTTGTTTATTACTTGCTGTTGTAGTATCTTGTCAGAAACTGGCCAGTGTTCTAAAATTTTATTTTGGAGTTACTTGGTAAACTCTGAAAACAACAATAGGAAAAAAAAGGGGACGAGTATTATACATTTCAAAGCATTATTTGACTTCAAATAAAAGTAAAATTAGCTGCAGCTGACCAAAATGGATACCATTAACAATATTAACATCCAGATTATGTGTTATTTCTTTGAAACAGATGCAGAGCCAACAGAAGTACCAGAACCTCCACCATATGAGAAGAAAATGCAGTTTATTGAGGAAGAGCTATTCAGACTTACACGGTCAGTTCTTGATCTTCAGTCCTCCTTGGCAGGTGTGAATGAAAACCTAAAGCTGACAGTGCAAGAAGATGCTAGTAAGATGTTGGTCACTTGGCTGAACAATCTTTATGACCGCCCAGGACCTGACAGTGCAGTAGGTGGTGAAACAGACACTATTCGTCTTCCTGGACTTTTCAACGGTAGAGACCACAAAGACCCTTTTATTGATTTTGAAATGGAAGATATCAAGTCTGAGTTGGCTGAGGTTAAAGAAACTTTGAAGATCAGGAATGACCAGCTGGAAGAATTGAATGGAAAAGTAAAAGGCTATGAAGGGCAATTGAAACAACTGCAGGAGGCAGCACAAGGACCTACAATAACACTGCCTAGTGACAATATATACAAGGACTATATAGACTCAAAATTTGAGTCACTCAGGCAGGAAATACTGGAGGGATTTGAAAAGAAAATGGCAGATCTGAAGAACTCCTGTGAATACAAACTTCAGGATATGCAGCAGCAATGTGATGACAATGAGAATAACTGTTTAGGAATAATTGATGTTATAAAAGGAAAGGAAAATGATTTGAGGAAAGAAATAAATACTCTTCGAACTCAGATTCCGTCAAACCAGTCCAGCTGTTGCAAAGAGGGTGGTAGAAGTGACTATGACCAATGGATAAAAGATTTAGATAGGAAGATTGATAGAGTTGCAGAGGCACACAGGATCTTGAATGTCAGAATAGATAATGAAATCAGTCGATTGTCAACTCCAGATTTAGAAGACATGTTTGGTGAGAGACTGGAGGAACTAGATGCAAGGATGAATGTTACAGAGCGAAATGCTGAGGAACATTGCTTTTACATTGAGGAAACTCTCCGAGGCACTATAGCTGCTGAAGTAGACGAATTGAGAGACTTGTTTGACCAAAAGCTACGGGCACTGGAAGACAGACTTGGTGGCACTATTTTAGAGATTGCTAACACCACAGACCCAGATGGAATATATATGAGCCCTGGGCCTATCCTGCCCAGTGACACTGGATTTGTAAATGAACAATTTACTGCAGAGATGAATCTCCTGAGGAACAAATTACTGTCTCTCGAACACCTTTGTGGGCAGAAGTGCCAGTCTGCACCACAAGGTACAGAAGACCTTCATAAAGAGATAGAAAACTGTAGCAACAAATACAACCACTTGCTTTTGAAAACACAGGACAACTCTGTTCTTCTGCAGTCTTTAAATAGCTCTTTAAATGAGAAACTTAACTTAATTAAGGGTAACCAGCGTGACATCCAGAAAATGCAGAGAGACTTGCGTGTGTTCCGGTATAGTCTGAATGTCATGGATAAAGATATGAAAAATCTTCAAGGTGGCTTAAGTGACTGCAGGGAGCAACTTATGGGTGTCAATTCTACCTGCAAAAAAACACAACGGGGGGTGTCTCGAAAAATTGATCAAATGCAGAGGACACTTGCAAATCAAACTGCTCATGCTAACGATAATTGCTGTATTGATGTGAAAGAGAGACTAGAGCAATTAAATGATCAGGTCCTGAATGATCTTAGCAAGTGTAAGGAGAAGACCCAGGGTATCCAGGAGGGTGTTTCAGATGTGGACAGCAGAGTCTCTCGTGTTGAAAAAGTTTGTGGCAAGCTGGACTCCGTCTCGGGTAGCTTGCAGAGGATTAAAGACGGTCTGAATAAGCACGTGAGCAGCTTATGGAACTGCATCCGTGAGATGAATGGAACTATAACATCCCATTCCAGAGACATTTCTGGCCTCAAAAATTCTGTCCAACGGTTTTACAGTCAGGTCTCTAAAATCACCGCAGACATTGAAGACATGACGAAAAG
>VZSV01000022.1:2331712-2345332 GCA_013398735.1 Nothocercus julius
AGGTCTGCACTGATATTTTGTCCTAATGTACTCCATTATGCCTTGAGTAACACGTGCTCCTTTTGCTTTGTAGGATATCCAAAGCTATCTCCTCCGGTCACAGACTCACAAGGTAAGGTAGTTGTTTTTTCACACAGATATCTAATGTTTATTTTGGTCCCTGGGAAATCATGGCTCAGAGAACAAAGTGTCGTTTTTAGTGTATAGGCTTGGCGAAAAATCTGACTCATTTTTCCTAAACCTAGGTGTTAAAGCATAGTCTGTGTCCTTTGAAAATATGGTGGGGTTCTTTTTGAGATTTGGAGAAATAATTTGTTTTGGATTGTTGTTACTTTTTTAAAAAAAAAAAAAAAGAATGAGGGATTTGTATTTTGCAGTTGTCAGGACTTTTTTTTTTCCTTTTAAATGCAAATATATATATAATTCTGATGATTTTCATATTTCTTCAGTAAAAATTTAAAAGGCCAAAACTAAGATCTTGAAGCACCGTAGTACCTAAGCTAGTAAGTGACTTGGTCCTGTTTGTGGAAGAGTTTCAGGCTTTGTTGGAGTCATGGCAGGCATGGAATACTGACTTCAGTGAAACTGAGAGTGGCCCTGTTGTCAGCCACAGTTTAAACAGATCTAAAATGGAGTTTGTTAGACTTTTGTTTGTTTGATTGTTTTTAGTTCTGTTAATATCACATTTCACTCATATATTTGAATGATAAACAGCTATAAATTTTGTGTGGGACATACTAGTTAGCCTTGATAAATAGGTTTATTGGCTGCTACCTGCCCACAACCTCATCCTCAAGATACTATCAGACCTTGGGGGGTGGGATCCTGTATCAAAGTGAATATTCCCACACTCTTCAAAACGGATGATTTCATCTAAATTTGTTTGAAGAATGTCAGAAAGAGATGAAAATAAAAAGTAGTACTTTATGACAACCGAAAACATGCCTTGGGAGTTTGTTTGATGGCCCTAACAGTGACAGGCACACGTTATGAAGACTGGTCTGGGGATTGGCAAGAAAAGTTGTAAAGATTTCATACTATAATTCTGATCTTTGCACTTACTAATTAAAAATCACAGCCTTAAAGCAGTGTTAGCATTAGAGGGTTGTGGTGGTGAGAACAAGAAGCAGTAGGTTAGGCTTCTGGAAAAGGATGAGACGTAAAGAAAATATTCATTTATCTTAATGCCAACAAAGTCAATATAAATGTCTAGATTTCTGTGATAAGTATATTTCCTGGGGGATTTATTTTCTTCCTCTTTTTATTATCTATTGCAATTTATAGGCAACTCTGATTTAAGAAGCTTGTGCTAACGCTGTGTGCAACCCAGTGGTGTGTAATGCTGTGGGAGGCAGGGTGTGGTGCCCAGGGTGGGCTTGTGTTGCTTGGTGGAACTTGCTGTAAGAAATGAGTATCATCCTGAGGCCTGGAGAGAGGCAGACTTACCCAAGGAGCCCCTTTTCCTGATCAGGGGCACTAAAGACATATGTAAATAAGAGATATCTCTTTCTTCCCTCATAAAGTACCCCCCAAAATGCCTGGCAAACTCAGATGTCAGATACCAGAGGTAAGTGTCCTCCTGTGGACACCAGCTATCCCTGGCTATTAGGGCCACGACTGCCTGTGAGCAGCAGCTAGAGGGCATTTTGGGGCAGGGATCAGCACCTAACGGCATGGTGAAAATTAATAACTGAGGACGGGAAGGTTTTTCTCTTAGTGGAGAAAGAATTTAGAGTTAGATGAGAGATCAGTGGATTCTTAATACCAACTAGAGCAAGACCACAGTTTGTAATGTCTTTGTGAGTCTTTACGCAGCACACTTCATGGTACTGAATTTATAATTTGAAAGAATATCAGACCTCCTTGTACTGTACTTCTAAAATAAGAAGTCTGTATTATTTCATCAGCCTTCTAAATAGTCTCTTTCATTTCTGTTTCTGAATAGCTTCTGTTGTGTAAAAGAATTTCTGAGGAAGAAGTTAAGGGCTCCAGAGCTGTCTTTTGGGATTTAACTAGCCCACTTTAATCCTCTCCTTGAACACTAAGGCCCAATTTGCATGTTTTCTGTACCAAAGAATATCTCCTAAGCTTTTCAGATTCATTAGCTATCCATTCGTGTGCATCTTGCCATATAACTTTCAGTTGCACTCCGAGCTGTGTTTTGCTGCTATTTGCATGAAGGATCTGCTAAATTCCTAAAAACATATTGAAGGCCTGACTAGGATACAGGTCTTCTCAGGTAGGAACAGGTAGGTAGTAAGATTTATCAGCAGAAGTCCCTGTTACTAACAGACTCAGGAGAAAAGTAGCAAGACTCAAAGGCTGTAACTTCACAGCACATTGAACAAGTCAACGTCTGTGTGAGAAATGGTGTGTCTGTGTGAGAACGGAGCCTGCATGGGGCACAGGCTCGTGGATGTGGGCACGGGCCTGGCTCTAGCGAGCAGAGGCCCCACGTGTCTCCCGAAAACGAGACCGGCAGGGTTACGCTCAAGAGTTAAAAAAAGAAAAAAGTCAGGCAGGGTAGAGGCGTATTAAGCTGGTGATATTTTTCAACCCATTCCCTTTCACCCAAAGGTGAAAAAATAGATTTTTTTTTTACTTATAGAAACTGTAAAACTAGCGAAATATTTTATTTTGGAATAATAGTTGATTTTCCCCAGAGACTTTTGGCTGTCTAGCATTTCCATCATCAGAACTGTGTGTGTTGTGCCTAGCTTTTAAATCCTTTAAAGCAGTTCCTCGTGATTTCTGTAACTGCACAAGAGCAGCTGCAGAAGGGGAGTGTTCCCCAGCCTGCACCTGGCCTGCAGAAACTGAACTTTGATCTTCGCGTGAAGAAACGTGTTTGCAGGTGGGAACACGTACGGGGAAGTGGGTTCACCTCTCTACCAAGTGCTGCTGGGAGCTCTTGGTAGGACTTGTGAAAGCTGTGGAAAAGGCACCGCTCCAGCTAGGAGATGGGCAAGAGTTTAAATACGTCCTTCCTGCGCCTCCCTCTGGTGCCCACTAAGTCAATCCCCAGGGCATTTAAGAGGCATTTCATGTTTCTCGTTTGGACTGACACAGGTAAAACTGAGCTGACATGGCTGAAGGCCGCCTGCAGAGGGCTGCAGATCTGAAGCCGTTTCAGCTGCCAACTCTTTATTCACACGCTTAGTGTAGGTGCGGGAAAACCTAAGGGAAGGCTGGGCGAGCCAGGGCAGGAGCTGCTCTGCATCCCAACGGAGAGCCAGGCAAAAGGAAGGGCAGTGAAACCTGCGGGCTGAGAGGAACCTGTCTGGGTGAGACAGCAGAGCGACTGGTGAGGTGCCTGGTCAGTCACTCTGAATCTCAAGGGGAGCTGCGGAGACAAAGAGACTCTCTGCAAGTTGTGGGGTGTTGAAGGTGGTAGAGCTTTTCAGAAGCTCCTTAAGTGGCTGTTCCTTTAGTTCATTTTGGTCCCTTTGAATAATGTGATTTAGCTCACTGGAGCACTTGCATCTACACTGGGAGCTAGGAGTAGTGAAAAGGCTTCTGTCTCTTCTCTGGGCCTGAGACAAAATACTAAGCTGATTTCCAAAGATACGCTGGGCAGCTGGCTAGCAGCCCCTGAGGGAAATTATGGTGGTTACTTCATGGTTATGAAGAAGTTACAGGTATCTTCCCCTCCCACCCTCATCTCCACCTTGGCGCCATATCAGGTTAGTCAAAAAATCAACACTTGTTCATCCACCTTTTAGATGAATTTTTGTCAGTTTTAAATTATGTTTTTACATGATGCAATCTGAATCGGGCATTGGTATCACTGACTGCTCATTGGCATCTCAGATTAAGGGAAAGAGGAAACCAAACGTTTCTTTAAGAAAGTCAGAACAAGGAGCAGGATGGCATGGCCTGGAAAAGACACAGATCCTACCCCGAGTGGAGTAGGAGAAGGGGAAGAGCAACTGAAGACAACTTTAAATCCTGTTGCCTAATCAAAGCAGCAAGAGCTGACTGCTTCAAGCAGCATTCCCACCCTGGGAAGCGCATTTGGAGGGAAGGGGGCTAAAGGGAGGCTAATAAGTGGTTGATCACTACAGACTTGCTGTTATATCAATCTGTTAAAAGTAAAACTTGAATACATTTTGCCCTAATAGTCAATTCTTTTGTGCCCATCCAGGACAAGCAGTTTATAGTGGCCACCTGCTTATTAGCTGAACACTGAAGTGCCTGTTAACTTGTTGAGAAAACAAACAAGCATATTAAACTGAGAGACCCAAAGGAGAAGGGGAGAAGAGTGAAAGGGGAAGGGGGGGGAAAGAAAACATGCTCCAGTCATGGTTCCTTTTGTTTGAAAATTAAACTATTTTTGTAGCTGTTTTTTGTACCCTTCATAGCAAAGGTAGGATTTTCTAAGGTGTATGCAGCTTGTCTTTAAAATGCATGTGAAACATACCTAGGAAAGCTGGCAGGAGCTATGAATCTTTAGGGCTTCTGTTGCCGTTACAATAATAACCTAAAGCAGAGACATCCCAGGGCTGCTTGGATCCAGAAGAAAGTCCACAGAAATAAAAGGTGTTGAATGCAGTGGGGCTGGTGTTTCCACTTTCAGCATTTACAATCCACGTTACCTTTTCCTTAGAGGGAAAGGAAGGTTCTGATAGGTGGGACTAGAAGCACTAGCTCCTTTGCCAGAGGTAGAAGCCAGTGCCCAAGGCGGGGATTTCATGGTCTGTTTGCAGCAAGACAGCTGGGATCTGGGCCAGCAAGACATATTCTGTTCGTTTCAGCACCCCTGAGGGGGTGACAGGACTAGTCTGAGTGGAGTAGACGCAGGAACAGGGGCACTGGCTTGCAAACTACTGGGAAAGGCTGTGCCATCATCCCAGTGTGACCCTAAATCATGTTCTCATCCATTCTAGGACCTGCTGCAGCTGTACCTTCCCTGGTGTCCTTTTCTGCTGGGCTCACACAGAAGCCTTTCCCCAGCGATGTTGGCGTGGTTCATTTTAACAAAGTGCTCGTGAACGACGGCGACTACTACAATCCCGACACAGGTAGCAGCCCAAGAGTGGGCCCATCGAGATGCCATCTGGGCAGCAGCGTGGCTTATTAGTGATGGATGCTATCGCAGGAGTTGGTGGTGCATTGAACAAATAAGACACACAAGTTCCTCTAGACAGAGTCTCCTCAGTAAAAGCCTCCCGTGGGTGTGGACAGACGTGCACTTTGCTGCTGCTGGCTGTCCACAGCTGCCCAGTGTTAGTCTCTGCTCCCTCAGCCAGCAATGCTGGTCGTGCACCTTGCCCCACCTCAGGCCAGGGGGCCCAGTTTGCAGAGACAAGGTCCTGGTTCTTGCTAACCTGCTTCAGTGCAACTTGGCCAGCCAGGTGGCCTTGGGGAGGGAGGGAGGGAGCGAGGGGGCTCTAGGGGAGCAGCAGGTAGGTGTAGGTCACGAGCAGTAACCTTCCTCTGCTCAAGTCCTGGTAGGCTTTATAACAACAGCAGCAGTTGATCTTTTGTGGGATCTATGCATGGATGAAATTCTCTTTGCAAGGAGGAGGAGGCGAATGTGGCCTTAAGCCATGCACCTGTAGCGTGACCATGTCTGCCTGTGCCCAACTCTTCCCCAGCTTCCTACCTGTGACGCAGACTTCTATGTAAACCACCTCCACCCCTCGTGCACCCTCAGACACTTCTGGGCTTCCTTGATCTGGCTGCTCTTTAAACCTTAGGGCTGTGTGGGAACTAGCAAAGCTGTCTGCGATGACTGAGGTGCCTTTGGCATCAGTGTTGTCTCGATATCAGCAATTTATACAGCCTGAAATACTGACGGTGCCTTGTGGCTCAGAGCACCCCTCTGCTCTCAAGACTGCCCTCAATGGTCGGGGGTGCAAGCTGACCTTGCTGCAGTACCAAGTACCTGTGTATGAAGCAAAGGGTTGTTTTATGTACATATAATTTGATTTGTCTTCATTCTTTGAGCAGTGTTGTCTCTCTGTTTTGAATGGATCAGAAGAGCTCACTCCCTCTTTCTCTCCCATGCAGGCATTTTCACCTCACCATACGAAGGGCGCTACCTGATCACGGCTGTGCTGGCTCCCGAGCGCGACGAGTACGTTGAGGCCGTGCTGTCCGTCTCCAACGCAAGCGTCGCTCAGCTCCACACTGCAGGGTACAGAAGGGAACTGCTGGAGTATCACAAACCCTACTCGGGGAAACGGACATGTGGGGGTCCTGGGACATTCCACCTTGTTCTTCACCTCAAGGCAGGAGATGAAGTAAACGTTGTTGTGACAGGAGGCAAACTGGCCTACACAGACTCTGATGAAATGTACTCCACGTTTAGTGGAGTTCTCCTTTATCCTTCCATTTCTCATGTCTAGGTGTATCTTCAACAGGAGAGAAGGGTAAGATATTCAGAAGAAATTAAGTGTAATAAAATCCAAAGCTTTAATATATTCAGTTTATATATTTGATTTCAGTGATGGGTTTATGGTCTGCACTGAGACCTTTTCCTTGTCCTGTTTCCAGAAGCAGAAACAAAAGACATGTTTTTGTAGTTAAACTAGCTCCTTCCCCAAGTCACTGGTCATCCCTACAGCAGAACAACTGTCAGCTATCCCAGTAAATTCTTTTCTGGCATGCTTTGCTATTCCCTAGCAAACTGGCTTTTACAGTCTTTTCTCTAGCGTATCACTGCCGGTTTCCCTTGTGTATTGAAGTTTACATTCTTGCTGAAGTTTACAACTCCATCGTCAACTATTTTCATGTTTTCAGTAAAGCAGGGACAAGAAAGTAAGCGTATATCAGACATAGTTCATGACTTCTTAGTCCTTGTGTCATTTAGTAGGTTGAATCAAATGCATTCACGTAAGCAATTCACTTAAGACAGCTGCTGCCCACAGCAGTGCAAGGCAAAATGATATTCCTCTACATTTTTCTTTTTCCTCCTAAGGGCCAAATGCCATGTTATGGGGCAAGATGACTGGCTCATTCCAGTCAATTGAAAGCAGCTGTGCAAGGAAAAAGCTTACCCTGACTCAGCTTTGCCCTGGACAGATGTGAGTGTAAGATACAGTTGCTACTACTGAAAGATTTTGAGTGGTTATTTTCAATTGATGATATGGTAGGAAGTCAGCTAAGTATGTTGCCCTTGATGTTACAGATTAACTTCAGTTCTAGGACAAGGCAGTTCTGAAAAATCTGAACTGTCTGTGCTCAGCTAGAAAAAGCACCTGCAACTTGAACTATATTTTGTACTTTTTAAAAGTTTTTTTTTTTTAATCTATAATTCTTCTTTTTGGAACTTGTACAGTATATGTGTTAAAAGGGAAGATCTATTGCATCACGGTAGACAAACCAGAGGAAAGACTGGTGATGTAGGAAAGCAGTCTTTTTTTTAGCGAACACTATCAAATGCACAAAACGCCCGTGTGTGCCACATCATTTTTAACAGCCTCCTGTATCACTGCTTTTAAGTGAAGCTTGTTTAAGCATTCAGTATCCACTTATGTGCACGGAGCAACTTTTGTCTCAAACAGATATCTTGAACAGATAAATAGTGTCCCACCAAATGTTTCTCATTTCACCACTGGAAAGGGGCTCGTAACAAAAATGACATTTTGGATAACATTTCTGTCTTTTGTGGCTGAGAAAGGTCCAGCTGTGCTACACTGACGACTGTCCCACTATCATCTATATATTCTTACATAAGACTGGTGGGTTTTATAGTCTATCCATGCTGCAGAGTTGTATTTATCTTAGCGGTTTGAGGTCTATTTTCCTTCTTACAAATCCAGAACAGATGGTTTGTAGCCTCAGAACAGGCAATTCCTTTAGGTGAAGGCAGAACTCCCCATGCTGTAAGCAGCAGAATTCATTTAGCTGAAGCCTTTCCCATCTGAGGAGGTCAAATAAATACCTACGCCTTTGTTGCATAGTTTGGAATTGATACTCCCTAATAACTTAGTTTCCAGGCAATGAGATAGGGCCTTCCCACAACAAACTATCACATCCTGAAAGCTGAGCTCCTTCTGAGAAAAGCAGGCAGGAAAAGCTTCCCCTGCACAAAGGAGCTCTGAGTCAGTCCCGTGGCAGCTAGCGCTGCGCTGGGGCAGGGAGCACAGGATGTTCCCTTCCTTGGGAGGCGATTTTCAGAGCACATGTTTCGGGAGGATCTCTTTGCACCTGATCTTCAGAAAACTCAATATTAGTGGTCAGCAAAAGCTAGGACTGCAAGTATTTTGGAGCAGGAAAGCTGTTCCTGTAGGAGCTGCTCTCAGCAAGCAGCAGGAGGCCTATGGCAAACTGGCAGTGCACAGTGTGTAAAAGGAGACTCCCCCGTTTCCCTTCCCTGCAGATTTGGCTTGGTCTGGGCTGCAGCCTGAGGGACTATCGTGCATTTGCATGTAGACCCTCGTAATCAGAGCTCTCAATTTGCTTTCATCTTATATTCAGCCCCAGGCCACTGCCTTGGTAGATTTCAAAATTAAGAGGACAGGGTAGACTTTCTTCTGCTTTTTATGGGAGGAAGTCAGCTATACCAACCATTTTTTTTAACATCTATGTATAGCAGTCTGGGAAGCTCTTTCAGGATATTTTTTTTGTTCTTTGTTTTTTTTTTTCTTCCTTGCTCATACTCTCCACAAGGAAGCTCTGCGCTCTAAGAAGTTGGCTCCAGACTCTGTATGACTCAAGTGTTGTCACACTGTTGCTGCCTGTTCTAAAAATGACTCATGGAAACAAACAAAGTGAGATGAGTGCTTAGGGAGACCTAGCTGGCAAAAATGATTCTTCTTTTCCCCCTCCAAATAAGATATTTTAAGAATCAGTGGTGAAAAGTTTAATGTTAAGAGTTAACAAAAGTTGGATGATCTAATTCTTACCTAACAGCTTTCTAATTCTTACCTGCAGCCTTCTAAATCCAGCCCACAGCTTCACACGTGCTGTTCTACTAATCAGACGGGGCCATTTCTGTTTCTAGAAAGTTTCTCCTTGTATCCAAGATCTGCTGCAGGTGAGGTTGAGATTGTTTGAGCTCACATAAGGCAACATAACTGACAGTTATTTATACACAGATATAAAGCATTTCATAAACTATATCACCAAATATCAGCAAAACCCAATGTAGGAGGCATATTTAGAGGATGTTTTAGAACTTTAGGGATAGTGTCTCACTCCCCATTTCTAGCAACACAGTGGCTAAATCTTGGACAGGGAAGCACTGTGCTAAACTCCTGCCTTTTCTAAGGGAGACTTGAAGCATTATTGCCATTTCTTTGGAAATTGTTGTACTGGGGGTAAGTTCCTCCCAGTGAAGCTTTTCACTGGAAGTTTCATCAGGCCTAGAAGGCTGCAACTCTGTAGTCTCCTGAATGCCAAAGGGAGGTAGGAACTGAGTCCCAGTCTGTGCTTAAAGAGTGCTCAGATAAAACGTTCATTAAAGCAGCAGCTGGAAGCAGACACGTGCGCAAACTCACTGGATATTTGTTCCATGCAAAACAGAGCAGCTTCAGAGGAAGGAGTGAGAGCCCTGCTCTAGAGCACCCTGAACCCCTGGAAGGACCTCTGCATATCTTAAGTGAGAATCAGCAACAGAACAAGCAAATACGTACATTGAAGGGAACATTTCACAGTTTGCTTATAAATTTGGCTACCACATCCAAGAACATCGACCGCCTCAGATAGGAAGCATCTCGAAAGCAAGAATGCCTTAAAAAAGCCCTGTAGGTGGGAGCTCTAAAACAGGCACACTGCGTGTTTCATAGATACATTTTGTAGGAAGCAGACTGAGATTTAATTGCCTGACTTCCTAACCAAGGTAGTTTTGCAATGCGCTATATGAGGATTGCGAGATTCTTGGCCAAATCAAATGTGCAAAACAGTATCAGTCGTTTCAGGTGCTGCTATTTCAAGTCAAAACAGGAAGGAATCCAAACGGTGCCAGCTGGAGCTGTAAGATGTTTTTGTCAAACAGGCTTTAGCAAGCGCAAGTGCTGGTCTCAGGGAGAGCAGAGCGATCCACAGCAGCAGAGTCCCCCAGACAGAATCACCTGGAAAGCAGGTGAATCAAAGACCCAGAGCATTAGCCACAGGGCTTGGGAAGACAAGCCTGCATGCAGAAAGCTGGAGAGATGCTGCTCCAGATAAGCATGAATAAAGTGTCCTAGAGCAGGTATGGGGAAAGGCAAAATCAGGCAGCAGAGAGATGTGAAACCTTCAGTATGCCCAGGAAAGCTTGGAGCAAAGCAGCAATGTAAATTTTTACTGCAGAACATATGAACTACCTCATTATTCAAAATTATTATGTAGACAAGACATAGTGGAGACGTTACCCAAAGCATTGAAGAATTCTTGTGCTCTTCCACCATATGTCCATATTGTCCGTATGTCCACCATATTGCAACTTTGTGCAATTTAGCTAAGAGGGGCTCTTGCGAACTAGTTGGAGCCATTCAAGAAAAGCACGAGTGGTCTAGGAAACGCAGCAAGCTGTACGCGTAGGACCGCGGTTCGAAACAAAATGCAGTAGTATATAAATAAATAAAACCACATGACCACTGCCGCTTACAAAGGCTGAGAATACAAGGAAAAGAGCTCCCCAGCAGCAACCAGGAGATTCAGATCTCTATTGAATGATTTCCTCTAGATGCTATATTGAGCATTTGAAAGCGAGTTGTATCTGTTAAAAAAATAGGGCCACACTTCTGAGCACAGTTATGGCTTGGCACGCGTCCCAGCAACGTCCTCCCCGTTATGCACACGGGCGCTGCACTGACACTTGATCGGCAGGTGGGTTCTGGCTGCTGTTTGTTCCCAAGCACTGGCATAGAGTTTAACTCACCGAGTTATCGGGACTATCTAAGGCTACATGCTGTCACCACAAGAACCACTTGCACTGGAGCCAGCATCAAACCGCCTGCAATGTGCCCTGCAGACCTTATGCAGGAGGCAGAACAGCTCTGCCAAGTCTTTGTTGTCTGAGAGGTTGCAAAGAACATCCCCTAACATGTTAATCCATAAGCGGGTTGTGGCATTTACCAATTTGGCTATCTTGACTGCGGTAAAACAGGAATGTTACTGTAGTTTTTCACACAGAGAAATGCATTTGAGAGTATGCTTTATGTGTGTGTATATATACCTATTAAATATATATGCATACACCTCCACATACATACAGTAATATCCAGAAACGTGAGAAAAACTGTTTGAAAACAACTGCAAGTATTAATAAAGCCTATTTGTTGTAATGTCTTGATGCTCCTTTGCTTTCCAGTGAACAGAGTAGCACCATAAACTGGTATTTTTCCCTTTCCCACCCTTAGAAACAACACTTTCTGGCTTCTAGTCAAGCTTGCATGTGCATTTTAAGAGCTTGTTTAGGGTCAAGCACTGTTATATAGGTTCTGTGATACATAGGATAGAAATACTGCCAATACACAGGATACAAATACTGCCAGCACCATTTTTATCAGTTTTAGCCACTCTTTCTGTTCTATCTGACTCTGGCTGTTGCCTGTTCCCGCCAAAACTCTCACAGAATATTATCGCCACAGCTGAAGCGGAGGATCAAAAATTGGTCGAGGGAGGGAGGAAAGAAAAGGCAATGTGGGAAGGGAAGAGAGGAAAAGATGACAAAGAAGCCATGAAGCTCACAGGCTCTCAGGGCTGGGGTGGGCGAGATCCCGCGGGCACCAGGTCACAGCACTGCGCACCGCACGGGGTTTTACAAGCGGGAGATGCTGTCCCTTGTGCGCAGTCATTTTTGTACCTGAATCATCAGCACAGTGACAACATGGCCCCACTTCCTATGAACAGGATGAAGGTCCCCAGCTCGTTTCAGAGCTCAGCACCACCTAGTTCTTCCTATTTACTCCTTAAAGCAGACCCCAGCAGTGCAAGGTGAGAGCTTGGGCAAAATTGTGGTTGCGGCACATTTCCTTGCACGCAGCAGCGTTCCACGGCACTCGCTCCGCGCTGCCCGCGCTTGCCTCAGCGCGCGGCCGAGCTCAGCTCCGAGCTCTCCGCGTGGAAGCCGCTACGTCCTTGGAGCCATGGAGCTCAACCTCAGGCTCCCGCCCAGCGGGGCTGCCCCAGCTGTTTGGCAGGGAGGGCCTCATGTCCCACACCAGTCAGTGTCCGTGTGTCCGTGCACATGCTGGCGAGGCTGGTTCAGCGCAGGTCCCAGCCACCCGCAGCCCTTAGGAAGGCTGCCACAAGGGTTTTTCTCCAGCGCTTTGTCCCTATCTGTCCCTACAGCCACTGCCTCTGGAGTGAGGAGAACGGCCTTGCGTGTCCGCCAGCTGAGACAGGAACAGCACCGGGCTTGAGGGGGACATTTACCCATGCTAGGGGAGGAGGAGCAGCAGGCAGTGCTCTGCTTGCAAAACGTGCTACGCGAAAGCCCTGGAAAAGCGTCGCGTGAAAGCAGCAGCCTCCACCACAGAGCTGCAGCCCCGCGCTGCAGCCGCGCAGCGCCCGGGAGGCCGGCGCAGCCAGCCCGGCCGCCACAGCGCTCCTGAGCGGCCACTCGCGCCACGGCTTCGCCCCGCACGGACCCAGAGCCCGGCCCGCCGCCGCGGCACCAGGGCTGCTCCCCGACCCAAGGGCACCGCTCGCACAGCCTCCCGTTAGCCCCCGGTACAGGGGCAGTGACAGGGCTCTCATAAATGGTGCCCTACTTGAAAGAAACTTTCTCCTTCCACCAGACAAAGTGCCCGTTCTGGGAAACTGTGGCCCCAGCTGACCGGAACAGGCGTCACAGGGCCAAAGAGGAAAGGAGAGCCCATGTCTGTAACACCACAGGAGCCACCCGTGCTGATGTCCTCACAGTGAAAGAGCAGAGTAACGGGACTTGCAGGCATGCAAACCCGTGGTGAGCTTGCCCTCCTCACTCTCTGTCGCAGCCCATGACCCGGGTGGAACGGGGCTTCACCGGCAGGGCCAGGCCCTTGAGAAGGGGCTTGCTGCAGCTGAGGCCCCCAACAGATGGACCAGGCACCCAGAAGCTTCTGAAGGAGATTTTGACAGAGAAGTAGTAGAAGCCCCAACCCTCTACACATCTGCTACACATCTACACCACAGCTGGGTTTACTATTAGACAGGAGGGGCACAGGACAAACAGCAGCCGCTCAGACCACGTTTTTGCAGTGAGTCTGAGCAGTGGGCAGGCGCAGGATGTGTCACGCGTGTTGCTGGCACTGGCCCAGTTGCTTGCTGCCCAAAGAGCCACTTGAGGGATCTGCACATAAGAAAGGGACAAAAGCCCCTGGGGAAACGTGATGCACCTGGAGTCCTGCAAGGAGAACAGCGCTGACAGGCGTGCAGCCGTCCACACCGGCTGCTCCCAAGTCGCTTCCGTGTGCTCATCACGGACTCCGTGGACATACTCTGCAGGACATACCTGCAGGCTCAAAATGCCTGTACGCAATGCACGCAGCATGGGGAATGAACAGGAGGAACTGGAGGTCTGTATGCAGTCCCAAGGTCATGATCTCATCGCAATTACAGTGACATGGTGGGACAGCTCACACGACTGGGGCTCCATCATGGAAGGCTATGGGCTCTTTAGGAAGGGCAGGCTGGGAAGGCGAGGTGGTGGAGTTGCTCTTTATGTGAGAGAGCAACTGGAATGAATGGAGCTCAGCCTGGGGG
>VZSV01000022.1:2345495-2356998 GCA_013398735.1 Nothocercus julius
TTCTTGCCAGTGAGGGTGCCAGAGCCCTGGCACAGGCTGCCCAGGGAGGCTGTGGAGTCTCCTTCTCTGGAGATCTTCCACACCCGCTTGGACGCAGTCCTGAGCCACATGCTGTAGTGACCCTGCGTGTGCAGGGGGTAGGACTAGATGGTCTCTACAGGTCCCTTCCAACCTTAATGATTCTATGATTCCATAACAAGACCATCTGTTTATCACTCCTTGTGCTTATGAAAATGATTTTTTTTTTTTTTTTTTCTGCAAAACCCCATTTAGTCAGAAAAGTTCTAGTTGCGAATGGCAATAAGAATCAAGACACATTTAGGCCAAGCCGCATTTGTGCATGTTGCAGAAAGATGCACAGCAACACACGTGCACACCAACACATGCTTAGACTCGGCACTGATGGAAAATTCTGGTTATCAAGCACATCAGGAGTGAAATGTTATCAAAAATCACTTCAAGATCATCTGAGCCAGATGATTATTTGCTCTTAAAAAAAAACTCGGTAGAGCATGATTCTGATCATACTCTCTCAACAGTCACCCGCACACAGCTACTTCACAACCTGGTTAAGTTGCCACCTCCACCACGTGTCACCTGCAGGAGAGTGAGAAGGGCACAGGAGAAGGTGACGGCTTCCACAGTGATTGCCACAAACAAATTGGCACCATCGCAGGAGGCAAGACGTAGCCTTGAAGGGAAAAAGTTAACTTGGATGGAATTGGGACAAAACTCCAAATTAGGGCAGATTACAAGTGCAAGGTTATATTCAAGACAGCTTCATATGTGCTTTATATATATATATACACACACACACACACACACACACAAACACACACACACTTGATACATACTCCAGACAAGTGTGCCTATGGCCACTGGGCATCTGTCAGCTGATCACAGAAAGGCTGAGGTTTGAAGTGACTTGTAGAGACCATCTAGTCCAAAGCAGGGTCAAATGATGCTGTATTTTACATTGTAAGTTTTGTTTTTGGTAGTGCGTACACAGTATTGGCATTGGCCCATGCAAGTCTGGTAACAGTAATTAGTTGTATCAACAGTCCTTAAGAAACCAATGGAGTGTGGAAGGAAGGAAGGGTGTCACAGTCCTGAGCAAAGCAACTTGAGTTCTGTTTAAAAGATGAATAGAATTTAAGCAAACCTGTACTTACTACATTAGTAATAAAAACTCCAAGAGTACAAACTGAAGAAAATCTTTAGTTTAAGTTTTTTTATTGTGGTAACATTGTTCTGAACATCAATAAACATTGCACCAAAGTGTGGGTTACTGCACCCAGGATAGTCCAGTATCAATAGAAACAACTGTATTGGTATGGTCACAGATTTGACAATTTGAAACACACCATCTTATTAGTGATTGGGTTGTCTAACAATCAAATATTCCATACACTCAACATAAATATAACTTTTATTTGGAAATCATTAACACTGTAAAAAAAAAAAAAAAAAAAAATGTACCCAGGGGGATTTAACTTTGGAAACTAAGACTTTTTTTTTTTTTTTTTTTTTTTTTTTAGGTAAAAGTGACACTTTAAAGGCATCTCAACTTCACTTTGCATGTTTTCAAACTTTTGATGTTTTCATTATGAATTTGCACTACAGTCACTACAGTCATTTAAAACTACTCTCACCCATCTGAGAGCATTTTCTACAAGACTTGTGTGAAATATTAACATGAGATCTCCTTTCATCCCTTCTGGCTTTACCACGATCTGATTCAGAGGTTGCTTCAGAAGTTCCATAATTGAGTTGACACAAGGGTTAAAAGGTTTCCAGTTGGGAGGAAAAAAAAAAAAAAAAGGCTTTTAAAGAAATATTCCAATGATGGGAAGTGTGAGCCAAGGCTGCACAAGCAACTGGATCCTGTTAAGGATGAAAGCCCAACCTTTTCTGAAGTGCAGGTGTAAGTATAGTAGAGCAAAAAAGAAAAAAAAAAATGCAGGCATGTTTATCACTTGCATACAAAAGATTAAATTGCTAACCCTTAATTGCAGAAATGCGCAATGTTTAAGTGATGAACGTGACTTGAACTGCAACATTCCTCATCTCACCCAGATCCATATCACTGCCTCGACTCCTGACGCGGTTCCAAAGCCACGAGGATCTGCATTTTCAACAACACAGTCTCAACGTGTGCGTGCCCTCAGACAGATACACTTAGAAGTTCCTCTTTCATAGAAAGAATGGTTTAGCTTGTGCTAATTCTAAAGAAGGACAGCACAACTTGTTTTTAAACATTAGTTTCAGGCCACCCCTCCTGACTAAGGTAACAAAGAAAAGCTAACAGGTTTTTCTTATCTACTCCACTTCATATTAATATTGCAGCACAAGCCTGTGGTTTCATAGTAATGAGATGTCTTTTCCAGAGCCCGTAAAGAGCCCAGGCATCCAGATTAAGTAGGTATGCAATGACAGGAACGGTGCTCCCCCAACTCTGTCCCTAACAAGGGTTAAACAATCTGAACAAATCTTCAAATACAAGTTGTTTCCAAATTAAAGACAAAAAAATCCCCCCATATTTGCATCAGAAAAACTCAACATCTTTACACTTAAAAAAAAAAAAAAAAAAAAAAAATCAAATTTATAGCTGTTACTGAGAGATTGGAAAAGCAAAGCTTTTAACTAAGCAGCTTTTTGGAGATCACTATAATGCAAAACGAAGAGTTTAGCAGAATGAGGATCTCTCTACAACCACACAACACTGTAATCCACACCAGCTTAAATGATACACATTTGGAGACGCATGTAATTTTAACTTTCACACTGTTCAGATACCCAAGTCCCCACTGTAAAATCCCTGGTCTATCAATGACAATCTGAATGGATAAGCAGAATTCAAGTTAAGAAAAGAATCAAGTTAGAAAAAAAAAAAAAAAAATCAAGAAAGATGCAGTTAAAACTTGGTAATAACCTGTCCAAAGTATTTAAGACACTTGAAAACCCAAATTCACTGGTTTTCAAAGCTCTTCATAATCATGAAAATTCCACTTTTTTCTAGTAAGAATACCTATGGAACACAAGGTAAGAAGAGAAAGGAAGAAGTACCTGGAATGATGTTTTTAAGCTTCTGCCAGGGCAAAAGAGGAATCTGCAGGAGGACAAGACAGGCTCTGAGGGGAATGGAATCCTACTAAATCCAGCAGAAGGGCGAGCAGACTGGTGGCCCAGGCAAGCGCAGCCACAGCAGGTGCAGGGCTCAGTGCAAGAACGAGGCTGCCTTTCAATGCACTTACACACCTGGTACTCAGTTACAGGCAGGCACACCTCCCATCTCCCTTGCCAGTCTCTCACTCCTGCTCCTTGGAAAGGAAGACTCCGCTCACCTTCCATTCCTTACTTAATATCTCGTGGACACAGCAATACACCGAAGCTTTGAAACAGAACAATCAAAACGCAACTTCATTATCTGATGATCCAGAAGCTGCCTCCCAGTCAGGTCCCCAGTCGCCCAGCGCTCACTGCTGGCACATTAGACCCACACAGTAAAGGCTACTCAGCCCATGGAGAGAAGCTTCCCGTGGGCGGGGAAACGCTCTCAGCGCGGCGAAGAACAGAGAGCACGGGCTGCTGCTCTGCCCTGCTCGGCACGAGGAGGCTGAGCGGCCACGGCGTCGCTGCCTTCCCTGCACACGGCTGCACGACCATGGGGGGCTGCGGAGGGGCGAGTGCCGCCCACCAAAACCTGCTGGAAGTTTGGGGTATTGCCCCAAATGGGCTGCTCGGGAAAAGAGTGATAAGGCAGGCTGTGGGCCGCAGGAAGCCAGAAGGACTGAGAGATTTAAGGGACCATAATCATTAAACCCTGTGGGCTGAAAACACAGATTCTCATCATAGATTTGTCCCAAGGAAGTTAAACGCACTCACTCAAAAAGTGGAGCTTTTTGCCTTCAAGCACTTTTAAAGAGAGAAGTACTAGGTGGCTTTACAGCTGATAAATACTAGGCTTGGAATGCAGTTTGTTTACAGGCTCTGATCTGAACCTGAGGAATGACCAGCATAATGCTCACAAATTACTCGAAAGAAGAAAGAAAGAAAGAAAGAAAAAAAAAAGTTTCATTCTGCTCTGCAGCATTTAAACCATTCTCATACCTAGAATCTCACTGTTGTGCTGCACTTCCTTCCAGCTACTGAGAACCTGCAACACAGTATTCTGGAAAGACCTGCACTAAATAATTAAAAAATTAAATACATCATTTTCTTAGTATTACAATTCCCTGAATATAATCTGTACATAGTTTTTACTGGCCTACACAGCATACAAGCACATATGCATCTCCGTGCTGAAAACAGAAATAAAAACGCCAGTTCCCCAACTCTTAAAGAACTCTTCAAGATTTCTCTTGATCGAAATATAACATAAAACAGCACAGCCTGGAGACAACAAAAGCCATACGAATATCTGAAGACAACTTTCATTTTAACAAGCTCAGGAAGTGGTCTATGCTCTGCATGTTTAAAAAAGTAAGCACAGTTCATCTGAGCATGAACTGTACAAGCACAGTCTTGTACAAGTGAAAAAGGCATATTTACATTTAAAGAGGAAATTTATGTCTTCAGAGCCTATCGGGCTGTAATGTTTACACATTTTCTGTATTTGAGAAAGAGAACACTCTTCTTAGCTTCTGACTCCTTTATACATGGCCTAATTATCCATCTGAACATTAGACCGTGCTTTTTATTAATAGGTCTGACATTATATTTGGCAGTTTCTATATCCTTTTTGGCTTCTTTTTAAAAAATATACTATTAAGACTAATAGAAAAGTCTATGCTTACCATAAGGTTTGTATTGATGAAAATGCAAAGTCATATAGTTTACCTCAGCATTTAATTGTTGTGAAACACTTGGGTGCCACTGCCAGCACGGACAGGCTGATCCCAAGCGCCTCAGAACAGTTATGCAAAGACAAGCGCGGCAGGAAAACCAAACAAAACAAGAAATCCACAAAACCACGTCAAGCAAAAAAAAAGTTAGCAGCTTTGCATTTTCTTTGTCTCAAACCAACAGTTAAAGTGATTTCTTTAGTAAGACTTATGGTACCCATTATATAAATTAGCATCTTCGTTAGGAAAGTTCTTCACATTTAAACTGAAGTTGAACAGCTGACATGAAATTCCACTTCTAGGAGAGGAGTGCTTTTCAGACTAGGTCTTCCATGTTTAGATCAGGAAGAGGCTCTCTCCAGTAGCAGAAGGAGCTGAATTCTGGGCACAGAAAGGCAGAACTCTGTTCTTTATTAAGCAGTGGGAACACATGTTCCACAAGCTCACTTAGTCTGAAATACCTATATTAAAAGAGAAGAAAGACCATTATTCCACTGTCTAGTCACTGCTCAGCTGTAGCCAAAAACAGCTTTAGAAGTCTTGTCCAGAAGTCTACAGTCAATAAGAAAGTGCTACTGCAGAAGTGATTTTCAATTTAATTTTGCCAGTTTACTTTTCTTTTTGAAAAGCTACAGCTAAGTATCAAAAGCTGAAAGCCTATGGCAAATAAAGTATTCAAATTTTGTAATAGAAGATCATAAGAAATCGTCATGGTCACAGTGACAATTACTTTCTAATCTCACTCAATATTTTTTCTAACTAAAATAACAAAAATGATCTTACGAGGATTTGTTTCCCTTGGTCCGTTCCTGGATCAGTTCACCTTTTGGATTCACAGTAAATATTCTACAGTCTGGAACTCCCACTTGCATGTAGGCATACACGTCCTGCAAACAGCATGGGCAAAAGAGCAGAAGAAAACGGGCAAAAGAGCAGAAGAAAATCATTAGTCGGCTTTGACATTTCCTTACTAAACATGGTATAACAATTTCTTGAAGGAATGGAAAACTGATATAGAAGCTGATTCAAAAGAGTACAGCAAAACTGTCCCTTAAAAATCAAACATTCCTTCCCCCACCCCTTCTCCTCTGTTGCCCCATCAAATCCCTTGAGTCTTGTTTCCAAACTTGGTACCACAAACATGCACAAAATCTGTACCACACAATACTAATCCTTGTGACAATACTCAATTCTCCTCTTAGGAATATCCCCTCTCTCTAACTCAATTAGAATAGCACTGAGTTACAGAGAAAACTACAACAACTTCATGACAAAACCAAGTTATAAAGTTGTCAAACAGGCTGAAAATGAATAAGGAAAGGTGTTACATATTGAATCTTGAGAATACTAATACATCTTCACAACTTTCTGCACATAAGTGGCTGCATTAGCTTTTATTTTGGGTATTCAAACAGACACAAAAAGAAATCCTAGTTCTTTTGCTTCCCAAGTATTTCATGCATTTTAACCCTTCAATTAGAAAGGGACAGACTTACATTGGGCCTGTTTCCAAAAGCAGCATAGAAAGGTTGTTTACTGGGAGCAAACAAATTCTTGATATCATTCAAACATTCGATTTTGAACTTTTCAGGCTTCTTTTCTATTACTTCCCTAAAATAAAATTTCAACAGTCACATTCTAAATCACAAATTGATACTGGGCATCCTCTTTCCCATCTGGTATTTGTACTATCCTTGCCTCCTGTTGCTAGTTACACAGACATCAGCAAATAGTTTTTCAAGATACAAGAGCCAATGAAATATGCTCTGTTTTCCAACATCTGTGATAAAATATAGGAGACTAAACAGGTTAACTAACATTCCAAGTTCACAAATGTAGTTCGAGAAGTGCTTTGCTGTAGATGATCATCTGAATCAGGAGTAGCAGACTGCAGGGAGCACACACCAGCCTGCTACAACTCCGCCCTGGCCAAAAGCCTGCGGAAGGATTATTGATGACCCTAACGGAAGCTGATGTCATCATGAATCAGTTCATTTTTATTTTTATTAAAAACAAATGAACAACTCCTCTACTGCCCAAAACAGATAGAGTTTTTACACTATTAGCTCTTCCCATCAGAATTATAAAAATTGTGTCAAACCATAACTAAGCTCCATGCTGCTTTGTAATATTTATTTAGGTATGGAGCACTCCCAAAATTCAAAGATCAGTCAGTATTTCCTCAGCTTCTCCCTCCATATACACCACTCTGTGTAGTAGCATTGCACTACAATCCTTGCAGCTATATTTTAAAAGAAAAAAAAAAATGTAATAAAAATACATTTTACTAGTTACTAATAATCACTAGTGAGGGTTTGAAGGAATGATGAAAATAATCAAAGAGCCTATGACTTCTGTTTTGTATTTTGTAGTCACTTTAAACAAAAGCATACTACAAATGAAACCCAGAATAAACAATAGCTTAGAAATGATTCCCAAATGGACATCAAGTCTCATGAGGAAATCTAGCACTGGGCCAGAATGGCAGGTTACAGGTATAAAGTCTAATTCAGCATCTCAACAAAATATTAAATTGCTTCTTTTATTTTTTTTTTTGTTCTGCCCCTATCTAGGGTAAAAGAAATCCCACATGCTTACCTATGAAAGGCAGAGAACAAACTGCTGGGGGACAACATGAGAGGACCCCTCGGGAGAATCGTTCCTTTGTCATTCACCCAGTGCAGGTACCCTCTGGTCATATCTGCCATTCCAATGGCACGAGCAGAACAGTACAGAAACTTGTAGCCATTTCTAGAAAATAAATTCCAATTTAGTTCATATTCCTGCTGAAGATATTCCTTGCCAAGAAAAATATTCTGTTCTGGCAACGTGCAGATGCACCCATTTAGACAACGGCTCATGGTGGTGAGCTGCACAAACGTATAGAAAAAGACAACTGCTCCCAAACAGAAAGGCGTGTAGGAGTTTAAATACACAAGTTGAAATGAAGTCTGAGAAACAGTAAACAGGAAAAAGAAAAAAGAACGAAGATGATACTAGTGAGATGACACAGTTTGATGGACTAAATTGTGCAAAACCAGTGATTCTAGATTACTTGAGAGGCAAGTGTTTAATTATATTCTTCACACATAATATTGGATGCCAGATCTCCAGTGCTGATTGTCCATTTTCAGGTTGCTGTCAGAATTTGCAGCTCTTACTGAAGGAAGCAAAACAATGAGTATTCATCAAGTCCCTAAATAAAATCCTGCAGACTCCCTAAGTTCCATTTGTTATACAGGACTGTACACAGCTTATACATGCACAGAAGTCTGGAAAGTTTATGTACATTTTCAGGGAAAAGCCTTCTAAGCATCAAATCAAAAATAAAATTTTATTATTTTAACTGGATTACTCAGTATTAATAGCCACCGTGGCAGTGGCAAGTCATAATTAGGCTTGTTTCAGAATGTGAAATCATATCCTAAAGAGCATTCCCTTGAGTTTGGTAGCAAACACATAATATTCATGTATTAGGAGAACACAGTTTGGGTCTGAATATATATTGGACCATATTTCTAGAAGGCTTTATGAGCAATCTGAATTGTTGGCAACAAACACATCCATAGTAGTTTCAAAAACTTTTATCTTCTCTTTGGCAACAGTATTACAATTTTTAAGAAGTCAGTGCAGAATGAAATGTTTGAAAAAGGGACTATTAAAACTGGTGGCTTCCATTTCTGCAAAAGTCTACCTCAGAGGAAACATCTTAGCCTCTGTTTGTGAATATCAAATAGTTCACTTTCCATCATTTAGGTTGATGAAGTGTAGTACACTGAATAATTATCAAGAACAACCCAATTACCCACCCATTAGTACCCACGTTCCAAAACAAAAGAAAAAACAAACAAAACCTCTTGCCGCTTCACAGGTTGGATACATACTCATTTATAGAATGATAAAGTTTTGCAATGCCCTGATGAGTCCAGTCCTTGCCAAGCTGTGGGAGGATCTGCCCTAAAGCATCAGACCTAGAAGCAAAACCACAGAGAGCTGAAATGAAATATACAAGTTTTGTTAAAGACAACTATCAATGAACATATGATTTACAATGACTATTTACACAAATATCATTGCAGAAAGTCCTAGGTGTTTCTATAGAGAATCAGTAACCAGCCCAGACTGAGCATTAGTAGGGCCATATGGCATGTCAGTTTCCAAGTTAACCTATAGCTGTTAAACCTAGAGAAGTCTCACCAAAAGGTAGGCATTTGTACAGTAAACATTAACATCCTGCATCCTGCTCTTTCTAGTTTGCTGTAAATACGAGCAAAAATTGAAATCAAAGCAGTAAGCATTTTTTAGAACTTTTATTAAGAGTTCTTTTGCATTTTCCTAAATCAAGCTTCTTTGCCTGCTTTCAAAAGAAAGAACAATAATAAAGGAAAATAAAATATCAAATACAAAGAAAAGGAAAAAAGAAAACCACACTGATACTTACTTTGTTATTGTTCCATCAATGTCTGATATGATGATTTTGTCATTCCAGTTCCAGAGATAGATTGTTCCCGCACACCGACAAGTCCCTTGATATTGAGTTGTAATACTAAATACCACATCATTAGGGCCATCTCTGAGCTTCAACTTTGCCTTTCAAATAAATCAAAATAATTAAAAATATAAATTGTCTCCATTTTAGAATTTTTGACTTGCAGAAAAGCTACAGAAAACAGCTCAAACGTTCTTTCTCAACCACCTTGATTAACTGGTCAAAAAGTGAATCATGATCTGTTTTGTAGTCTGGGTACATGGTTTCCTTAACTTCCCTGCCTGCTTAGAGCAGAACTGACTAGTAATGTAGTAATACAGGATGCCCAACTTTGCTACTTTAATTCTTACTATTAAAGCAGACTTAAGAGCATTAGCAAAGTGAGAGCTGCATACGGTCAGCATGCACACAAACCAAGCACACAGTTGTATTTCTGGCTTGGTGAGTGGTGTTTCAAAATTTTTCTTGATAAAGGAGATAATGTATTTAGGCTGCCACATAACTAATCTGCAATTAGACCAAAATGAATAAGCTGCAGAGCAACATATAGCAACATATATTATTAAGGTATCCGAATTTCAGAAGGCTATAATGTCACTTTTTGACATCATCTTAATATAGAAGTTTAATTATAGAAATTTGTAAGAAATTATCATTTCTTATCCAAACACAGAATTACAATTCTTAAAAGCAAAAACAAACAGGGAAAAGAAAGAATTCTTCCCTGCAACTGCCCACACTAGCACCAGAAAAAGAGAATGCTTTAAGGAGATCCCATTCATTTATTCCAACGCCAAAAAATTTAACTGCTAAATCACTTCTGACTTTGTGAAATGTGTTCATGCGTTACTTAAGAAGAAAAAGCCCAACTTTTGGAATTAAACAAAGAGCAGAATTATTAAACATTCTACGTTTAATTCTACGTCACTTACTATTTGGTCTGAAGACAGTCTGAGTGACTTCTTATAAGATGGAGTGTTCCCATGGGTTGGAAGCTCCACTGGGACAGAATCTATTTTCAGGGATTCTTTCAATTCCTGTGAAGCTTCATCACTAGAAGAATCATCCTCTGCAGTTCTAACAGGACATCAATCAGAAGAGATGGAAGGTACATTAAACTCTTCTTTAGTGGTTTAAGATGTGTATATTCATATGCAAGATTCATTTTTGCTAACATAAAGGACTCAACATGAGCTTGATGGTACAAATAAATGAAGTCCACAGTCTAGCGAATGCCCAGATAAATGGGCAATAAACCAAAAAATATAAATGCCAATAAGCAAGTTAGACTTGTCGTGCAAACTGCTACTGGCAGAGACTACTATGCACACTCGAGCTGCATCCGCACCATGAACTTAGCAGAGACAGAAGGGGATACAGAAGAAGCAACAATATTTTACTTAAAAGAAAAAAAAAAAGCCAGTTACTACCTAATTTGAACTGGGGGTTGATATGTTAGTGGAGTAGCTCACCTTTCAAGCTTATCACAGATTTATTTCTCTACTAATTAGAGATTTCATGATTAAGAGCATTTAATTTCTCTCAAATAATCAATCACAATACAAACCATTTCTTAAATCTTTTAGGCACTGACAACACTCTCAAATATCTTTGTAAAATCATGAGAGAATCTGAACATGCACAGTTTTGTGCTAGATACTTCTAGTTTTCAACTGTTATCTTGGGCAACTCATGCACAGTAATTAATGCCATTTTATTGTTTCAATTATTTCATGTTACAAAAAAAAAGTGGCAGATGGTTCAAGTTATTCAAACAATATTAGGATTTTACAAAAAAAAAAAAAAAAAAGAGAGAAAGAAACAATAGCTGAGACACAGTCCCACTATGTTTAATAAATTACAGAGTAGCGGTTTGCTGCTAGAGGTTACCATATATGTCTTTATTGCTCTGTCAGTTAGGTTAAGATTTAAGAAGTAAACACAATAGGATTTAGGAAATAATTGTAGTATACTTGTAAGTTCCTGCACTGTTTGCTGCACATGTTTTTTCCTGAATTGTTTGCCAAAGGCATCTGTTTTCTGTTCGACAGCTCAGAGAAAAATGTTTCTTCCCACAATAAATTCCTACTTGATTCTTCATTAAAAAAAAAAAAAGGAAGAAATAAAAAAAAGAAATTACATTTCATTCTTTCCAACATTTTGCTAAATT
>VZSV01000022.1:2357024-2386041 GCA_013398735.1 Nothocercus julius
AAAAAAAAAAAAAAAAAAAAAAAAAAAAAAAAAAAAAAGGAGAGACAGTTTTCAGTCCACAAAATAGTCTTCAGACAGGAACACACCTACTATTAACTTGCTCTTTTATAGTTGCTGGCAGCTCATTTGCTCTCTGCGTCTCAGATTTCCCCTCCTTTGCCTCTGGTATCTAAAACAACACAATAATAAAGAACATATTGCCATTTTAAGAATCTTTAACTGATCCAAGAAAATGCATACTTCACATATAAGCAAATTATATGTTTATATAAGTTAATATAACACTACATTAAGTGCTCAGAATTGTTTATTCAATTACTTAATAAAAGCATCCTTAGAAAGATCTATTAAAGCTTTTCACTTTTCCAGGAAACAAAACTTTGCAGGCCAGACGTTATGAAGGGCTAATTTAAGACGATGAACTTGGCATTAAGGGGGCTGCCAACCAAATGCCTCTAACTTCATAAATTTTAGCTGTCATGCTCTACCCAAGGATGTTTATTTTTTATTAAGTTTCATAGATGCCCACTCAAGTTTTGGATAAACTTCAATCTAAAATAGGATACCTCAGCATAATTTCAATTACACTGCACAACACCTTCTTTTCTCTTTTTGTATACATTCCTAAAACACACTAGAGTGATTGAAGAGTAGCTCTGACAATGCTTATGAATCAGAAGGAAGGATCTTAATAACACAGTGCAACAGCTAAACTTGTCTAATGTTTTGAATAAGTTTTGTTCGTTTGAACCACCTAGAGACATTATTGAATAAAGAGCAGTACTTGAGACTTTAAATATACAGAAGTAGCTAACTATCACACTGAATAACTCACAGCTGGGAGGAAGTGACAGAAAACTACATGAGAAACATTATAAGACACTGCAGACTTTTTTTTTTTTTTCTCCTCTTTTAATGGCCAAGTGCACCCAAATCAAAGCGGCTTTCAATTACCTGTTTAGTCATGCTCTCTCTCTTGCGCCAGAACCACCACCTTCCAGACTTCTTTGGCATTTTTTCTTTGACCCAAGACTCAACTGTAGCCTGAAAATATTTAGTTAAATTTAGATATGTTTTTAATTTGTGTGGAAAATAAAGACAGAATCATTTACTATGTGCAAAATGTTCCAAGAAAAAAAAAAAAGTCTATTTTACCTTGGGCAAACTTTTCTGAAACACCTGCAAACTCAGAATCATTGGAGCAGCCAACGCCCAGTTATAATACCTGTTTTAAAACACATTATTGATAATACATTAAAAATGTTGCATAGATGTAAATTAGTATGCAAAACATCCTTTCTTAATGAAAACATGTCTATTTGATGCCAACAACTCACACTAAAGTTTGCTGCAAGCAACTGGTATTATTAGGGTAATCGCTGCAAAATCTTGCTTCAGTCAAAGCTAAATTTAATGTAGAACTACAGTTCAAAAATCATTCTCTGTAAGACCAAAAAGCTGTTCCATCAAAAGCACAAATCACTTGAGAAATGCTCTTTAAAGAGCATATTTTAAGGGAAATCCATACAATAATTACATTATGTAGAGAATTTACCTGTTATAAATCCTTATTACCAGATTAGGATTGTCTATGAGTCCTGGATTTTCAGCAAATTCATGATAGGTAATAATATGTTCCATGAATTTTTCTGCAATAGAAATACTTTGTATTAATTAAAAATAATAACCACCCCCAAGAAGTCCAATAAGTCTGTATCAAGTAAAATATCTTATGGTATTTCAGAGTCTTTGCTGTTCTGGCACCATTAGACAAAGTTGGGTTAATATGACCTACCTGCTACCTCATGACACAAAGAGTGCCTCGCACCACTTATTTGCTTCAACAATCACAGTAATGAGACATAAGGGATTAGGAGGAGGTAGGAAATCACTCAGTGCCCAGGTTGCACAAAGACAGCCGTGCTTGTCCAAGCAAACTTACTTTAAAATTATTATGGCAACACTAAAATTAATGGGCAGGGAATGTTGTTTGTTTTGCTTTGTTGTTTTTAAACATCTGTAATTAATTGCACTTTCATGATTAGTGACTATGTGGATGTGCATAAAATAGCAATTTAGCACATGCACAGATGATGTACCAACCTTTTCTTTTTTTTTTTTTTAAATCAAGTCCAATCATATTACTACCATGCTATTAAGAGATCTGTTCTCGGTCTTCATTAATAAAAGCATTTCTAATGCACCAAACGAAATGTAAAGTAGATGAAAAATAGTACTAAAAGTGCTGCAGTACATGTTCATGAAAATTACATGCTTGTAGAAACTGCTCCAAACATGCATAGAGTTAACTTCCATATTAAAATAAGCAGGAGCCTTAAGAAAAAAAACAGTCAACTGGTAAGAAAGCTGTGAGTTCACAAATACTTGTGATAGTAGAAGAGCATGAGATAAGACAGTGGCATTTTTTACTTTTCTAATTGCTTTAAGCAATAACAAGAAGAAAACTTATTGAGGAATAGCATAAAATATTATTTATAAATATTTATACTGGGCAAAGGAAGCAATAGCAGCCAGAAACAAGTGTGATTGGTCAGATACATGGTATACAGTGCAACAAAGGAGATAAAAAGCTTTAAGACTTGTTCTCTTGACCGATTCGCAATTGCACAATCACTCTGCTTACCAAATACTTATGAATTTTACACTGAATTTTATTCTACTGGTAGATACAGAAAAAACAGTTTCCTAATCCTCTTTTCTCACCTAATTGTAAGCCACATTTTCCTTAGGTGGAACTCAAGAATATTTAAAGTCACTAATGAATCTGAGCTTTACTGCAATTTATGCAGAACTTTTGACATACCTTTAGAAATCTCTCCATTTTCATTGAGACCGCCACAGAGTGACAGTGTGACATCAGGCAAGTCCATAGCAGAATCTGACAGGCACTCTGTGCCACTATCAGCAGCAGCACTTCCTACAGATTGTGGTGACTGGGAACCAGAAAGGGTATCAGACTCTGTCCACTGCCTGAAGCCTGGGTCAGAATCACTAAAGAAGAGATGCACATTTTCCATGTGTATTTCACTTATGAATAAAACATATACATTTTATATTATAGAATGTAGCATACAATGAATTACTTAAAAATACATCTTGCTACAGGATTCAAGTACTATATGATCTTACGATTTAAGAAAAAAAAGAAATAAAAAGCCCAAACATTTCATAATCATAGAATCATAGAATGCTTAAGGTTGGAAGGGACCTCTAGAGATCATCTAGTCCAACCCCCCTGCACACGCAGGGTCACCTACAGCAGGTGGCTCAGGACTGCGTCCAAGCGGGTTTGGAAGATCTCCAGAGAAGGAGATTCCACAACCTCTCTGGGCAGCCTGTTCCAGTGCTCTGTCACCCTCACTGTTAAGAAATTTTTCCTAAAGTTCCTGTGGAACTTTTGGGGTTAACACTGTAAGACGGAAAGTTTCCAGCTCTCCTCCTCCTAACAGTCATCCAAAATAATTACATTGCTCTTGCCTGCAACAAAACTGGGTTTAAAATGGAGAAAAGACCCTCTACATTCTATTGTCCCAGAACAATACTATGCCCCTCAATCTTAATCAGAATGTTTTGCAATAAGAATGAAGAAAAGACAGTGCTTTATGCTTTTAGAATGCAGTGTACTTGGAAAAAGTACAATGCAAAATACTCTTTTAAATAATAATACCATGCTGCCATTTAAGATTAGTTCGTTATATGATCGTGAATAATACAATTAGTAAGAAATTTATTACTTCAATCAACAATCTATAGCATTAAATTCAGTAAAAAAACTTTTTTTTTTTTTTTTTTTTTTACATTTAATCCCTCCTGTTTCTATCAATTCCCCCCCAACATACATAGTAAAAGTTTACAACTTAGTTTTAACTAAACCAACAGGATGTAGGCACTTCTCATTTTTACAAAGATCTTCCTAGAAAGTTATTCTTCTGGGGAATATTTTCAGAGTACAGAATGCTTTAATTTCATAAAAAAAGTAAAAAATGAAGTGAAATGAGACTTGGTTGCCTTACAGGAAAATCTCGAGGACTTTTCTTTGTTTGCCTGTTTTGATGTTTAGAAAAAAAGTCAGAAGTGATGTACACAGCGTGGGAAAAAAAAATGATGCATGCTCATCTAGAGCTAGCAATATGGGAAAAAAGAAGGATTATATAATAGAAGTATTATATAATTTAAACTTTCTCCTCTCTATTTCCAGAGCACTGGTTCTATGAAGACAGAAATCTCTCAGTAAAGGATCTTCCATATGATATTTCAGTGTATTCTTTGCCAAAGCAGAAACATCTTTCTACAAAAAGATCAATACTGATAATACTGATTCCACAAAGGCACAGAAACTTGGAATCCAATACTGTAGGAGTCATCTGTAGTAAATCATGAACACTTAAATCATACATGTAATAATTTATGTAGTTCAACAGCAATACTAGTCTAAATCCATAGAATCTCAATTCAGAATTACCTTTTGGGAAAGTAAAGTGCTGCAACTTCAGGCTCCAAAGCCTTTAGGTCATCCAAGTAGATATCATCAGGCCCCTGATGATGACTTCGCTTGTGCACCCCTGTCAATTTGACAATTAAGATTACTGGGAAGAATCTATCCAGACACATTAAATAGAAATATAATTGTAGAAAACTCAGATTTACTCATAGCATTTGTAAATTTCAGATTTTAATTACAGTTCCAGTCAGGTAATACTTTAAATAGGAAAGCTACATTTATACTTTTCCTAGACTTGCTTCAAAATTTGGCAGATAACACGAGAGGAACGGACAGTTTTATTACATACCTTTCTTTTTCGAAGGGGAGTCAGTTTTTGCTGGTGGCTTCGTTTCCGCTGATGGATCCACCAAAAGTCTGGAATGATGATCAGCATCTAATGGTAATGAATCTTGCGGTTCTATGATTGCAGAAGCAAGGGAATCTTTAACATCCATTTGCTTAAGCAGAGGATGAGTTCTTGGTTCAGGTTTGAGGACTGTGCAAACTGACTCTTTCACCACATCATCATCTTCAACTTCATCAGAGCTGAGGATGACCCTAAAATGAGTCTTTTCTGATGGGGTAATGGTAGCTCTTCTGGGATGCTCCGGTTTTTCTTTCTTGCTTATCTGAAAAATAAAACTCTTGTCAATTCTTTCATTTCTCATATCATTCGGTTTATTCCAGTCTAAACATTCAGCTTGTACTTATGGCAATTTTGTCAGTAAGTTCAGACTGCTGGTCAGCAATAAACCAGATAAGCACTTAAAAATGTATTTAAGCAACATAAAATATAGCTAATCTAATTAGCAGTTTCCTTCATTGGAAGCTACATACTAGCTTACAATTTCAGTTAACAAAAACTGTGCTAGGAAAATTCTGACTTGACCAAACCAGGACAAGAAAAGGCATAAACACAAAAACACCAGAGACTTATACCATCAGTTGTCCTGTTAGATATGAAGTTTACTTAAGCAATGCTCCTATTTCTCTGGAATGAACTACAGCTTTGATTAAAAGAAATAAAGGAAATGAACTGCTACAGTTGCTTTCTTTAGTATCCAACAAAATTTTAAAATTACAGATTTTGAGTACTGTGTTTTCTGGAATAACTTTGCTTTGGAAAACGACATGCTGACTATCAGTCAGCCACAAGAGGGTGCTCATCTCCTATTCCAGGGGATCTGCTAAGAGTAACAGCAGGAGACTTCCTGTATCCTTTAGGTCGCAGTTTTAGAACAGTAAAAATTCAGTTCCTAGACTTCCAGGCAATATATAACTTTACCTTGGTTGATTCTGGGAATCCTCCCCAGGTCCATTCCATATGAGATTCAGATCTAAGCAAGCTCTCAGCAGGTTTAACTTCTAGCTCTGAATCACTTTTAGGGCAAATTGGCTCAGAGAAAGGGCTAGGAAAACAAAAAAGAAAGCTTTGGTGTTTAAAATGCATTTGTCGTGCAGCTAGTGTTGGTAGAGTTCTCTCTGGCTTAACAGAGCTTCAATCATTCAGCAACAAGGCAAGACGCCCAGCTGGGGTTTCAGACAATGAGAAATTAGGTTAAAACTAAAATCACATTAAGGGACTTACATACTGATCACATACAGATTTTCCAACTATATCCTTAGTGTAGATATAACTCCCCTCACTTCACCTTCCATCAACAACAAACAATAACACAAAAACCAACCAACCACCAAACAAACACAAACACACACAAAAACCCACAAAAAAAAAAACAGCAAGGAAAGAAAGAAAACTTTAGCTACTATCAAAAATTAAATGAGAAATTAGCTCTAACTTCTGTCCTCTTTGTACCTTTATCATTCATAGCACATTTACATATAAAAACCACATAACTAAAAATCTTAGACTAACCCCAAGATTAAACTGATCAGTGCTACAGCTTTCCTAGCCAAAAGAGGGTAAGAATAGAACTGTGCAGGCATCACTAGTCTATTTTTCATATGACCCTGAGAGATACCAGAAAATGCAAGACAGCAGGAAATTCAAACAAATCTACATGATATGATCTGTGATCCTGCTTCTGACTTCCAGCATTCATTGTTTGGGGATAGGAAAAAAAAAAAAAAAAATTAAGAGATTTTTTTCCTACTTCTTCGTTAATGATTTTCTGGATGGTCATTTCCCCTTCCTTCTTCCTGCAAAGGAAAGATATCTCAAAGGTAAAGAACTCTTCTTGCTCTGAGCTTATTACAAGAAACCTTATTGTTAGGGCTCAGGGTTCTGGAAAGACAGAATTTCTGTAGAATTCAGGAGAATTACTCTCAGATGGTGTCCAAATGTTGAAATGAATGCAGCTGGATATACTATTCTATGAGGAACAACACACACACACACACACACACACACACACACTACATTCACACACAGCTATAGTTGGAAAGAAGCAGCAATATCTGATTTGATTTCTTACGACAGCCTTTGCACCTGCAAAGTTGAATGAGAAATGAATCATGTCTCCTAGATATAACCTGCTCACCTATGTTACTCCTTCTCAGTTTACCAAACTATAAGTATTAGCCTGCCTTGATAAAGGGCTCTGTGCTACAACTGGCTAAGTGATACTGTCCTTATGACACCCTGTCAATTCTCAGGATCAAACTCTGATGAATGTTCATCACAAATCTTCTGAGCACACTTGAAGATCACGTCTTGCTGAATACAGCTGAAGATGTGTTTGTCAGCTTAATGGTATGGTACCTTCAGATTGTACTGAGGCTGTGGCCTCACAAACACCAGAAACAGAGAGATTACATGCACTTCAGAGAGCATGTCCTAAAGCTTATTCTGTTGAGCTGCTATCTATACCAGAAGAACAGGCACCTATGCACAGAGCAGGAAAAATGCAACAACTGGCTATCACGCAAGGCTGAGCAGCAATGTTCAGAGACAGCATGAATGCATCTGCTGTGAGATACAGTCACCAGCCAAACTGAAAAGCAGCAAAACTAGATGAGCCAGGATGCTGCGCAGCATGCTGCATGGTATGTATATTATACACAAGGCACAAGGAAGGGTGTATTATGAAATCTAGCTAATGCTTTCCAAAGGCAAAGGAGCAAAAACCAGGTCTCGTGGACAGAATACTTTCTTGCACAGACAGGAAGTGATGCTGGAGTGGTGAAAGACAAACTCTTGAAGAGCACAGGTCTTGAAAAAAAATTTAAAAAGGGAATGCAAGAAGAATATAGGAGCTTGAAGGGCATAAATTGAAGAGCTTGAGTGTATAAACAGACGTGTCCAGGCACTGTAATCCATAATATACTGGGGGGCTGTATTATGTGCGATCAGATAAAGAACGTGCAATCAACAGCTAATTTTGTTGGTATCTCTGTTGGTATCTGGGTTGGTATCCTGGTAACTAGAAAATCATCTGTTCCAAACTGGATTTTGACTCAAGTTCAGAGCTTAGCTTTATCTAAGAGTTATTTGAAGTTATTTTACCTGGCAAATTCTAACTTTCATACTTAAAATTTTTGCTTTATAGCATGCCTATCACCATTTATGCTAGGCTGAATCATAGGGATTATATCTGCTTTCCCATACCTTTTTCAATCTAAGCAAATGAATTGTATTTTGTTTCTTTGATAGCGATTTTGAGTAAGAAAAGTTTTGTGTTCATCTTTTAACAAAGACACATATTTTGTTTCATACATACAATATAAGCAGAGCAGAAAGTTCACAAAGTTCCAAGTAAGTAGCAAATTCAGGAGTTGATATGACAAAGTTAGACATGTCTGATAGTGTTACAGAGGAAACACTGAACAAAAGTGCACTTCAGTACAAGATCATTCTAATCTTTGTGAGGACCTTGTGCATGCTACTTACTTCTCCAGGGGGGACCAGTCTCCATCAGACAAGGGGTAATGATCCTTAGAGTGATAAATCAAAGAGTCTTTCTGTTCTTCACCCTTTGGTGATGAATTTGAGGATCCTCTGTGGAGATACATGAGACATTACATAAGTCTGCTATCTGTATTGCTAATTCAGTTTAAAATATATATATATATATATCTAAATATATAAAAAAATCCAAGATAAAAAAAAAAAACAAAAAAAACAGAGCATATAAATGCTTTGAGGCATCTTCATACAACATAAAATGTGCAATAAAACTACTGTTAATATTTAAAATATCTTAAGAGCTTAAAAATCTACTATGATACACAGTGAGTTACCATTGAACTAAGAAATCATACTAGCATAAGCAATATGTTTGCACCATAAATAACTTCAGAAAGCTATAAAAAGATGAAGTAATTGTATAACTATTCTCAGGAATATTCTCAGTTTTGACTTTCAAGCAAGAGCATTATAGCTACCACACTGCACATCAGACAAGGAAGACAAGCATGGAATTTGAGCACAAAGAGCAATACAAATTAATACAATGTACTATTATGAAAGAAAAAAAAAAATCCATCAACAGAATGGTTGCACTGGCCCTCCTCTTCTTCTTCTATTGATGCTTCTTTTCTCCATCCGCAAGAGAAATTAAAAATTTTAACCTTACCTATTAATTACCTATTCAGTTTATACACTTATGCAATACAGCTTTTTAAACCTAAGCATCAGTTGCAGTGATCATACCTACACATCTTTCACTTGGAAGACAGCTTATGTTAAGTACTGAATCTTAATACGGAACATATATATTCCATTCCTTATTCGGTATCACTGCTCTTATGAAAATTTGATTAGGCACCAGCAGCACTGAGTTTGCATCCTGCATATTTACAAGCCTAACTAACAGCAACAAAAGTAAGTTTCATCTTATTTAAGCTATGTCCAGTGTTAAGTCCAGTCCTTTCAAAAAGGGGTTAAACAGCATTATCAAACAGTTAAGCAAGCTAGAAGACAACTAAAAACAGATCCTCAATATTCTGATTTGGGAGGGGGCAAGATGGCAAATAGGTGGCACTAAATGGATTTTATTCACTGGGAAATAGCTGCCAACTTTGTTGACACAAAGAACGATATAACCAAATTTTATCTGTCAGTGGAGAAATCTGATCACTAAGGTTACAAATACAGATGCAGTTAAAGACCACTGAAAATAAGAAGGGAAGGTTAATACTAGATAAGTGTGCATGAAATCATCATTTCTACTACCAATTCTAAATAAGCAATTTTTCCACATTCATAAACACTGCTATCACTTCTTCCCATGCTTATCCATTTTATACATACTCTAACACAAGATTTGCATAGCTATAAAAGACATTTTTTCAATGTTGTATTAATATTTGGAAAAAGATTTTCTCAAGGAACAGGAAATAGCCTGTGCCCACTCTAAAAGCACAGAACTAGTTAAGAAATTATGTTTGTGCCTGTGGCTGAAATTTTGACCTTCCCAAGGAGAGCATTAATCTCTTGTCCTTTCTGAAGCTATGAAATCTGAGGCTATGTCTAGTCACAGTGTGTGTATGTACACATATATCTTGGTTGTCTTAAATCCTTTTGCATCATAATACTCCTATCTTCAGCTGAGAATGTATTTCTACTGCAGTTTCTGCTTAAAAAGATAAAAAGCCTTCTCATTTTTTTTTCTAAAGTGTACAAAACAGTAAGACCAGGATAGCCTTTATCCATCATCTACGTGACATTTCTAAAGTGTTTGTATAGTTGTAATCATTTATTTGATAAAGAACATAAAAACTATTCACAGGTCTTATTTCCTTTCTGCTGGTATTTGATGAAAGTTTTGATAGCTTCACTATGGTAAGTTATTCATAAATTTGCATAGAGGAGTGGTAGAAGCCACTCTTTAAAGTTTCTGTGAACCCAGGGAAAGCGGTCAGCAAATATTTGTGATTTCACAAATATTTGATAGTTTACCTTAGCGGCTGAGCACCTTTCTCATCATCTGAGCTTATTTCCATTTCAAAAATCTCTTCTGTTCCAGCAGAAGAGATTTGATCTTCCTTTCTACTATCTTGTTTGTATTTCTTTCTTCTTCTTTTTTTCTTTTTCACAGAACCTGGGGTGAATACAGTCTCTGCTTCTACAGCATGTGGAACTTCTGAGTTTGGACATGTCCTCTCATTTTCACTCGATTTCAAATGATTGTCACTCTCTTTAAAGAACTGGTCTTCAGTGGGTATTGGAGAAGTTGCCAAATATGCAGGAACTTTTTCCTAAACAGCACAGAAGTAAAAAAAAGAAAAAACAACAACAACAACAACAACAAAAACAAACAAACAAACAAACAAAAAGATTAATTTATTGTGTATATACAGGGTGGCCTACGGGTTAATCTTTTCATCTACATTTATATAAGGGACGGTTCCAACGCCCAGTGCTATAAAAGATTGATATCCAGAAAGGAACCAAAGAGAGGACAGAGGTAGAGAGGAATTAATGGGTTTATATTAATAAAGTTTCAAGGAAGCATATACATTAGACCATGGCAGCAAAGCTTAAATACCCATCCAGTTGAATGGTTTTGAAATTATCTGTCCTTCAGCACACCAGACTAATTAAATTCATTGCTTTTTATTTGTTTTGAATCACAGACTCACAGAAAAGCCTAAACTGAAAGGGATTTCATCTGGTCCAACCCTATGTTGAAAGCAGGGCCTTACATTAGATTACCCAGAGCCCTGTAAAGCTTAGTCTTGAATTTTTTACAGTGAGGGAGATTCTACCACTTCTCTGAGCAAATTATTTCAGTGTTTGATTGTTCTCATGGTGAAATTCTTTTCTTATAAGCAGATGGGATTTTCTCCTTGTGCCCACTGCCTCTTCTGCATAACCATCTTTTAGGTATTATTAGACAGCAGCCTGATGACCTTGAGTCTTCTCTGAACAAGCCAGCAACCTTTTTTCCTATGCTGATTTCTCCAACACTGATTATCTTGGTGGCCCGCCACTGGAATCCCTCCAGTTTGGTGGACCAGAACTGGGCACCATATTCTAGGTGCGGCCTAACAAGTGCTGGGTTTCCTGGGATAACCACATCCCTCTGCTGGCTGTGCACCTGCTAATGTAGTCCAGGATACATTTGCCTGCACTACTGCTGGGTCACCTTTAGCCTGCTGTGCACCAGGACCTCCCTCCAGCACCTTTTCCGTAGAGATGCAGTTCCCTCTGTCACTGTACTGCTACACAGGATTAATCAAATCTACATTTATATGGATTAAGACTCATGCAATTCCAGGTTGCCCCATCTTCCACACTGTTGAGCTGTATCTCTGGATGGAGGCTCTTTCTTCTGACTCACTCTTGTCAGCATGTCAGACACTACTTAAGGATGCCTTTGAGAACAGAATATTCATAGAATATGAATACAGAGAGAATAGAATTTGCATGGTGGGAGAAAAGGAAGGAAAAGTTAGGGGCTCTATTTCAGTAAATGCAGGATGCCTCTTACTTTGCAGACACTAAAATCAGGAAGATTAGTTACGGGGGCAGTCTGGAATGACACAAGGATCAGGAATGGCCAAAGCATCGATACTACTTTTGATGTATTCAAATCCTGAATTGCTATTTGTTTAATATTAAATTCATTTTTTCAAAGGAGCTTAAAGCTACGGACCAAATTTTGCTTCACTAAAAGATGGAAAAACTGGAGAACGAGTAAAATACATTATATAGCACTGAAGACAACAATTTTTCAGAGCAAAAAAATTTCAAAAAATGATAGCACATAAGTTCCTCCAAAGTGAACATTCTACACAATTAGTGATAATTTTGAATAAGACAAAATTGAAAAACAAAAAAAGAAAACAAAAAAAACACAGAAGCAAACCCAAAAGGAAGTTTACTGAAAAATGCCTCAAAGTCACATTATAAAGTCACATTGTAATAGCCCTGAAAGTATAATGCAAAGTACCCATGTGAGATGGAAACACACAAGAAAGCTTCACATACATTTGCAAAACAACATATCACAAAAAAAAAAGGAAACCTTCTTGCTATTAGACTCTGATTTGCATAATTGAGGTTTGCAGATGTCAAGATCTGCAAACAGCAAAGACAGAGACCACTTAAAAGCTTTCTGAACAACTTAGGACCCTGAGGACAGCTTTAATATCTATAATTCAAGCATAATTTTGAGAACTGACCACAAGGATATATTTGCTCGGCAGCAGAAATATAGAGTGAAAAATCTCTAGTGGGGACTAAATACCAACTCTATCTTCTGCTCTGTAGCTAATTCATTTTATACTTTCAGCATGAGCTATCAGCTTTCTAGAACACATTATACACAGATAAGGAAGTCTTGGTAGAAATTAAAATATATAAAAGCAAGTGCAATAGTCTCTTTAAAACTTTGTACCAGGGACAAAGGCAATGGTTACATCACCTTTGCTTTTTAAAAAGCAAAATAATAATAATTTAAAAAGACCAAGCCATAATCTTAAAACTGATCAGTTCTCAACAGTGACTGACAGGGTCTGCATCTATAAAGTACTGCTTTCAGTTTTCATTTTACTCATCATGCACAACATACCCAAGTTTTCTTTCTCTTAAGTGTTATGATTTCTCTCATGAAGGTCATCATTTATGCTATGGCATGGTATGTGCATTATGGTCTTAATGCCTCTTTTTTTTTTTTTTTTCCAGTTTAAATGATAACTTAACTGCTTATAAAATGAGTGCTTCTGCCCTTCCCTCACAGTAGACTACAGTAAAAATGTAGTGCCTTAACCAGAAAAAGTCTATCAAGCTGATTTCCTGTATTGGTTCCTAATAGCAGAAGAGAATTCATGCTGCATCCTTTCCCTCACTGAGACGAGATATTTTACCTGTCCTCTAACTATTTGCATTCGAACCTCTTGGAACTTTCTGTTTAAACCTTCTTCATTTCTATCTTGCTGAAAAAAATGCCTGCAGATTCAAAGTTTAACAAAAACATGCAGTTACACAGGTCCCTTATCCCTAGGAAACCAGACTAAAAAGGAATTAATATTTCCTTATTTGAAGCCCATTAGCTTCCAGTCATAAAAGGTCAAATTTTTGATATTTTACAAGAAGCATTCTTGAGCGTGAGAAGCTGTTGTTTATTAGAGTAGTAACATTCACTAGTTAACAGTGAAAAACTGTACCAAAAATTATATTAAAGAAAAAACAAACACAAGCTGTGTCAAATTAAATGGACTTTACTAGTATAGAGGTCAATAACACCAGTTTTAAGAACTTATGACAAAAAGTTATTACAAGGCACTGCAGTATGTATAACTGCAGCAAGAATGAGTACACTAAAGCAAACTAAATAAAAAAATCAGCAAGTCTTTGAAATAATGTTCTAATCTAATCTAACCTAATTGGTGATAGTTCACTATCACCAATAACAAAATTCTACGGAATACCAAGCACCTTGGCAGGATATGAAAGAGATGCAGGACTCTGTCATAGAAAATCTAGCTTTCAAAAAAGTTATAATATTGACATTATAATAAATATCTTTACACACTTAAATACTTTAAACATCTTTTCTCTTAAGATAGCATTACAGTTATGATGAAGTAGAAAATCCTTACATTTTCCTCTTCAGTTTCTTGTACAAAGAAAGCTTCTCCATTGTCACCCAGTTTCATATGAAGATCAACAGCATCACCATTAATTTCTATATCAATCTGCAGAGAGAGACAATTTAATGTAAATAACTCATATAAGGGGAAAGTACTGACTCTGAGCCCCAGTTATAGAATCCCAGAATCATTACGGTTGGAAGAGACCTTCAAGATCATCCAGTCCAACTGTAAACTCATCACCACCATGCTTCAATAATAACCTGTACTCCACTATATATTCGTAATTCCTTCTTTCCCCTCTTTTTTTTTTTTTCCCCTCCTCCAAAAAGCAAAGTCTGTTATAGTAGTGTTTGTTTTAATAGTCCCCAAAAAGAATCAGGCTCTAAGGAGACATTCTGGGCTTAACATACCTATTAAAAAAAAAAAAAAAACCCTGCAGGAAAATTTAAGGACAGCTGAAGGCTGAATCTTGCTCAATCACTCTGGCGATCTAAAAGTCTAAATACTAATCACTAACCAATCTTTCACTAGGAGAAAATTGGATGAAAAAGCTATTCTTCTGCAGTATGTTTTTGCATAACCCTTAAATTAGCACACAAGTTCTGTTTTGGACTCCAAAATTCTCTGTTCTCACAGCTTACACGAGAAGATGCTCTGCACTTAGTCTGCTAACTGGATACGTGGGGAGTTAAGAAGGAAGGAAAGGCATGGGGAAGGGAGAGAAAGAAAAGAAGGAATGCAGTGACGTTCAGAACTTTGTTTTAACCCACTTTCTGAACTTACCACTTTTTCCTTTGAGCGCAAGACCCCAAGCTTCCCAAAGCGGACATGGAAAGGAGAACACTGGTAGGTACCATCCTGCTGCCGGACGACAATGACATCGATGCACCCCGAAAGAGTGGCCTGATTGATGCCTTTGTACAGCTCCTTTACAGTAACCAGCACCTGACCTGCAAGCTGTCCTACGTAATTCATTGTCTGAGACTATGGGAGAGGAAGGAAAAATAAAAATTAAAAAAAAAAAAAATGCAAGGTTGTATGCAAGCAAGCATGTAAAGTACGCAATTTTTAAATCCCAAAGGCCTAGATTCAATAGATGTTTAATTCCTCAGCTGAAAAGACCAATTCATTTTCTGAACACTGCCTATTATTTAGTACAACTGATCTTCTGTTGAAAATGAAGGTACTTGTACAGCAGTATCAAAAAATAAATAAATCTAAGCATCAGGAAATGTTTCTGTAGAATTCCTTTACACAAAACTCTTCCTTTACAGCTCTACTTTAAAAAAAGTTCAATGACCTTAAATAAAATAGCAAAAGGTTTAACAGGAGACACAAGCTGCCCAGAGGAGCGAGAGATCATGTGAAAAGAGAAAGAGAGGGAGGGAGAGAGAGAAGGAGGGATGGAGGGAGGGAAATCCATTCTTTTGCTTTGCAAGTAAAGTAAACCACCCCTGAATGTATTTCAGCAACAAACAAGTACTGAAGAACACTTGCAACATAAAATTATGAACTTGTCAAAGCCTTCTTGAAAAGCACTTCCACGCATCTTTGGTAGTTACAAGTTAGACAAGCAGGATTTCTACCTGCAGTAGAAGATGGCAGATAATCAAAGTTATTGCAACTCTTCCCTTAAAGTAAAATTACAATAGTTATCTATAGTTACACTGTATACATCTTCAATAAGCTTTATTCTTATATTTCAAACAGCTGTTGAAGTGCACTTTGCTCACAGAAAACAGTGAAACCAGCAGAACCAAGACCTTGCAGAACCCAGCAGTGAACTGTATGACTCAACAGCCAACCACCACTGCTCTTTCTACAGAAACTACAACTAAAATAATAGCACTATGTTTCAAGTATCACATTTTCATATGTGAAAAGGAAGTCCTAGTCAAGTTTACTCACTCATGCGATGTATTATTTTAAATGTGAAGAATTATCTTACCCACTATCTACTTTCCATGGGTTTCACAAAGCTTCAGTCAAGTGAAAACAAATTTTTACAATTTCTGCTGTTGTTCATACTCTCTGTCAGTAGGAAAATCAACCAGAACAACAGGAATACAGGTGAAGAAGTCTGTATTAGATGAGAGGGTAGAGTTTAGTAGAGAACTCAAGAGAAGGAAGATTATGCTATAGTCAGACACTGGAAAGAAGAGAAATGCAAAAACAAAGAACACATACAATCACTTACTGCATACTCTGCCTAAACCATTTAAATACTAGAGGGGCATTCTGAATGATGTGTGAACTGTGACTGACAAGAAGAGACAAAGACAAAAGATTTCTCAAAACATCTGAGCTTTAACAGAAAGAGGAAGGAAACCAGGGAAGATGTTCTAATGGGAGTACCCTGGGAGACTGAAGGTGTAGCCCTCCCTCTTCTTATCCTCCCACCAAAACCTGGCTACAACCTCCTTCCCAATGCACTCCAGCAACTCCATGCCTCTGAAGTTAAGGACATTATGTGGAAGAATGATGAACCACTGCAGTCAAGCAAAACATCTAACACTGAATTTACACTAAAATGAATTTTTTACAATTTAAAACCAGATAGAATATTGCCACAAATAAGCTTACAGACTTTTTGTCTATATACTAATTTATTTCTATTGTACTCTAAACAGTGTTTCAAATTCAATGGAAGACTGGTTCCCTTTTCATTATTCAGGTTACAATACCGGTTTTTTTCAGTTGAGCTTTCAAAGTCTTCCTTATAATACCACATAAGGTACTGCATTCATTCAGAAGGGCTTTGGGTTTTTGTAGCATCTAATGGTGACAATGTAATTATAAATATGCAGGAGGTTAAAAGCAGTTTTCAGAGATTTGCATCAGCTCTACAAGCCTCCACTTCAGGCTTCTCAAGCCTAACATACAATACCCAATCACATTTGGATTTTGAAAAAAAAAGTTCTTCCCTCACCACAACATTTTAAAGATAAGATATGGGCTTGCCTATCCATATTTAAAACTTTTTAAGCTATCCACAGAACTACTATGCTAGTTAACATGCTGGAGGTATTTTCTGCAAGAGCTTTGCTACTGGTTAATGAAAACAAAAAGAACAGGCTAAAGAGCAACAAATGAGATTAGCTGAACAGATTCCCTATAACATTGATTGGCAAGTAATAAAATTCAATTTAATATCTAAGCAGTTTCATGCACAACTACAAAGTTGACTGCTTGCAAACATTCTGAGTGGAAACAGTGGCGCGGCTCTGCCAAAAAGGGGAGGTCCCACTTCATCCCTTTCTCCTCACACTCTTTTAATGAACTGATTTTAGTTCACTGACACAGCTGGCAGAAACCTATCCAGGCTTTTCTAGTAAACTAGATTAGTTCACAAAGATGAATATGTTGAACACTAGACAGCAGGAAGAAAATGCTGCAGCAGGGAACTGAACATCCTTGTTTTGACAAGTGAGCTATTATTTTCTGCATCACATGGACTAATCCAAGACAGAAAAGCAACAGTACCACTGTTTTACAGTTTAAACAATTATTCCTCCTGTACACTGACATACTGTTTTACATAAAAAAAAAAGTCGGTTTTAAAATTCGAAGAAGACTGAAATTGTTAAAGGAAATGTTTGGCACACTCAGAAGCAGGAGCTCTTGATAAAATGTCTTGTTAATGTTCACTTTTTCAAGTTCTATACACTGAAATAAGAAGAACAGAGAATCTCTTAAGAGAGAATACTTGAGTAGCAAGTATTTAAAGGATCAGAATGTGACACCAGCAGATAAGAACTGAACTCAGCTGATAAATACTTTAGATTTCCTCAAGGACATGGTAACTAACCTTCCCTGACCACAGCAAACCACCCAAAACACTCCCAGGACTGAAAATATTAATCTCAGGGGGGGTGTGTGTGTGTGCGCGCGTGTGTACACTCTCCTCTCCCAGCAAGAAAAGTTATTTTTTTAATAGATCTCAGTTATATTTGTCTAGCTCACAGCAAAACCACTTTTATGATCATAAATAATACAACCTCTGTGTAGTAAGAATTATGGACCTTTGAACCTATGAAGTATTAAAACCAAGATTTATAAAAAGAAAGGAGCTCTTTATGACCTAAGTTTCACAGCTAATATTGTCTTGTACATCGTCAATAAATAAAATTCTAAATCAGACATTAATTTATATTATTGCCTACCAAGTTGTAGTTTTAATTTTTGTTGTATTAATTTATAGAGAAGGACTTAGATATAAAGGTTCAGTTTGTGCGATAAATATTTGCTATGTAACAAAGTCCAAAGATTTGCAAGCAAATGAAGCAAACAGTCGATTAAAAATAAAATATCAATACATACTTGAGAAAGACAAGATGTTACATTTAACTCAAACACCAAAAGAAACGCAGCTAGGAGATTTTAAAGTTTAGGTTTTTGCTTTAAGTTTTATTGCATATTTTTTGAAAGCTTGAAGTGAGCAGTGCTTAATTTGTCTAAAGATAGCAGCAATGTGTTAATTCTTGCAATGTTATAGAAGTACCTCAGATCACACATTAAGAGGCAAGGCAAAAAAAAAAAAAAAATCCTAGATAAAACTCCCTTAGTCACTTCAGGTCTAAAACACATTTATTAAAAACGTCATTGTCTTGAAAGAAGAGAGAAGCTGACAACAATTCACCTTCATAACCTGCTACTAGATCCTAAAAACAGTTTCCAGTTCTGCAATTCAGTGCTACTGAAGTCTGATGGAAAAGGCAAGTTAAGCCAGTGCTATTAGGCTTTTAATTTTTATTTATTTTGATATTCAGAATATACACATTATCTGATACAGTCAAATTTCCAGAACTCTGGGTAGAAGCTGAAGTTAACTCAATACTACTTACTCTTCTTGGACAGCAAATCAAAACGCCAAGCAATAGCTAAGAAAACACAGACCCAAAAAAGTTTTTCTCACTTATAATGCACCAGACAGATTCATTTTTAATGTTTAAGTAATACTTTCCTGTTTGCAAGATGAAATGTTAATACATGCAACTGTATGCAGTATGCAACTGTAACTGAGAAGGAGAAAATGCATATAAAGATTTTTTTCTGGCAAAAAGCCATTACACAGCGAAAGACAGAAACTGATAACTTGTTTTTTTCCTTGAGAATATAAAAGTGAATACAGAATAAGTGAAAACATGCTTAGAGTTCAAAAGCAAAAGGAAAATTGTGTGTCTTCACCTATAAAATAATCAAATCACTCTAAAATTAACCTTTCATATGTTGGTCGATTCCTCATGCTAAAATGAGGAACAGACTTTCAGACGCAACAATTAAATAGCACTACAGCTCAGACTAAGTCACTAGCATTCTACACAACAGGTAAATTAAATTTTCAAACTAGTCACTCATGCTCATGTTTCTATAACCTGAGATGAAGGTTTTGTAGAGAGATTTCATCCAAGTAATATCAAGCAAAGACATTAATTTCAGCCAGTACAAAACTGTGTTTTCTTGAATAATTTATTTTACCTTGTTTGGGACTACCTAGACACACAACAGTTAAAAGGCTGCCCACAAGCTTTAATTTTCTGTATATTTAGATCACTGCTTTAGTAAAGGTAAACTTCTTTTTTTCATTCTAAAAGCCAACATGAGAGAGATGAACCCTTCTAACTTAATCTAGGTTCCAGTAATGTATTGTAGTGTCTCATACTGCTTGTGTTATCAACATTAAAAAAGGTGCCCATTACCAGGGCCAAGCTATCAGATGTTTTTGCACTACAGTGAAACAGCTTTAGCCAGCATGAATTGCAACCGTCACTGTAAAAAAAAAAAAGTTAACTAAATGTATATCTTAGCCTACAACAGAGTATTAATATATTCATTTAGTTCTGAGTTCTATTTAGGCTATTAATACCATGTAATGTAAACAGTGAGGCGGCATTTATTTTGAGAGATCAAGGCAAAACAAAAACCAAGTATAGCCATGAATTTCCTCTATTTATCTTTTCTTGCCTATATTTGCATGTATATGTATTTACAAGAAAAGACATTTACTTAACCAGAACATTTTGCATCAAGCATTTTACAAATTTTTGGCTTGTACCCTAAAAGTACTGGAGGGGAAAAAACATATAAGACAAGACCACTGCAGCACCAGATCTACTTTTCAAAAACAACCAAAACCAACCAGCCAAACAACTCCAAAGAGATTTTTACTCTCTTGTGAAGATTTAGGTGTGATTTAAGACCGCTCCTGGCACTGTACATAGCAGTCACAAAACAAAAATGGGAAAGGAAGCAAGTCTGCTACATACCTAATTAAAGTTTTCCACATAGTATTAAGCCCAGGCAATAGATGGTTAGGTATTTTAATTATGCTTTAGTGAGTGATACACCCATACTTATCAATAAATACACCAAACTCACCAAGATTCCAGAAGGAATCCTTTCATGAGCAGCAACAACAGTTCCAGTGAAGTCATCTTCAAAACCATGCTTCTCTAAGGAATGCATCTCAAACCTCAGCAAACTACCTTTCCATAGTACAGGTAAATAAACGGCTTACAGTCATAACATAATGTTTTATCAGCATTTCCTTTCTTTCTACAGAAGTGAAAGAATTATGTAAATCTTCTGGGCTGCAGCCTCAGAGGGAAACGTTCAGTATGCTCTCCCACGCAGGGTTATGATGAGAAAGGAAGTGCTTCTTTAAGGAAACTCGCATAGAAACTCCCTCGCCAATAGGCTTTGCTTGAAATGACACAGCCCCCTTGCACTCTCTGAGATAAGCAACAACATCGACAGACTTCACCATATGTTTGCACTGATAGGTAATGATCTTGTATATACGCTAAGTCATGTGACTTTGGGGGAAACTTCCATGGAAAGAAACAGGGATTTAGTTAATGATATTTAAGCCATGTCTATGTTAGCTCACAGAGACTTTCTGCACCCCTGCTACAACTCCACCACCTGCAGACATCTGGGACGCTCCTGTCCAGCACACAGAACTGAGGAATGTCAGCTGCCACTTCATGCTCCCTCCTGCTCTACTAGTGTTTCCCTGTGCTAGCTTTGCAAATTTTACACAACAAATCTCATGACTGCTCAAGGTTTGCAAAACTGAGGCTGCAATGTATTTTGAACTGTTGCAGTGCTATTTTAAAAGTGAAAGGTGATAACTATTCTGGTGCAGAGTTCATACTAAGTACACATGAAAAGAGGTACACCAAAATATCAAATTTTCCTGTGGAAAATTTCCTACTTTTTTGAGATCGTATTGTTAATGCAGTTCAATTTGGGTGTGCAAACAATGCATAGGAGTTTACCATGTAAGTAGCTCCATGACTGAAAATAATAATAATAAAAACTAAACAATAATAAAAAAATTAATCTAAGGAAAATTGAAATATTACTTTTCTAAATAATATGATGGCTATGTAAAATAACTGAGGAAGCATTGCATTATAGAGAAATAGTTCTACCTTTGAAATCTAGAAAAGGGAGACACATTCACTGAGGAAATACTGTATTTCCTCAAAGTAGACAGTTCTTTCATTAGCTTAACCACGGGCATCTTCCCCTCTCCCCCATGTTACTTTGTGTCTGCCACAGAAGATGGTGGGGGTCTGCTTGCTAAATTAGAAATGAAAACCGACAGTGTAGGATTCTGCAACTCTGCCCTCCATGAAGATGTTTTCTTAATTGACACTTTCCAATCTCATGCAGGGACAATGAATCACTTGTTGGATGCAACCAAATGGCTTGTGGATTTCTAAAATAATGCAAGGACTACACCCAAAGGCAAAATTAAATCAGCCTTCATGACAAACTTCTAAAATGAGTGTTGGAATTGCTACATCCACAGTAAAGTTACAATAAACTGCTACTACTATTGGGAGCTTTCTGTACATCCTGAACAAGATTATATTTAACGTGGCTCCTCCTAGGAAAAGCTACGGGTTTCATTAGCACAGATGTGACATAGATGTGTTCATGAGGTATTAAGAATAACAACTTCAAGACTCAATTTTCCTCTGCTTGTTCACACCATTCGTGTCTCTATCCTGTGTTCCATTAAAATATGGGAAGAAAGAAAGTTTATAAACAGAGTGAAAATCAGCTTTGTAAGACACTGATCCTTTTCAAACACTTTTGACTTAGGTTTATGATATTGTTGGGTACAATTTTCTGTCATATCGGATTTTAAAATTGTTCAGTATTTCAAATTGACATTAATTTCTATTAATTTCTTCAGAGTTTCTAAAACTGCTTTGGAAGACAGTCTTTCTAGAACACAGGTAGAACTGCAGTAAGAGCATTAATTTCTCAGCACCAACAGCAAAATAAGATCTAGAAAGATAATAAGTTTTGCACACTTAAATCTTTTAGCTTTTATTTCTCAATATTAATAAGCTAAATAAAATGTAATCCCCCTACCCCAGTTAGTTTCCAAGTACTATGTTATTTATCTATGAACTACAAAGAAAAATAAGCTTCAGTTTGCAAAGGCAAATAGCCCAAATTTAGGAAGTATCAGAAGTAATTCTTTAGATGCAACTTAGTCCAGCTCTTTGATGTGAACAGAATTTACTGTGGTTCAGTCCCAGAAAGCATGAGTTTCTTCATTAGCCTCAAGGAAGGGAATGTTGCTGACAGAGATCGGTCAACATCCCATATTCTCTTCATTGCTCTGTCTGGGAATACACCTCTTATCTCACTGTGCATTAGTCAAAATCCCCAATAAAAAGTATGATTTCATTTTAAAATGTTATTTTTCTATGGTAACCTTTACAATATATTGGGAGTGCATTCATTTCTTTTTACAGCATCCCAGAGAAATGCAGTACTATGTTTTTCACTTTCACAACAGAGTAAAGAACTCTGGCCAATAGACTAAGAATTAAAAATATGGATTTTATTTTAGTATAGTTAAACTCAGCCTTTCAGAGTTTCCTTGTATTCTTTGCCTCTTTGTATATTCAAAATATTGTGTCCATGGGCTTTACTTGTAGCTGCAAACCAGATTTACAAACCCTAGCTGATCTCACACACACACATACACATACACACACACACACACACACACACACAAAAAACCCCGATTGCCTGTGAATGTTTTATTTAAGTGATTTGATTGTACTGTACAGCTGTATAGCTGTACTGCAGTGGCCCCTTATCATGCAAGTCAAAACAGACAACTAGTGCAGGCTGTTATTCTCCATACAGATCAGAGACATTCACCAAGTACCTGATTTCTGCTAGCAGGTGAGAAGCTCAGGATGCCGAGATTCATTTCAGACAGGCAAAGAAGCATACATACATACTTTTCCTTATATTGTACTCATTCCTCCAGCTTGGTGACATCAACCTATCTCTTTAACCTTGGCTCCTTGTTTCGTATTAACCCCTCACTGCCAGGCTTCCTTGCTCAGAAGATCCTAGTTCCCTTCGACAGGCTCTATATCCCATTTGCTTCTTCATTCACTGCATGCCACCAAATCCCATTTCCTCTCCACTCACCTAACTCTTAAGCACCACAGTTTGATTCCCCACCTCACAGTTCCACTGGAAAAGGACTTTTCTCCTTAAATCCCGATTTTGAAGCCTAAATTCCATCACATTTGAAAATCAGACTGTGACTGAACACAAAATACATGAAGAAGAATTGGGCACTTTACCACTTCATTTGCACCGTGACTAGTGCATGAAAATAAATTCTTGAATCCAAGTTCTTGATGCCCCGGCCTGAAGCACTCACTTACTGAAACTGGAAATAAACCTTTGGTCTGTCCATCCAGGGTAATACAGCATCTTTGTTACAGTTAATTTCAAAGGTTCATGTATAGCAATGGTGGACTTTTAAGCCTATTTCAAAGGCTAATCACTTTGCTGAATTCAAATAAATTTACACATGAACAACAGAAGACATGCTTTAAAAAAAAAAAAAAAAAAAAGCCCAACTGTCTCAGATTCCTGTTGAGTGGAATACTAGGACTTTTCTAAGAGAAAGCAGATATGAGTTTTTCCCCTAGTAAAACGAGAAAACGTATCATAGCATCATTAAGGTTGGAAGGGACCTCTAGAGATCAGCTAGTCCAACCTCCCTGCACACGCAGGGTCACCTACAGCAGGTGGCTCAGGGCTGCGTCCAAGCGGGTTTGGAAGATCTCCAGAGAAGGAGACTCCACAACCTCCCTGGGCAGCCTGTGCCAGGGCTCTGTCACCCTCACGGTCAAGAAATTTTTCCTTAAGTTCTTGTGGAACTTCTGGTGCTTCAGTCTGTGGCCATTACCTCTGGTTCTATCAGTGGCCACCACTGAAAAGAGGCCGCCCCATTCTCTTCACTCCCTCCCTTGAGGTATTTATACACGCCGATGAGCTCCTTTCTCAGCCTTCTCTTCTTCAGGCTGAACAGGCCCAGCTCTCTCAGCCTTTCCTCATAGGGCAGATGTTCCAGGCCCCGGATCATCCTTGTAGCCCTGCGCTGGATTCTCTCCAGCAGCTCCACATACTTCTTGTACTGGGGAGCCCAGAATTGGACGCAGTACTCCAGATGTGGCCTTACCAAGGCTGAGTAGAGGGGCAGGATCACCTCCCTCGACCTGTTGGAGACGCTCTTCTTAATGCGCTCCAGGATCCCATTGGCCTTCTTGGCCACAGGGGCACACTGCTGCCTCATGGGCAACTTGTGTTTTAGTAAGGTCAAAACAATGAGTTGACTGGATGATCAGCTCAATTAAAGAACTCAGGTTACATGCACACATAAAGTTCTTACACACATGTAACTGAAGCATCCTTCAAGATACTGAGAAGTAACTGGCTACATCACGACTGCACTCCTCTAGAACCGTCATAGACAGATTCCACAGAAGTCTTCCACCACACACTGACAGACACTTCTAGCAGCACAGACTCTTCTACAGCTACATGACCTTTGGTTAAACTTCCTTCCAAAAACATGTAACAGAAACCAAAGTTTCCAAATATAAATTCCACCTGTGTCATTTCTATAAGAGCTGGAAGAAGGAGATGAAGCTTTACTTGCATAGTTTTAAAAAGCACTAAGGACCTCTCTAATGAGCAATCCCTTACCTATCAATGTTTTCCATAAAACTGAAGTTTTCTACCATGGACCTCTGGTCAACTTCCTTTATACATACCCATACACACAAAAGAAAAAAAAAAAAAAAAAAGGCAACATATTTAAGCATGAAAAGCATCCTGAATCCTTAGCAGTGAATAACATCATGACTTTCAGCAAGGACACATGAATAAGATAAGATATGAGACCAGGATGTATCTTCAGCTTGACAAGAAAGTTCTCAGAAATATACTTATTCTAAAAAAGCAGATACAGGGCATATCCTAAGAGTTCTAAATTCTTAATTTTAATATAGTGGATATAAACAAGAAATCTTCCTTATTTGGCAGACTGTCATTATCAGTTGCACATGAACCAAACATGTGCATCATGGAAAATAAAATCCATTAATCTGCATACAGTACTTTGCTATTTTATTAGAAAATTAAGTAAAAATGCTAGGAATTCAGAATTCCCCCACAAAGGTATTGATAGCATTGACATATTGAAATGGGAAAAATTAGATAGAGGTGAGCAGAGCAGCATATGCTTACTCATTCACAACCCAAAAGCTATTTATATTACTGACCAAGCTGTAATGAATGCAAAGTCATGTTTGTCTAAGATATGCCTGCTCACTTAGCATACAGTAGCATAACTACATCTTCTATAGGGGACACTACAAACCTGTAAAAGAAGCATACACAAGGAATCTGTGAGGCTAGCATACACACTTTTTATCTGGGGAAGGAAAGGCATTAAGTACCGGCCAAGGTATTTTTTAAAAAAATCACTACGCTTCATTTGTATATCAAACTAAATGCTCTTATTAGTCAAGTGAGAGAGAATTTATTTCATTTATAATTGAATCTCAGCTAAAATTCATTGTTTGAAATGTTGCAAGAATCTTGCAAAGAATCCTTTACATATTTCTTTCAAACGGCCTTTGATAGTCATCAACCCAAAACAAGTACATTTCCTGAGAAGAAAGTTAGGCAGTCTGAAAAAAAACTTCAGACTAGTAAGTCTAAAAACACGGCCTAAGACTGGCTTAGCATGTGCTGACCTTAGCCACAGACTAATAACAGAAAAAACTCCAGTGCATCATATCACTTACAATATTTTAAATTTATGTTCTTAAACTTAAAAATTTGTGATAAAGAAAGGGACTGATTTTTCAGCTGAAATATTTTTTCAGTTTTCAAATAGCAGTAATAAGGTGGTCTCCCTCAGCTTGACTGACTCAAGTCAACTTCTGGTGGTTACTGCAGGTTGTCAACTGACATTACTGCAAAGCTGAAAAAAATGATAACAATAACATATTTTAGTAGGAAGTAGAGGCTTGAAGTTTACTTCAAAATACCCCTGAAGCATCAACACATGCACACACACAAAACCCCACCATATTTCTGTGCTTTCCTTTAAGATTTTAAGAAATATTAATCCTCAAATATTGAGATATTCTGGCTTGACATGACAGTTTCAAATCAAAATAGCCTAGATGCACAAACAGAAAAGTGAGCACTAATGTTACCAAGTACAAGAATGTCTATAACAACAAAGAGGAGTTTTTATTTCACCTAGATATTCTCTCATTCTTAAATGTATCCAATACTGTAGAGTTTTCATTTTCTACTGTACTTGAAACGCATAATTGTAGTTACAATTTTTTCTTTCTCTGTAAGCCTCCTTAGATGCGATATTTACAGAGGTCATCTTTGTACAGTTGTAAACAATCTTAAGATACAACTTAAATCAGATCAAATGTTCACAGAGTAGGTACTCCTGAACAGCACTGCCATAGGCAAGCATGTATAAGGGATATACATATGCATGCTACATGCAGTACTGTTGAGATACCTTTTGAGAATTAATACATTCTGAGAATTTGCCCAATACTCTATGTACAATCTAATGAATATGCTTTAGACTAGCATCTGATCAGAAACCTATCAGCCACTATTTTGTATAAATTCAATAGCTTTTCTAAGTAGTTACCCTTAATATGCAGTACTGAATCTCACACCAGAAGCTCTCCTTTATGCCTTTCAGACTGTTATGTATAATGTATTTGCAACTGAGAACATAAACAATGATTAAAGGTTATTTTTATACAAGTCAAAATTATTTTACATATCATATAAATTCATGCTCTAATTCAGCCCAGATATTCTATGATCACACACAGAGGCCTTTGAGGGCTGTGTCTCCATTTTCACCACATATTGTGATCCTGCACTTAAAACTGCCAGAAGAGAATTCCAATCTGAAGAAACAACCATGCAGGCATCTTTCAGGAAAAGAGGAAGAAATACAGTGAACTTAATGTCAAGCTTTGACAGAGGTTCCCTTTTTGGTTTTAAACAAAATACTTATTTCCACTATGAACAACTTGGATAAATAAAGGGACATCAAGTGCAGTTTTATATATCACCATAATCATGACTTCACAGTCACGGAAAAAAAATTCCACAAGTAGAAAGAAGGGACAAAAAGTTCTCTACAATGTGATGCTGGAGTGTTTCAAATGTACTTTTTTTTTTTTTTTTCTCTCTCTCTAGTTTATGAAAACAAGCAACTTCACAACAATTCAGAACGTTAAGTACGATGACCCAAGTCATAATACCTGGGCGATAAGAAAGACCAAAGTTCTACACGACTATTTTGGGGACCATTGAAAAAAAAAAATCATATTTTAATACATTTAACCAAAGAGCTACACTATAAGATTAATAATTTATACTGCAATAGCTTACCACAGCCTTTCAGCACCACTCAATGAAGAATTCCAGTTAATGTAGCATTTTACTCAAACTCCCTGACATCCCTGATCATGATCATTTCAAAACTGCTTGCCAGTTATAATATTCAACTGTATAATAGTAATATATTTTTAAAGAGCACCTCATGGATCATTTCCTCACGTCATCCAAGAGTTCCTCTTTCTTGATTTTTTTTCTTTTGTAGGAAGTGGGAAATTGTTTACTTTCATACTTTTCATACTTCATACTTTTCCTCATGCACATATAAAGTTATCACACATATATACAGAGTAACATCACAGTGCACAGTCAGCTATAGCAATTGCCCTGCCCACCCTTTCTGTAATACAGAGTGAAAGCTTATGGGAGCTTCTGCTCTTTCATTTTGACTAAGCAGCACCTGTCCATTCTTAAGGCACATATAACAACACATTTCATCATCTCCAGTATGCTTCACAAACACGAAAACTGCAGTATTGAAAACTGCCCTGAGAAACACTTTATAAAGTTTTCTTTTTTTGTTAATGACTGAGTTCTGTAGGATTGTCTACTATCTTCTTCCCCTCAGAATGAATCCTAAAGTAACATCCGTTGTGGAATACTGGCTAATGTATTCTCATTAGAGCAATAACATTTTGTTTTTAAGAGGCAGGCAGTCGTAGATCACCTTTTGTACAACCAGTCCAACTGCATCTATGAGAAAACACAAGGGTGCAGGCAAAGCACAGGTAAATTTATTGCATCATTTTTGCCAGATGAAAATGCACGTGTTTAAACAGCATGCTGTCCAGCTCTGTTACTAACCACTGATGTCTCCAACGCGCATTCAGAAGCCACTTGGCGGGAGGAAAAACGCCGTTCACACAAAATAACTTAGACGGGCGCTTGGCAAGAGCTCAAATGGGAGCACAAAGAATGCAGACAGTACACTTGGGAGTGAACAACAATTCGTACTCCCTCTACTGGGACGGGTAAATAGGGGGAAAAAAATAAAGGAAAGCTCCATACCACAAAGGCCAAACGTGCAACTACGCACGTTAACAGCAGCAGCCTAAGAAATTCACACCCGTAAAATGGAAGGAGCCCGGGCACGTAGCGCTACTTATTTCAAGCGCGCGGGCCAGCGCAGCGAGGCTGCAGGAGGGCAGAGCGCCCTCGGCTCCCCGCGGCGCTGGGGGCGCTCCCCGAGCTCGCCCGGCCGCACAGGCGGCTGCC
>VZSV01000022.1:2386616-2429554 GCA_013398735.1 Nothocercus julius
GCGGCGGGGCGGCGCGTGCGCGTGTGCGGCCGTTGCGCGGGGGCGGGCGGCTGCTGTAAGAGCCGCCATCTTCCGGCTTGGGCTTTGGGGTTGTGGTGATGGTGGCTGCGGTGGCTTCATTTATTGCCCTCCTGCTTCTCTTGCTGCTCCACCGCTGCCACAGTGGCCTCCCAGAGAGTGTGGGGCTGCTGAAACCCTGATGCCTGTGCCCGTGGCCCCGGTCTGGGTGGTGCGTTTGGGCTGCCTCGTGGCTTTGCTCTCTCTGCTGGATGTATCAGCGATGAAGTACAGCTGTTGTGCAGCTCTCAGTAGCCTCAGTCACCAGCATGTCTTAGAATTAATATTTCCTGAAAGTGATGTTTCAAACAACATCGCTTTCAAAATGCTTGGAGGTTTTTAAATGTTACTGCATCCTTCTTTGGAAACTTGTTGTTGTACCAAAGTTTTTGTTTGTTTGTTTTTTTCTTTTAAAGCAGTTTTAGAATTGCAAAATCAAAATGTGCCCAGTAGGCCTGAGATGTCTTTCAGGTCAGTGGGTGCTTTGCCCAGTGCTTTTGTGATTCACACCTATGTTTGGTGAAGTTTGCTTGATGATGTGTTATTTATTTGATTACTCATTATTTACTTCAGTGATGGTATTGTCTGAAGGCTTTGGTTGATGCTGAGACATAATGTGTACAAATACAGGATTAGCCCAAATAATTTGCAATAGAAACAAGGAAAATACAAAAGAAGAAGAAAAGTGAAATAGCGTATTTGTGAACATGGCCTATCAACCTTGAATCTATAGTCAATGCTTTATCATTAAATCATCCTTTTTTATTTTAAGGTATTTTTTGTCTCCCAAAAAAGACATTCCTAGCACACATTCCTAGATAGTATGTGTGCAGGCAGCAGAGTTTACTCCAGTAGGCCCTCTCGAAAGACTCCTGAAGCTCTGTTTTACCAGTCCTACAAATAGATAAGGAAGTCTGTGCATTCATCTGTACCTCCTGGTAGAAGCTGCATGAAAGATCATAGTCACTGAGATTTGCTAATTTGCAAATTATTCATTTAAATCCCTTTGAGCATGGAACTAAAATCTCTCCTTGCATAAGACACAGGTTGCATTTGTTAAGGGAGTGCTTCCTGGAGACACAAGCACAGAACTACATGGATAGTGCAAAATTTATTATACATAAGCAAAAAGAATGAAAGGTCAGATTTCATACCTGCTCACTTTGATAATGTTGCTGTCCTATCAGATGCTCAGAGTCACCTTTGAGGCACCTTCCAGGGCCCCAGATACACGGAGGCAACGCAAGCTGCTGGGGCAGTTTTCCTCCCCTCAGTGCAACCTCATTTTAGCTGCTGCAGTTTTTGGAAGAGGGGTCCCATTTGAATATAATGTCACAATAATAACAACCCAGCTATGTTAGTAAGAACATCCATCCCAAAAACATAGTCCATCCCTCAGCTCTATAAAAGCAAAGCTTTCGTAATAGATCATTTCCTTCTTCACTGATTTCCTTATTTGGCATCTGAGTTCCTTGGTTTGTGAGGGTAACCTAAGCAGTGGTTGCTCAGACAGTGTTTTGTGTTCCCATGATCTTATCTTTGCTAGTCATAACAGTGAGTTGAACAGTTGAGGGGAATCTCCTTCCCAGCACCAGACAGACCTTGCAGGGAGGTAAGAGGCAGGGGCTAAAAGTATCGTATGTCTGCAAATATGAATTCTTCTGAGCTAGCTCTTATTATAAAATTAATCCAAAACCAGACCAGATTCATAGTTGACAGAAAAATCTTTGCTTGTAGAGAAATAACTAATTGGTAAGTCACCCTTTTCCTATTTCAGGCCTCTGATTAGAAGGCCATACCTTTGAAAAAATGTTGTCTTCCATCTAAGTAACCTCCATCCCAGCATTACAATGTCCAGACAAGCAGAGGGCTATGGATGTAGACAGCCTTCAATGTTTTTCTTTCATATTCTCTACTCCTCTTTTCTACTTACACTAAACTAAACACTTAGTGACTTAAACTAAACTAAGCACAAGTAAATTTACACTAAGCATGTTTCTACTAAAGATTAGAAACAAGCTATAAAAATGTCCTGTATTTTCCACAACCTGTAGGTGAGGTTTGTATCCATTCCGATCATGCGGAGATGTACACCTATGCCTAGAGCTGTTCTTTCCCTATATTCCAATGTGTGTGTGAATTGCAATTCCTGCTAAACTCCCACTGGAAGATAAGCTGTGGCCTCCAGGCCTCAAGAAGTGTGCTATCTCATTTATGCTTTTTTTTTTTTTCATCCCAAATGTTGGTTTTATTTCTGCCCACCAGGGACCGGGGAAGATGAAATGAGAGCAACTATTTACAGTTGGATTTTTATGTTGTCTGTTTGGATTGAGATTTTTTTGTTGTTGTTGATGGAGGTGGGAGAGAAAATAATTTGAAAGCTCGTTACCTAATGCTATGTATTATTGCTGATAAATACTATATTTGCAATTTGATGTGTAGATTAGTGGCCATCCAGCTGCTCAACTGTGAGGTTGTGATGAGCTGCAGTACCGTGTGCAGGGCAGCCTTCCTGCAGCGAGGCCAGAGAGGATGGAGGGTCTCCAGCACGGTAGGATATACAGGGTAGGGATAGATCACTGTCTAGAAGGACATAGCGTGGGTTTGGTGGAGTTTCAGCAAAACCTGTGGTTCTGCAGCCATGAAAATCAAGAGCCATAAGCGTAGGGACACAGATACCATCCAGCCCCCAGCTTGGTTTGGCTCCCATATCCTCCATGTGTTGCTGATGCTGGTAGGTGAGAGGACTGATGTCTTGATCAGTTCTTACAGAAATTAAAAAAAAAAAGTCTTGGTCCACACAAAGCAAAAAGGCTGGCACCAACGTTGAGACTATTTTGATGTCGTTTTGCTTTTCTTGTATGTATGTGACACCCAAAAGCATTTCAGCAATGTGCTTATTTCATAACCACAACCAGCACAGCTGACACTGCAACAATCAGGACACCCCTTATGTCAGTACTGATACTGAAACTATTTTCTTTTCCTTGTTGCCTAGACTATGTATTTTATATCTTACAGAGAGTAAATCTCACGGATTCCTCTGTGTCTTCATCCTGACTACCAGGTCTCCCCTCAATAGTGCTTCACTAACTTCCCTGAAACCAACTGAAGAAGGACCTATTTTATAAAAATGACATTATGAATGCATGAAGCATGCATCTTATTTTTATCCTATTTAATAGCTGGAAGCAATGAAGGAAGTTAGCAGTAGGGATTCAGGGCTGTAAGGAAGTCTGCCGTGAGCCAACAAAATATTTGAGCTTGGCAGGTGTGCCACCGAAGGTGATGGGCCTGTCCATAGGTTTAAGATATTCAACTTAGCACACCCCAGATCAAGTCTGATGTGCAACATTTCTCCATTCTGTGTCAATCATCAGCAGGTGTTTCACAAACCTCCTTTTGCTCATCACTAGGATAGGCTTCCAGGCCTCCTGGTAGGAGAGTAGGATTGCCAGACTTGCCGAAATCACAGCCTATGTAGCAGATTTTATTCTGCTGATGTTAGTGTGAGCGGTGAGACAGTAGGTGGAAGTGACTGTATCCGTATCCTGGTGTTAGAAGGTGACAAGGGGAGAAGAAGGGAGACAAGCGCGGTGTGTGGAGAGCTGCAGAAGGAGAAAGGTTGCTGAAAGGACCTCTGTCTCCTGCAGTGAAAGGAGAAGTGAGGCTACAAGGCAGCAGGGGGAAAACCAGCAAAATATCGCAGCCCAATCTGGCGTCTTCCTTCCTCTCCTGGCTGCCTGTTCCCCTTCCATCCTGTGCACAGCTGCACTGAGCTCCTTCTCCTCTTCTGCAGTGCATGGAGCAGAGCAGTTTCTCTCTACTATTTTGCCCTTTAGAACTTCTTGTTGCACTTTGCTCTTTCTCCTAACCGACTTCTGGCTTCAGTTCTTACAACTGATAGTCTTTTCAGCCACACAAGGAAACTCGTTGTGTGTGAAGGTTCCTCTCAGATGCCCAGTCAATGCGAGAGCAGCTGAAAGGGGCGATTGTTCGCACGTCGCTCATGGCTGCTGTTTCGGGAGCACAGAGCAGAGGTCCAGCCTGTGCTAATTAGTTTAAGGACTGCGATGGGCTTTGCAGCTAGCTGCTGCAAAGAGTAGGGCTTTGTGCATTAGCAAATTAGGGTTTTCCAGTCTCGCCACAGACAGATCTTCCTGTCTAATTGGCTAACAAATCCAGAACTGCTTCTCAGAAGACCTCAGGGACCCTCATAATCATCATGCCTTTACTGCAGTGAAGGGCAAAGCCTGCTTTTTGCATCTTCTTTCATCTTTAAATACACACTTTATAAATTTTTGCAGCTGATCGGACAATACAGCTTGTGTACCATAGTTTTTTTTTTTTTTTTTTTCACATTTTCACATTTTTAAATCTAAATTTAAATGTAGGTGACAAAAAAAAAAAAATACTGTCCGAAGTGGCACTTTAGATAAATATTGCACTCAGGATCCAACTCTAAATGTAGTCACATGGTTTTGTGTGCTTCATAGGAGGTTCTGCTGCTTCAGAAATAACTTGCGTTTTATCCTAATGTAATGGACAGAGTTTGAAGCTAATTTTCATGCTTTATCATGGAGAATGGAATATAAATTATATATCTAGATTGCAAGAAAAAAATATTCAAACATGGTAATATGATCAATTTAATATACACAATTCTGTTAATACTATTTTTCAACATTTTTATTGTACATTTGTGAACAACTCCAGCTGAGATAACCAAACTGAGAATTTTGAAGTTTTATTCTTATCTTTTCTGTGCTTACGTGGGTATTTCATTTGCCCTGCATAACACTGTGTTTCAAGTCATTCCCACGAGAACAATACTGTTGCTTTATTTTCAGCCTTTTGGGGAACCATTCAAATTTAACAGAAAAAAAAAAAAAAGGTACATTTTAAATTAAAGAGTATTCATGACAATTTGAGGTTTTAATAGAAATATCTGGAAAATAGTAACTTTTTTTTTCAGCAAAAACCTCCAACACAGTTCTGCTATAATGACAAGCAAAAAACATCCAGTATTGGCTTCACTGGTAGCAGAGTGGGCTTTGCAATCTGGGACTTGGGACCCTTTCATAATATTCTTCAGAGATCCTGTTTCACCTCCGCTAAGCCCAGTGAAAAGACCATTTTGCAGGAGCTGGATCAGGCTGTCAGTGGTAACATCTGTTCTCTTTGTAATTTACACACTGCCATTGATGCCTCTCTCCGCCAGAGGCAACCCTAAGGAGCCGTAGGAAGTGACAGGTTTTTAAAGAGGTTGGCCAGGGTGAGATGATTGCTATGGCAAAGAGCAATGGCTAAGGGTTATGTGAAACAGCCTGCAGCTTGGAGACACTGGAAAGTAGAGACTAACTCTCTAGCAGAATGATGGAATCAGTCCCACATTTGCTGTTACAGTTGTATGGGAACCTGCGTGCATTTAGGTTCTCTTTAATATATTTCCTAGCATGGAGAACACCTCTTTCTGGGTTTCTGTTTGGCACCTACTCTTGTATAATTCAATGCTGAGCCACTCCAGTTTTTTACTAATCTGAACTGTAATGCACAGGTGTCTAAAAAAATAGTGTGGTGTGAGTCAAGCGCTATGCATTAAACACAGAGACAGGATGGTGACACGATTTTGGTTGTATCTCTGTCTGTATTTTAAGTTTCTCACACCCTTTTCTGGGTGTAACTGTCAATGTTTTGCTTTGTGTATTTTTTTTCTCTATTGCGTCTTACGTGTCTTCTTTCTCTCAGAATGGACCATCCAAATTATTTAAATCCTTCACACCAAATGATTTAATTCCTTCACAGTGTTCACAGAAATGTTGTTACTCCAGTTGCTTCCACACAAGCGATATAACTGGCATGTCAGGCAGCAGGAACCTCTCTATTGATTTGTAAGAATTGAAGAGAGCTTTATTGAAAGAAATGGATTTCTTCCCATCAGGGGTGTGAGTGCTTCAGGAACATTTAAATGTTAAGAATATTTTTTTTCTTCTACTAACAATTCTACAAAGATGGGTTAGAAACTGATCATTCTTGCGTTTTCAATATTTCCACATTGGTCATAGATCTGATGCTCTAGAACAGCTGACAAGTAATTTTTCGTCAGTAATCCATATGAAAAAAAGCCAATATGATATGATTGATCCTTCTAAGTGTTGAAATCAATGAAAATAATTTCCTGATAATTGTCTTGTTTTTATTTCTCGTATTTACTGATTTTCAGTTACTTAAAAGTTGAGCTTGGCTTGCAGGCTCAGCTACATCCACAGGAGCTCAGCAAGGGCTATGAACTTGAAAGGCCTAACAGCCATCAGGGAGTCTTGGCGTTAAGAAGGAGCCAGACATCAGCCCAAGCGGATCTGCTGCTAACAAGTGTGGGTGAGAGAAGCATTGATGACCCATGTGCAGCACCTGTGTGGCTCCCTACACCCTTGGGAGGTGGTCTTGTCATGGCGAAAAGTGCGGCCCATGTGGCAGGAGGAGGACTGTATGTAGGGTTTCCTTCAAAAAATAAGGGGGCTCATCTGCCCTCAAAAGATGAGGACCTGCATCTGTTGATGATCAGGTCCACATGCGTAAATGGTACCAACGGTGTTTACAGACTACTGAATATGTCAATTTTTCACAAGATTTGTGACGGCTTCTCGTGGAGATTTTGTTAGTAACTAAAATTACATTTCAGTACATGGGTAATTATTGGGATACATATAAATGAAAGCAATACAGTTAATCTGTTAATCCAAGATAGAAATGCACAGCTACTACACAGTCGTGAAACTATTACAAATGCTATAAAAAACACTAAAATTTGGTGTTAAAATAATATGGCTAGTTTATCACCTATGAAACTCTGTCTTGAACTTATGATTTGGATCATAACAAGATCACATGTTTAATTCAAGAACAGCGTAACTTCACCTAAAGCGCTTTTTCTAGGGTTTCTTCCCCTACCCATGCAAGCTTTCTGTGGGCTAGAGAATGATCTCTGCAACTGTAGTCTTCCCTTTGGTCTCCTTGGCTCCTTGCTGTTTTTTTTCTGTATCCTGTTTTGTTTCCGCCATATGGATTTCATTTGGACCAGGTGTCTCTTCTGTAGCAATAATTTCCTCTACATGTGGCTTAATAAGATCTGATTTAGGAGAAGTAATAACAATTCTCATTTATTTACTATGTTCAGTTTAACACAGAGTTACATAGACTAAGATTTTGCTTTAGCATTGTTTGTGACCTTACAATGTTCATTTTCTCTTTTCATTTGGAGAGACTGAACATTACAAATTACGTTACCATTTTTCATAGAGCAAAAAGCAAGCCCAGGTCTTTGTGGTCTCTGTTTCAAGAGATTAACAGCAAACATTCACTTACATAAATAACTGTTTCTTGTACAGGTCACCACGTTTACAGGACTGCTCAGAAATGGCCAATTACCCACCCCAGTAAGGCAGGAGAGAAAGAAATGAGCCGGATACTTCTTACTGCCTTAGGAGAAGAAGGCAGGGGGAATAAGAGTATAATACGGTCTGTCAGTAGTGTCATAACACATGCATAACCTGTTTATAAAGAAAAAATACTGAGTTGGGCAAAGATATATAAAACATACCCTAAAAATGTTGGGATTTTAGCCTTATTTGGAGTTAAAATGCTGTACATCAGGGAATTGTAATTGCGAAGAATAAATCAGTGTCCAAGTAGTTATTATATAAAAAAAGTCTAAAAGAGCAGTAAAACTGTAATAGAGAAGAAAGCTGAATTGCCAGAGAGTTTTTCTTTTTAATGTCTGTCTTTCTCGAAATTGGGCAGAGAAATGGTCAACTAAAATTTCAACTTTGCCATTCAGCACAGGGGTAAAAATAAGAAAAGTACTTGATCTTTGGGTAAGCACTCGATCTGTGTGTTTGTACTGGGTCGGGAACTCCTCTCTCGGGATTCAGAAATTTGACAGTGTTATTATGTCTTCTTAAATTTTCATCGTTCAAGTGAGCCAAGGTGAGAACTTGTAACGCAGTGAAATGTTGATTTAAAACTGTTGTTTTTAATCTCTTTCACTGAGGTTTAGACAGGCAATTTGTATTTAGCGTTTGTTGTAGATTAAGAGTACAACATAAACATGATTGTTTGGGACCTAAGAAGTATTGATCTGCACAGACTATTACCTGCATAATGTTTAACAGGTTTTTTGTTTGGAGTAGCAGTCCATCAAAGTGAAAGTTTTCTTACCTTTCTTACCTTTCTTTTTCTCTTCTTTTTCCTGTCTGCTTGTTGATCTTTTCTTTTTAGCTATAGTTATATTATTTGGATTATGTCCTTGGGCACTAGCAGCGTATTTAGCCATGTCAGTCTGTTCTGACATAGAAATCACAATCACCTGAAGCAAAGGAAGAACAAAAAAATGCACAGGCAAGAAAAGTGGCTGCATCACAATTTTGTCTGCTGTAACTGAATCCCTGGCAGCCATTCACTCGAAAGTAGCTTTTTCCCTAACTTGCAGGAATATTTACATCTCCTGAAGCTAAGAGAACCAGGATCCTGCTTATTATGTGGGAGACAATCCATTTATTTCATCCCGCTGCAGTTCTGCCAAATGGGTGGAGTTAGAAGGACAGATTTTTGAAGTTTAAAGTAGAAGAAACAAACTGCTGCCAAAGGAAGTCTTCCTAAAAAAATACACTAATGCTCTATAAAAAAATACACTAAAGATCAGTTATCAGTTATTGCACAGAGCAAGTCATATTCTTGTTTGTGCTTTTGGGGATGGAGAACAGATGTGACCCGGTTGCCTCCATACTAAACGTCTTGGCTGGAATGACCTGCTGCTTATCATCCTTGGGTTGGTTGCACATCACACTAAGTGATATTGTCAAATATTTTGACAACAGTTCTGCTTTAAGCTCAGAAAGCATGGTATTTCTTAAATTACTAGTATTTTCATATTTTGAAAATTAAGAACAGTTCTTACTTTGTGTAATACACAGCTGTTGTGCTAAATAAAGTCTGAGCTATTCTTATAACTGAGACCATGATTCACTAATGTACATAACTAACTACACACTTAAACCTCAAAAATGTAGTAATCTCATTAAGATTGATATCTGAGGTATGTGATAAGATCACATGGAAACCTAGCATATATACTGCTTATGCAAAATGCTGACAACACATTAGTTTCACATGACTTTATGTTAAAAGTTACGCTGATGTGAAATCAATTCTGTAAAAAAAAATACGATTTATACCAGATAAATGAAATGTGTCCTTTGAAACCAGTGGTACTATTCACACATGAAGTCAAGTACATGCTAAAATGCTTTGGTAGGTCAGAAATTTGATTTAAATGTGGCTGTTACCAATTTTGCAATTGAAAGCGTTTAATTATTGTAAAAATGTATTTTTGAATAGTTAATATCATAATTGTTATTGCTTGATCAATAGAAATTGATCAAAAACTTTATTCAGAAATTGCAAAAATTACCATTTTCAACATTGATAACTACGTTGAATGTATTGTTATCTGGGTCACGCAAAATGTAGTGTCTCTGTTTCACTGAGGTTTTTATTCTTTCCTAGAGGTCCTGATTATTTTACGGCTTTGCAGGATGTTTCGCTTGTGTTTTGAGCACAAACAAGACAAAAAGGCAAACTCAGACTCAGCAAGATTTCAGTTGATTTCTCAGCAGGTTTTGAGTTGACCAGGCACTTTTCTCAGCTGAGGAAACCTGGGCTCAGATAGGTTTTGGTTTTATGGCGTATGTATTTCAGTAGTCAAATGGTTGTAAAAAGACACAGACCTAATTTTAAACACAACACCAGCAATAATCAACTCAGTTTTGCATGGACTAGAGATAAGGGATTTCTTCTTACACCCACAAGGCCTTTCACATTAGCTACAGCTGACAGTAACTGTCAGATGGCAAGGATTTAACTGAGCATTAGCTGTGAAGCGCTTAACTAGTTGTGATCCTCACAGAAATGCCTGTGCTGCAGCAAGACAAATAGCCTAGGAAACAGCAGGATTTGTGCCATCACAATAGTTAAAAATGACAAGAGAAAGTATGTGGAAGGTGCACACAGCTCATGCTTACATCAAACGTGGAATAGATAAAAGTTCTTCAGATTTTGATGTGAAGAACTGTGATTCAGCAAGAGCAGTTCTGAAAAGAAATCAATGATTTCCTGGCACACGATTCTCCTAAACAGCAGTAGGGTTCATAACTGCTTAAGATCCAGCAGGATGGACTGTGTTCTGCCCTAGGAATCTTCAGTGGCACTGTTGTAAATCTGCTGACATGCAGCTTTTATCTTTGTAAGTGAGAAGAAAAATCAGAGTTCAAAGATCTGGACTACTTGTTCTCAAACATTTTTGTCTGAAAAAAAAAAAAAAAACACTCTTTCTTTTCTAGGTTCCAGTGAAGATTCTTTCTGTAGCTTGAAAACTTCTGTAAGAAATACGAAATTTCTGATATCTGGTGCTAGCTTTGGATGAAGTTGACTAACTGAAGTCTCAGTCTAACAAAGTACTTTTTTAATATCCTTAAATTAAATTTCATGATCAGGCCCACTGAATCCCATGAGACAAATTCTGTGCCAGAATTTGCAAAAAAAAAAAAAAAAAGCTTTGAGATTAAAAAGTAGTGAGGGTCTGGACAGAAGTGTGTGAAGTGGAAAGTATCGTGAAGATTAGCATAGATCTAAAGGAAAGCTAGAGGCAATTACAGTAGTGAAAGGGTTAAGATATTATGAACAACTGTGAACAACTACCGGAGCCGTGACTAGTGAAATAAGACACAGTGAAACAAGCTTGTGATAGAATGAAAGAAGAGAAATCCATTTATTTGTGAACATAGAGCACAGTTCATACATTTGTGCTGACACAATCACATGTTAGTATTCTGGCCTCCTGACTCTGATTTTTGCTTATATTACAGTACTTTTACCCCAACTGGGCAGAATAAACAATATTTATGGATGTAAATTACACCCATATTAAGGCCTCCCTAAGTTAACACAGCAATATAAAGAGGCCTTAATGTAGACAAAAAAAACAGTAACAGTTTCTCTATTATGTAATTTTCTAACACATTCCATCTACTCTACTTTACCAAAGTTGGAACAAATCTAAACTGCTGCTCAAAAATGCCTTGATCATTCTTTACCTTTCCATCTACTTCATTAAGTGGCCTCTGCTGAAATGCTTTTTGCCCTTTTCATTTGTGTTTTATGGTCAAATACTCCAGGAAAAAGGTCAAATTGTGGACTTGGGCTTAGGGTGGCCACGCGTTTGCCCTGGCTGAAGATGGCACAGCTAGAGCCTGTGGAGTTAGCAGTTAGTAAATATTTAGGAGAGGCACTGTTTTCCCAGGCACAAATAAGTGTACTAGAAACACAGGTGAAGTGAATGGAAAAATCCAAGGCTACCTGCTAAAGCAGAAGGCAATTTACACACACAGATTACGTCAGTGTCTCATCCAAAGTCTCCCCCCCACCTCCATTTCCTACTGTTAAATTCACGCTTTCTTTTTCTTGTCTTCTTTATTTTTCTCTTGCTCGGATTCTGCCTCTTCCTCAGGTATGTACACACTTACAGTGACATCGCTGGTCTCGGTGCCGTACTTGTTCTTCACCACAATGCTGTATTTCCCAGAGTCGTGAGTGGACACGGCAGAAATGCTGAAGCTGACATTTTTTCCAGATTCAAATTTCAGGACGCAATTAGCATCTGATACAAATGATTTCTCATTCTTCAGCCATGAGACCTCCGGGGTAGGATCTCCCCAGACAGTGCAAGAAAGATTAAGCGCCTATAGAAAAAGTGCAAAAGCATTATATGTAAGTGCTAATATTTACTGTATGTTTTGATGCATAACTCTCCAAATGGTCCACACAGATCCTCATTTAGCTTCCTCCTGTTAGTAAATGGATGCACATCGTCATCAGTGATCAGTACTTTTTGTCATAATCTTATCTATCCTAAAGGAAAGGAGGAACTTGATTAATTCAAAAAGCTCCATTAAAATCTTTGAATATTTTATGGACTCAGTTCTCTGCTCTCAGGATCATTAGCAGGCCTTTCTACATACTGTTTAATACAAAATTAGATACCATTTGCAGTTGTGTCTGAAATAAGAATTTGAAAATCCATCAGATAGATTTTTTTCAAGTTAAACTCACAATACGTTTGCCACAGAAGTACCTTATTTATTTATTTATTTTAATAACAACTGTTTTAATAAGAACGAAGTGTCCCTGGAATAATTTGTTTGGTTTAGGATCATTCTAAACTATCCCTCAATAGCTCTTTTAACATACTTGAGTGGTTTTACACAGTCCTATAAAACTGTTTTTAGCTAAAGTCCGTGCAGGCTTTATGGCTTACGTGGTGCTCGTGCAAGTACTTCCCTGTGTGATTAGCACGATCCCTAAGTGCTGAGCCTAGTCGTAACCGGCTGAAGGAAGCCTCTGCCCTGTCACAGTCTGCTGTTGGAGGAACAGCTTCTGCAGGGTAGCAAGCAACTTGCTGTGTACACAATGCTCCGTTATTTTTCTCTTTTCTCTGTCATCGTCAGTCAAGAAATTAATGTTTGGGAGATACTTCTGCATTTAAACTTATAGAATGCTGTAGACTTCAACATCAAAAATGAACTTGATTCTTAAACAGTAGTAAAAGTACCACATATAAAATGAAATGAGGAGGCAGACACAACATAAAGGCTGTCATGTTGGAGCAAATGCTGTTCTTTTAAGAATGAAGAAAATCCCTTGAGAATGGCTAATTATCCCAGACCTACTAAACCAAGACCTGAGGGTCAGAAGATTAGTGTATCGTAACATTGTAATCCTGTTTAACTGCTATCTCTCCCAAGAGACTTAAGGGTCCTTGAGGCATGTTTGCCCTCCCTCCCTGGCTGCAACTGCTCTCCCCTCCTCTCATCACAGCGCTACGGGAATCTTCCTAAAAGGGCTTGCAAAAGTGAACATCACACAGAGAGTCAGCAGTGAAAAAGTTTACTTCGATGCTATGTAGACCTTGCTATGGACCTTTCTTTAGGAAGGAATCGATTATGTCTCCATATTAAAAAGTACATTGGTCTGAACTTAAAGTGAGAGATTCAAAGTAGAATCTAACTTTTTCCTACATGGAATTGGATAAACTGGAATCCAGTTTCTTTTCAGTTTTCTTAAGGGATCTTGGTAAAAATATGCCCAAAATAGACAACTGAAAAGGCCTAACATTGTTAGCACTTTATGCACTCATGACAAAAATGAACTGTGAGAAAGCTATTTCACAGGCTACATTCCTTCTACTGCTTTACTTTATACTATCTATATGTGATGTGGGACAGAAGAGATACATCCATCAACCTATAGAAATGTATAAATAGAAAATAGATAAAGAAAACAAACAAAAAACGTTACAGAACATTTTTCTGTCTCTCTCAAGAAACCAAAATCAACTCAACCCCACAATTCCTAAGGATGAAAATGAGAACAAAAGGGAGGAGGAAGTCTTTGCTCCATCAACAACACATATATCTTGGCACCAAAGACATGTTCTGGGTGTGAGGTGGTTGATGCCTGTTGGCAATGGCCTCTATCTGATTTCCTGCAGCAGCTGCAATTGGTGACTGCGTGGGGCTTGTAAAGCCCTTGTCTCCTAGCCCACCAGTGGGAATGTGGTCTTGCTTGCCGTATCAGTCCATCTTTTTGAACAGCATGGGGAACACAAGAGGTTTTGCATTTCCCCCTCTCCCTTAACACTCTCCACACAAACCTATCTTCAGCCTCAGCCTCACCCAGACATCATGTCTGGGTCCTTCCAGTACTCAGTAGTTCCTTATTTTTCCTGATTCTCAAACAAGCAACAGGTCACTACTGTTGTCCCGTTTGACATTTAAAGGCTTTAATGAGCTGATGTCCATGACTTAGGCAACTTAGTTTGTGCAATATAGTGGCATCACTGAAAGTGGTCTGAATTGGTGTCAGTTTTGCCTAATTCAGAGAGTTACAGGTGCAGTGATAACCCTTTTTTTTTCTTCTAAAACTTTCCTTGAAATAGCTGTGTTTGCAGGCAGGGTTAAGCAGGGCTTGCTTAATCTTGCATTGCTAGCTCCTGTTTGACATCAGTGCTCCTTTTTTGGTATTCCCAACTCTTATTACTTATTTTCGGGTTACTAATGTGCAGAGATGTATCTTATCATTCACTACGCAGATGGGGAGATCTTTATTCGTGTTAGCATTTTCTGGAAGGTGATTCCAAAATCATGGAGCCTTAGCCAAGGAGAAATAATTGCCATTGTGACTGCTCCCTCTGGGTTTAGATTTGTCCCGTGGACAGGAGACTGTTCACTGATGTTTTTGTATTTTTATTACAAAAGTCTACCGATTATAATGCTGTGTTCATCCTGTAATCCTTATCTCAGTGAAGAGCACAAACTATTGTGTTCAGCTCCTTCTGTGTGGAAAAAGGCAATTTTGCCTCTCAAGAAAATTTCCCTTTTCTAGTAGCTGTCTGGTTTTGAAGATTCTCAGGGAAAAAAAAAAAAAAAGACAGGAAATCTGTCTGATGTGGTAAGTAGAAGAAGTATCTGTTCTACCTCAGTATCTGTTCTACCTCAGTATCTGTTCTACCTCAGTATCTGTTCTACCTCAAATAAACTGGGCCGTCCCCACCTTTTTGAACCAGATCCTGGGTCACACACACATACACAAAGTCACAAAAAACTGGCCCTGTGGCACGGATGTAGGTTCATTTGGAGCAACCTGCTGCTGCATGTCCAGGCCTTTCTGCCACTACCCTTTCTGCCTTGCACTGCAGATTGTTACAACAGTAGTAGGGGGTCAGAGAGGACCATGTCATTTCAAGTCTTTCTGTTCCTCCAGCACATTAGCACAAGCCCACATTCATGGGCAATTTGGGCTGAGTTGCCAGCATAATAAAGCAGCTAAAGCTCCCTTCTCGCAGGCTACCTGTGGGGGTAGAAGAGTGGAATGAAGGATGCACAGAAGGATGCAACATTGTCCCTAGGTCTGCAAGTGGCTGCCTGTCAGAATCCCAAGTCTCCTTTAAAAATAACCCTCCCTTATGCAGTTACAGACCTTACATTGTCAAAACACCCACTCGGGTTAATACGGCCACCTGTACACAAAACTTCTACTAGTACCTGCCGTCAGTTCAAATTTCTCCCTAATACGAATTACACTTAGCCTGGAATAACACTGGTTCATGTGTTCTCACACCTGCCCTTCAGCTTGCACGCAAAAAAAAAAGCCAGGAAACAGCTTCACAGTCATTGCGTTAAGTTTAACTTTGAGGCATGCATATGCTTGAAATTCAAAGGCTATTCCAGGGATACCAACCTGTTCCTATAGCTCTATAGGCCCCACTTGGATTCAGAATCAAAGCTTGCAACTCCTTGCAAGTGCTCTACTACCTCATTAACTTTTTTTTTTTTTTTTTCAGAAACCTTGATGATTGTGCAATTCGGATGAATTACACAACAGATAGAGAGAACTGTGTTCACCTCTCTCCAGCATATATGCAAACAGATGAGCCAACAACACCCAGACAAGCACTGTTTTTCCTGGTCACTCTATGTCCTATCATCATTCTCAAAAATATCAGCTACTGAATCCAGAAACATAAGGTCAAGGATATTTGTGTTGAGTTCTGGGAGTTTTTCCGTACCTTATTCAAACATCACAAGTGTTCTTGCTGTCATGGACAATGTGTGTCTGGGTAAAATTTTGCAACTCATTTTTTACAATCTCTCCACAAACTCTCCACATTTTGATTTAATGAGCTCATACTCTTCCATACGACTTTATTTCGACACTCCTTTGGCAGAAAGCTTAAAACTGATAATAACCACCCAGATTTTATCCCCTACCAAAGCAGTATGTGAATATTATCTTCAAGCTAAAGCAGTTTTAGCAGAAAATCTGCAAAGTCCTCCAATTTCTTTGTTTCTTCTCCTCACTGTTCTACAGTTACAATATATATATGAGAACTTACTCTTTTTACAGCATTCCCATAAACCAATAAATGTCTTAATGAAAGGTCTTATCAAATGTTTTTTTTTCATAATGCCAAGATACTTAATTTACCCCAAACTGCTGCAGTCCGGTACCCCTCAGCAAAGCTGTATCTTGAGCTGCGAGGCAATTCAGGCTAAGATTTTAGGTTCTTAGTACTTCTGTTCAGCTTATAATCAAATGATTTTGATCCAGCTGACCTAGAACCAGCTAAAGGCGAAGGTATGAGGAAGCTGCCTTGCTGCTGTGGTCACATTACAGCTTTTCAGTGCCGTTCACACACCTTATTTCGACACTCATGCACATTTTAAGCAGGAAGTGGCAAGCAGCTGACCACAGGGAAGCGAGCAGCAGGTACTGCTGCTGCTGCTGTCCGGACTTACAGAAGTAGAGTGCTGGGGAATGGTCACCAGATGATTAGGAAGGGCTTCCTGGGTCATCTGTTCTGTGCCCAAGCACCAATGTTACTACCTTCATCTGATAGCACTTTATGGTAATCTTTCAGATAAAATCTGCTAACTAATGTAATTTAGTGTCATATCAGTGATTTCTTTTGACTTCCTGTTTACCCTGATGAAGCAGAGAAGAGTTTCTCCTTTTGCCTAGAAGAGAATTGAATTAGAATGGGTTGCATGTTCTACGCCATTGAAAACCCAACCTTTCCAGGCCTGACTGTCTTGCCAGGTCTTGAGAAAGTTAACTGCATAAGCTGCAGAATGACTAGCTATCCTATAAGAAAAGGAATGAAACCTTCCCTGATACCTTGCTGCAAAAATCTATCTGTGAAACCTGAGCATGAATTTTTAAAGTTGTGGTTACATAAGTTTTTGTCTCAACTCGCATTGTCATCTCACTTTTATCTAATGAGTAAGAAAAGAAACTGCCCCCAAAACATAAAACCATCTGTCCAAGATTGTTGCATTATATACAGAAGACAGGGAATGAATAAATAATGTGGCAGATTTCAAAGATGGAATCTTTAAAAGAAGGTGAAAATTTCCTATTATTGAAAGGCGTTCAAGCTGTTTGGTTGTTGCATAAAGCTTCAGTTAATTCACTGTACCTTGCCTTCCTGGATGGTGACGACATCGGGCAACCCTCCAAGTACCCGTGCACGATCTGAAAATACAAGAGCGTAATTTTGTTTAATGTTTCAAAGTCAACCCTGTCCCAGATTTTGTTCCCTCCCTAGTTCTCTCCTTTTATCCTATTTATGTACAACTTGTCTCTAAGTATATGTGCATGGACAGAATTATTCAGCACTCTTAGCACACCATTTGGACTTGCAATGACATTAAATTCACAGAAAAAAAAAAAAAACATGTTAATGTCTGGCTGTCAGTCACTTATTGAAGGAAATTAAAGTACATGTCTGTGTCCTGCAGATTTTGCTGCCAGTGAACTCAGTATTATTTCTGAATGCAGAAAAATATCTGAATTCTGGGGATCTGATGCTCCAAATTTTCCATGTAGTAACCTAAAAATTCTGTGCTTATGTAAAGAAATGAGCAACAGTGGAAATTAGGCTTTGATCTAAATGCAGGGACAGTTTCCAATCTTGGTGACAGCAGTGAAATTCAACCACTTTGTTTGGATGTCTTTGGGTGTAAATGAGATCAAAATCTGGTCTCCAGCTTTAATTTCAAAGTCCTGTAGCAATCTTACAGAAATAAAACTAAGCTGAGCACGTGCAACCTTTGATGCACGGGGTATGGATTTTATTAGTTTTAAGTCTTGAAGCTTGGCAGAGGAAGGAAATAAGTACACAGAGTACTCCCTTCATCACTGCTGCTAATTCCTCTTTCTGTAAAATATGTGGTCTGGAGTGACTAACCCGATGAAAGCAGAAACAAAGCCATATTACATCAAGTAACATGCTAGCCCTATATGAGCGACCCAGGGTCAGAAATGAGTGGCTTAGGGTAGGGCTACCGATCCCTTGATGTTGTCTCAGCTAGGACTAGTAGGGATTCTTGCACACTCCCAACACCCGTCTATTTGGAGTGCATGTCCAGCGAGGAATTCACGCAGATCTCTACTCATTCTGTCCCCATTTCTATAGAGGTCTGAAAGAAATCTGCAGTGAGGGAATTTTTGAGGTGTTACTTTTTCCGTGCTTTTTTTTTTGTGTATGTGCAAATAGGAAAATAGAGCTTAATAATTCAATGTAGTTTCTAATGATTAAATTATTAATTAATGGATATTTGGATAGATATTCTAAATGCGGAAGGACTGAGAGATCCGAATATCTGTTTTCAGCCATACAAAAGCCAGTGCAGGTTTCTTATCCACAGCACTTCTGTATATGGTACGGAGACACTTAACACTTTACATGGTTCAAAACTAGCTGAGCAACTTCCTCCAGCTTTCAAAACAAGGTGGCTTTTGTGCCACCTTTTGTGCAAAGTTCATGCATGAGACATCTCAGCGATAATAATAACTTTAGAGACGCTAAGTGGTAATGGGAGCAGGAGCTCACACTACAAAAAATCAACATAGCCCATAATTAGTGTCATTGAAAGGTTGCTCTCCTTGCTGAGGATGTGCACGTGCATCCACACATGTATACATGCTCTCTTTCTCCCAAAATACAATCTTCGGGACATGAAGAAAACCTTTATAGACAATTTATTATAACTATTGTCAAAGAAGGCTCACTTACTTTTTTCTGCAATTGCAGCTTGCCTGGAGTTGAGAGAAACAAAAAGAAGTTTCATTAGCAGTTTACTTATAGTGACTGAAAAAACATATTTTCTTTATAACTGCTTTTAATCAATAAAGAAAATCTCATTAATTGTCAGCGCTGTTTTCCTTTATTACCAAAGTGTTATATAAGTGTTACATCAAAGAATTCAAATGCGATACTAAAGGCTTCTGTGGGGCTAGCATTTGTTTCACAAAAACCACATCCCCTGTGTTTTTTCACAAAAACAGTGTATTTTTAAATCTAACACAAAACAAACATATAGTTTTTGTATTATGGATGTCATTGTTGTGTTTAGAGGCACAATACTTACTTTAATCTCTGGAATTCAGCAAAGGCTTCATCAAACGCTGTGTAAAGGGGAAAGTTAATTTCAAAGGTAGGTTCACAGAAGAGTCATCACAAGTTTAAATTTAAAATGTAGACAAACTTAAAATGTAGACACATTAAAGAAACATTAATGTATTAATATGGTATAAGCCTTAAAATGCTGAACAACTTAACTAATAAAGGCAGTATTGTACATGAGAGCGGTATACATATGCACACATAAATACATTTTTTCTTCTAAAAGTCAGGCTGTAACACAAAGAGATAGGAGACTGATAGGATGAAAGTATCCCACAAAACTTGGAAAAAAACACAATGTACCACACTGATACAGATTCCAGGATACAAGAGATTTATTTTATCCAAGTATTTTTCACATCTGCTCTGAAACCTCAAACTGATGGCCGGCCATAAGCAAACCCATTGGTATTGCAAACTGTTCTGACTTTCATAAATTCTGTCTAAACTGCCAATCTCCCCCCCTTCAAAAGGGAAGAAGGAATATCTTTTCTCCAAAACTGGGGAAAGCGTACGGAAGGAGCAGTATGGAGCTGATTATAAAGCAATCCTCTTGCTTTATAATCCCCACTCAGAGCCTGCAGACCCGGAGCGAAGCTTTCGGGATGGCAACTGCTGTGGATGGAACGTCAGCAGTTCAGAAGCAGCTCATCCGTTTCCTAGGATCTGAGAGCTCTCTCAGAGGAAAAGCTTCCAAAAAATCACTCCAAATAGTTTTAGCTGTTCCCCTGACATTTCTTCATTATGTTGATGAAAGGGACCAGTCTTGACACCTCTGAAGAATAAGAAGCCTTATTATATCCATCAGAGAAGTACAGGGGGAGGAAAGCAACAGAACAAACTTGCCCCTCACTTCCTCCTCCAAATGCCACTTGGAAGGGTGAGATACAGAGGTCATTCAGTGGCCTCTTGTGACACTTGTATTTAACATTGCCAATGCCAGAAATACAAGGGTTTTTGTAAGATATCCCAGAAACTGAGCTGGCATCTCACTGGCCAGCACTGCAAGCTGATACTTGGCTGGTAAATTATCACCTGAGAGCAGATGTTGGGGCAAACGATCTATGCTTTTCCTCCACAGACACTGCCAGGCTGCTGAACTGCAAGGTAGGCATAGAGACTCTACAACCCAACAGGTAACAGGTCTGTAGCAAGATGCTGCTACGGATGCTCCTATCCTGCCACAGTGCAATGTTCACGTACAAATGATATTAACAGAGTGAGTGGCCTACCTTGTCCAGAAAGATCCACTGTCTTTTTGTGTCCTGTTTTGCCATCAAAGAGCTCCATGGTATATTTGCCTTTGTCTTGTGGAGTTGGCTCGTTGATCTGCAACCAGATCTGCTCCCCAGTGACACCAGTCTTAACCCTGTCTGTAAATCTAATCTGGGTATCGCTGAAAAATATAGAACAATGTTATATTTTCATTTTACAGGAGTATAAATACGATTTGCTCATGTCGACTTAGTGAGTACATCTGCTGTTAGTAAGTGATTTCCAAGATGCCATGGTGTGACACCATATTTTGAAAATTTTGAAGCCAAATTCTTGCTAAACATCAAAATGGCAGAATTAATAGGACAGAATTTTCCCTTCAAGTTCAAGCTCTCCTTAAAGTTTGCAGAAAGATAATGCGTCTTAGTCCATTCTCTGAGTCATAAAAGAGTTATATACATTTAAGACCTAGATGTCTGAAGGATAATCTATGCATATTCAAATGGTCACTTTCTCTTCTTAGCACAGGTTTATTTCTGCTCAGACAGAACATAACTATGTGTATATGGGTGTACCTACAGCAAAACTGCTTTTGCTACTATAATTGATTGCCCAGTTAAAGTATCTTTTGATGCCCTGCCATGCTTTGGTCTTTACTGATAAACATCTTTTGACATCAGCCTGTTAAAGAAGATACTCCTTCACAAATAAATAAACAAAGGTTTTCCAGCTTCCTAGCTAAGCAATTACCTGCCCTGGATGAGCAGAAAGATACTTACCAAAAAATATACCCCTAAACTGACAACTTTGAGTGTACTAGAGGGTGAAAGAACAATTCTACTAGATTAATTCAGTGTGTTCCAAGATAAAAATAGTTTCTAAAAATGAAAGAGCAAAAAAAAAAAAAAGAGAGAGAGAGAGGTGAGGAGACAGAAAAGGAAGCCAAAGAAGCAATCCAGACTACTTCATATTCACTTCCAGGTTTAAAGTGTTTAGGACTCCTGGAAATACCAGGTCAAAATGGATGCCAAGCAGCAGGAAAACCTCACACTGTTTTCATTTCTTGGGCAGCTTTGCTGGTTAGCATCAGCTCCTGTAATTATAGCCAGGATGCAACAACACATCCTGGGTATTCTCTGCCTTGTTTGCATAGAGTTTTGTTGAAAGATCAGTAATTCAGATTCCATCCTAACAACTAAATACTACCATGTCCGCAGGAAGGGAAGTGAAATAGCAATAATATTAATAATGGATTTGAAGTGACCTAAATCATTTACATTCCAGGTTTTCCAGTGCAAGCTTACCCTGGCTAGGAATTCAAAGCTGTCTAATGGATTTGGATATGCAACTCCCACTAATTTTAAGGGCAACTGGGAATTCAAATTCTTGTAAAAAATTCTCAACTCTTCTGTCTGCCGTGGTTGGGTCGTGAGCTCGCACAGGAGGGGTTGTCTGGATTTTACTGCCCCAGGCATAGGCTGGAGCTTGCTTTGTCTCTTAAACATGAACCCGTGCATTAAAGATGTGCCCATTTGTCCCCACTTCCGTGAATTAAGCTTCTAGACAAGCAGACCTGCAGGCCGGATATCGCGGAACCAGGAATACTGGCCTTTTTTCAAAGCCTGTCAGTGCCACAGCTTTTACTTGTGGTTGCTCCTCAGAAGGGATACAGGGAAAGATGCAGCCTCTCTCTGGGGTGCGGAAGCGCCCTGAAGCGACAGGGACCTAACGGCAACCACAGCACGGGACTGTCCCTCGTGACGGAGCCGACGTGGTGGCCCTGCCCCACCAAGACCTGCGTGTCTTGTTCCGGTTTCATACTGGAGTGATTCACTCAGGTTGACAGCACTTACAGGAGAGAAAATGAAGGAAAACTGGGCCCAACAGCTCTCACATATCCACGTTTTGTTCGACCAAGGAACACCGAGACTTTTGCAAAGCCCTTACACACTTACTTGTGCACCCAGCCTACTCTCAGGTCTTCCACATAGTAATTAACAAAGGAGTACAGCCTAATGCCCTCAGCTGTGCTCTGGATTTTCAGGTCAGTTGCAGATAAAGCTGCAAGAAGAGCATATGGTTTTAGGCAGCCATTCATGGAGTGCCACAATGAGTCATTCATCTGCAAAGAGAATTAAACGCTTACCGATCCTTCTGCATACTTCATTCATCAGATCCGCAAAAGCTGTGGAAATAAAACCCATAGTCTAAGAGTCTGTGCCTGCAGCTCAAACAGTCAGTAAAAGCACAAGCACCGGCTCTGAAATATTTTCCCTAGCAGGTTCCAAAGAGCAATCAGAGTTACCTTGAGAAGCATACGAGATTTCCCCGCAGTGCAGAAATACAGCCTGTTATTCCACGATTTCCTGACTTTATTTAATCAATTTAATTTGCCCAGAAAAAAATGGTTTTCTAATGAGACAATCTTATACAAGGGAGGAACAAAACCACATGTAAACAACGTGTGCGTTTGACTGTATTACCAGAATAACTCATTTGCAGGCAAGCATTCACCCTGTAAACCGCTCTGGCTTGCAACATGCAGAATCACCTGCGTTCATGAGCTTCAGTTCACTGGAGTCCTTCCCTCTGTCATCCTTCAATATGACCTCATAGGTTCCAGCATCTTTCTTAGAAAACTAAAATATGGCAGCAATAAAATTAGTAATCAGAATACTTACTGTAGAAACCTGGTTTTCACTGTAGATACCTCTGTGCTTTCTCTCATGGGGATTTAAAAGGTTAGATTTCGCCTCTGAAATATACCCTTTTTCTCACAAGGTACCAACTTTTTGGAAGGGCCCTGAACTGAGTTCCGTGGGGAGCCGCCTTCGGCTGGGTCTGGGCTGAGCTACTGCCCCGAGCCGCAGACACCCACCCAGCCTTGGCCGGTGCCGCAGGGGTGCCCGATGCCCCGGGGACGGGCACCCAACGTCAGCCCCGCGCAGGCCCCAGGGGGTGGCAGCCCTGTGATACCCTGGACCTTCTTCCTTCTTGCAGCTGGAGGAATTGAGACGCGGGGGATTGAGAGGGGAATGCGGGTCATGCCCAGTGCCTGCAGCCAGGCTGCCTGATGAGCCACAGTCTCCCGGATTAGTCTCCGGGCTGCTGCAGAGCCTGGTCTTTGTAACGTCTGCGAGTGACAAACACTTTCCTAATGCAACTCACGCAACACAAATGCGGTCGCATTTTTGTGCTAAACTGATCTGGAAAGGAAGTGACAAGCTTATTATCTCTTTTGTCATCGTTTCCTGATAACCTGAATTAGCACAGTTAAAGATAGACATTTGCTTTAGTTAAAATACAGGCACCTCGTGAGCTTTTCCATTTTTAAAGCTCATTTCCTATTTTGATTGTTCTGCTGAAATATCAGATTAGATCGTATCTTTTATCCGAATTCATAACATTAACATTAATGTTTAGGGCTAGCAAAGACAGTCACTCACCTCTGATATCAGCAGGGTACATACACCATCTTTAAAGTCATGTTCTTCATCTACCATTATCTCCCTGTCGTCTTTGTACCATACAATGTGTGTTTCCTTCTTAATATTAGCCACCTAAAATGGGTGAAGACCACACTGCAATTATTCTGTTCATTTGATCAGATGAACTTGGCACTGCATAGATTAGGCTGTTTAAAACCTAAAGAACAGCAAACTTTACAGCTTGAGTGGCGTGAGTTATAAGGACGTTTTTGCAGGTCTTACCAGTAAAATGAGGGAGAAGAAAAACTGAAGGAATGAAAAGAGAGAGGAAAGAACTGTGAACTGCCTCAGGGATTCCAGAGTACAGATGAATCCTGCCCAAAGGATTTCTACACACACAAACAGGAAGAAAAGCAAAATATCCCAGAATTCACAATGAACCTATTTCTATCCAGGTTCCTACGTGGATGGATGGATGGATAGATGGATGGAAAGGTGGATGGATGTCTGACAGACCTGAAGCTTGAACTAATAGCAGTAGCATTGACCAAATAGTAAAAAAGCCCCTGCCCTGGTGAACTTTTCCTTTCACTTCTGCCCTCTCTTTCTATCCTATACAGAATAACCAGTGTATTGCTGTTTGTTGGGATACTGCATTTCTGCAAAGAAAACAGAGCTTACTGATTATACAGGCCATTGTTATCAGATATGCTGGAGTCTGAGCCATTTTGATTTCACCACTGTCCTCTTCTTTGTCTTTTTTTTGCTTTAAAGATACACAGCCCTAAGTCTCAGATGATCTGCAATCACACCATGATGATCAGCCTTTGTGTTTTCGGAGGCTCTGTCACTATTCAATATGTAATTGTGAATACAAAGGCAAAGGGTATGTCTTTAGTTCTCTCACTGCCCATCTAAGCAGCAGCAGTTCAAAGCATTTCTTTGTACATTGTACTTCTAATGCCTTCCGTGCCTCTTACCTTACATTTCAACAGCACATTGCAATCATCTGTAACTTCCCATCCCAGATATTCCACAAAATGAGGACCTGTTTAAAATTACAGATATATTTCTTTAAAATCAGTAGTATTCACAATACAAAAGCAAAGGCTAATGTGTTTTTTTGCCAAGAATACTTTTATATTTTAACGTGTTCAACTTTTTCCTATTTCTCCTTCAGAAGGTAAGGAACTACATAGACAGAATAAGAACACTTATTTCAAATTAACATAAATAGACATACAAGTATACTTAACAAAATAACACATATGTGATTCTTGCAAATATTTGTATCATCACCTTGTTTCCTGTGCCACTCTTTTCTCTGGAAATTTGCTTCATCCTTCAGCTTCTTGAACACTGGGGATTAAAAAAAGAAAAAAAATTAAGGCTATATGAAAGGTGTCATCTGTACAGCACTGACTGTTGTTATAACAGTTAGGCAAAGCCCTTCCCCCCCGGGAGGTCAGTGAGAATTCTGCTGTAGGGTCAGGTTTTCACTCAGAAAGTTAATTTCAAACATTTCAAAGTATCAGAACTTGATAGCAGCCAGCTCAACTACCCTAGCTGCTTACAGTAATCAGGAGTCTAATGTGTGTCATGTCAAGTGTTATCTGCAATCATACAGCCACTTCTCACTTTTGCAGCAGGAAGGAAAAACAAGCAAGACCGCAACATCAGCAAGCAGCTGAAATCCTACGAGGTGCAGGTATATATTGCTAGCTGACATGAACAGGCATTGACACCAGCTCATTATTCTGAGAAATTTTAATTGCAGCTGTAGAAAAGCAAAATCATGACAGGCTGCAATATTCTATATTTCTAAAGCAATTCCCCTTTCTTCAGACACTTTACAAAAGGTAGTTCCCACACACACGCTGTCCTATATGGCGCAGGCAGGCAACATAACAGGACCAACCACTGGAACTTTCGTTAGCATAGAATCAAGAAAACACTGGAAAGTGAAGAGGACAACTGAGGCATCCTTTGTTTTGTTTTTGTTTTTGCTTTTTTCCAGCCTACTACAATCAAAACATAAGCCTAGATTAGCTTACCATCACCAATGAGGACAAGGCTGGACTGATTGGTTGCTTTTCCATCTTGAAGCTGGAAAGTGTAAGTCCCTTCATCCTTGTCCTCAAGTTTATCCATAATCATTTCAACAAGGCCTGTCTTCTGGTCTACCTTCATTTTGTATTTCTTCAGGAACAGAAAGAAAATCAACAATTGATAAATATCAGAACTAGAAAATATTTAGCAAACATTATATGCCATCTTTAGGTGAAATTCTTTGCTTTCTTTATTCAGATTCTTGCTCTATCACCAGCTCTGAATATGTGACCAAGGAAATATGAAATCTGTTAATGATGGAAGCCAGTTTACTAATGCTATAAGTATGTGTCATTTCCTGTCGCATGCTGAGTATCATGTTTTTTTTCACTAGAAAGGCTTAGATTTGCTTATCTTCAAAACAATACTATCTTTGAGATGATGATATTTTTATAAACTTCAGTGTAGAATTACATAGCGTGGTCAGTAAAAAGATGTGGATAGAGGAACAAAAGCATGTCTTGGTGCATCTCTGGGAATAACAACTGCTGCTGCCAGATCTCTCTTCATACAATGAATTCCTCCAACAGCACAGAGATGTGAGATCCAAGCAGAAAAGTACGCCAGGGCTGTAGATGAAGACTCCTCAAAGACCACAGCAGTTACTTACCTGGGACTACATTATTACAGGAACTCCTATGCTCCCCGCTTGTTTACAGAAAATGTGGTACTCCTAAAGATGACAGGAAGTCATTTAATTCCACTTGGTAAACTGCAAGCAGTAGAATTTGGCTGCAGCTCAGAGCCACAGAAAAAATCTTTCCAGTGATGCTTCCAGTGACATATGATATTTCTTATGAAAATGTGTTAGGATGGAACACTAAACATTAAAGACAGCAACATTAATACTCATTGCTCAGAAAAAGGCAGGCAACTGTAGGGAATGAGAAGGCTTACCTCTCCATTAAAAATCTCCTTATCGTTGAATACAAAGTTGGCCTTTGCATTGCCAGACAGTTTTTCAGCTTGCAACCAGAATCTCACTTCTCCTTTTTCCAAAATTTCCACTGCCAGCTCAGATACAAGTGGGATGGCTACACAGAAGAGAGAAAGGAATGAAGCATGTGCTTTGTCTGTGTCCCAACAGCTATTTTCTTCTGTAATCAGAAAGCCACTTTTTTCCCTTCATGCTCAGATACATGCAGCATAACTAGTTTATGATAGCTCTTCATATACAGAATGCCCTTCCATCCACAAATAAATTGGATGAGAGATGAGATTTAATTGCTTGATGCTTCAATCACTAGGCTTGCACAGACTCGAATTGTTCAAGATTTGCGTTATGCTTGGTGTCCCTCCATTCTAATACAAGGCTAAATCTGTTTCAAAGGCAACCTGCACGTAGCTCTGTAGCATGATATGGGTCCATATGGCACAGACCCACGCTTCATGAGCTGCTTACTAATATTACTCTAAGAGACTGAATTGACCCAACAAAGAAACAAAACAAAACACAAACAACAACAAAAACAAGCAAACACAGAGTCTAATCAGAAAGTCCTGCAGGTTGGAGGATTTTTCTGAACACTCAGATCTTCTGTGGGTGAAACTTCTATCTCTGGACTTCACTTAGTATTGCCAGGCACCATAAATCCCACCCATACATTTGTTTACATACAAATACAGAAATCCATGGCATATAGACCAATTTCTTATGTAAGCAAGAAAAGTTACTATAAATTGTTCTATACCATAACAAATTTTAGGGATTTTTCTTTTCATTTTTCCTTGTTCCTGTCAGTAAAAGTCCTCACCTTGCTCTCACTCCAACTTTTTGTAAAGCTAATTTAATCAACAGCCTTAAATATGGGCATTTAGACTCTGATTTGGGGGTATATTGATCATTTTACTGGTTTCCATCACTTTTAGCTTTTTTAGTGGATGCTCAAATTTTCAGCAAAATTAGACTCTCAGGACTATGGACACAGTATGCAAGTACTGCCAAAATCTCCACTTTCTCAGCAGTGTAAAGCCTGTATTGCAAGACAGCAACATTGAGCTCCTGAGCGGGGGGAACACAAACACATTGTGAAATGCCAGATTATGCAGCCTGGTGACAGATGCAAAACTCCTCCTTCTCCCAGATGAAGAAGAGAGTTATGAAAGAGACACAGGCATAACCAGAGAGAGCAAAATGGCTGAAAGGGATTCTGGAGGGATGCAGTTACCAAAACGGAGCAGGGCAAAGAGCAGCGCCATTATGAGTGTGCCACAGCCCTGCAAATGGTACACGTGAGGCTTCCCTGCCTGCAGCACCACTTTGCTTATGAGAAACAAAAGGGATTTGAGAGCTTGCATAATTTCTTGAAGCAAAGTGACTGTGATGCCACGCAAGCCAGCTGAAGCAACAGGAAGGGGGCGTGAATATGTATTAGGCTGTGCTGCTCTTGTCTTGCTGTCAGCTTCATGGCAATTTTAAACTCATCACTTGATTTGTCTGTAATTAACTGTGAATATCTTACTCTAAAATGGAGAGGGGGAAAGTGTCTCAGAAACTGTTACAAAAGGACTGAAAGGATGTAAAAGGATTCATTTTGGGAAAAGATCATTCACCTCTCAGTCCAAAGGAATCAGACTAACCTGAGCAAACAGTCCGCTGCAAGCAAAAGTCTCATTTTAAAGTATTTCTGTTTCCTTAAGCACCAATTGACAGCTACCTCAGGGATTTTCCAGCCATCATGCTTACAAGGTTATAGATGCCATTTGTTTTGGTGCAACATGACAAATTACCGCATGCACTTGGCAGAATGTCCTCAGGCTGCTACCAAATTGCAGGTCTGGAACAATTTATCTTTTACCTAATACCAATACATTGTTGCCCTCACACATCCTTCAGTTCTCTAAGACTGGATTATTGAGGCAACCCATTTTCCAGGGAAGGTGCCAGCTGCAGCTGTTTTTAAGCCTAAGCTACAATTAAATGCAGATCAGATGTACAAATGAACATACATGCAAGTGCTTCTGTTTAATGAGAAATGACTATAACTAATTTTTCTTTTTTTTCTGTAGAGAATTTTCATAAAGCTCAAACAGATTATCCAGAGATACAACTAAAGATCCATATTGATTGACAGGAACTCATGATTTTTCCAACCTCATAAGCATAGCCGGACATATCCCAAACTCTGTTTGCAATTGATTCATTTTGTAGTGTCCACAGTGCCTGGAAGGTTCAAATAAATTAAGACAATTTTCTCCTTTAAATGTTTTGATAAATTTTTCAAGAACTCCCATTTTTGCCTGTGTCTCCTGACTACTCAATGTACACCTAGAAATGTACCTAATACATAAAAAAAAAAAAAAAAAAAAAAAAAAAAAGGCAGTCTGTATCCTGAGGAATTAAGATTGTGGCATTAGCTATGGATACAGAGTGTGGAAGAGCACTCCGTAGAGAAGGGTCAGGGCAAGCAAGCACATGAGGCAACAAGAAGGGTTTGTGATGAGTAACTTTCAGTTTAAAGACGTAATTAGAAGGAAAAGACTGGGAGGAGCAGGAGTAAACAAGGGGACGCTTTGGCTGTCATTAAGCTGTCAGAAGGTAATACAATATGTTTAGAAGAATAGAGCTGATAGGGAAAAGCCCCAGAAGGAAATGAGGAAGTGAGATGATACAAAATGACAGGCAACTTCTAAGGCCAAGCTTTAACTAGACTGGAGAGGCGCAACGTGGGCTGAATTGGCAGAGGCTCCAGCAAAGTACGCACGAAACCCAAGACATTAAAACATAAGCAAGAATTTTAGTGTAGGGAATGACAAAGAAGAATAAGATATAGTAGGAAAAGATAAGGTTTAAACCTCATCTAGTTGTATGTAACAGGATTCATTCTACTATTCAGTTTATTACTAATTCAATTATTCAGCTTACATTCTGCTGAAAATACGAAAGTTGCACTACCACAAGGACAACGTAAAAGTGTAGGAGTTCTGTGGTCTTAAGGAAATTACCATCTCAGCAAGAAAGATGTTCAGATTGTCAAATGTTACAGAAAAAAAAAAGGAGGAAATTAATTTCAAAAGGAAAATGGCTGTATATACAGATCTTTATAGCTGAGTTTACTACAAGTGTTTGCTTTGTTTTCATTGAACTTATGTTAACATCAGTTAGAGTAAAGGTAGAGGGGCAGAAATTCACAGCTTCTCAAACCAGCTTAGGTATTCCAAGTAAGAACAAAAGGCTGTTCTGCAGAAGAAACAAACACGATAGGATACTTATTTTCCATCTAATATACAGACTTATTATATATACCTAGACAGTAACATGCCACAGAGCAGAAAGAACATCAATAATACACAAATGTACTGAAAGAAAAAAAAAAGTAGAGGAATTTTAGATTTGCAATTCAAAACATGCTTTAGTTTGAAATTGCTGTAGAAACTTCTCTACCTGATGCTGACAGGAGTTTTGTGATACATACCCCAATGCACTCAAACCTCTCCTCTACAGATATGTTCAATTCACTTACTTGGGAATTTATGTTCATGGCTCAGAGCAAGAAGACGTTTCATTTCTGCAAAAATACATAACTATTATGAATATTGTAAAATAATTAATATGAATATAAGACTGAAACTACAGAAGCAAAACCAGATATGGAAATAAAATAAGCATGCTTAACAGAGCTATATTTTTACCTTCTTCATCAATCGTGTAGCTTGAGGAAACTCCATCAGTGTCTGTAACGACACAAGAATAAATTCCCAAATCGTCTTCTCCAAGATCCTTAAAGGTAGCTTTTGACCTTCAAAAGGAGACATTTTGATCAAAAGATGAGACCAGTCTGAACTAACCTCCTCCTTTATGTCTCTAATAAAATATTCCTGTGTTCCTTTGCTTTGAAGAGAAAAGTATGGGCCCCCGAGGAGCATATGGAAGGGCATGCCCTGCCATTTGTACTACAAATGGAGGCAGCACAGCCTGTATATCCACACCGTGTGGATCCTGTGAGTGAAGAAGAGAGTGAAGAGAGAACCAAGAACATCCGAGACATCATGAGGGTGAAGGTTGCCTCTGCTGGGGAGGCGGCACAGAGACGGGCACAAGCTGCACAGCTTTTCCAGGAAGGCGTATAAACTCTCAGCACCAACAGCACTGGAGCTAGATAGTTTAAGCGAGCTCGAGCATGCCTTTAAAAATATTTTGTCACATCTTTGAGGAGTTCGCATTCATGAGTGTGATGAGTGTGTGATACAATTTTCACATGGAGTATTAAGAGAGTGTTGTGAGCTGTTACTTTCTGTATGGTTTCTGTAAGGGGAAGGGCACATGGCTACTCTGTAGGCTGAACATGTGTATTTGCCATTTATTCTGAAGAAACAGAAAAGATTTACAGAGAATTATAAAAGTTACCAAATCTAGGACATGAAGACATGCTCAAAATAGAGCAGTGCTTACTTGAGCACCTCAGAAGGTTGCAAGTGTTACACAATAAAAGCATTTTGCAAGCAGCCAGACAATTTTAGCCTTTGGAGGTTCATAACAATAATAATGTCTGCTCTGGTTAGCAGGCTGCATGATGACAGAGCATATGTACTCTCCCTGTGAAGCTCTGCCCTTACAGAAGGCCTGACTCATTCGGTGTGAGCTACAATTTCCAAACAGTTGCAGATGGACTTGCAGGAGAAAAGCATGTGCATAAAGCAACCTACCAACATCAAAGGCACATTTAATTCTTACCCTAAAGCATGAATTTCTGTAACCAGCCTAGAATTTGCAAAACCAAGACTAACTTTACCACCAAAGGTTCTTACTTTCCGCCTTTTGTTTCAATGTCCAGTCGAGAGTCATCTTCAATTGGTTCATAATTCTTGGACCAAACAAACTTAGAGTTTGGAGACATCTGATCACATTCAAAGTTCAAGGAAATGACTCCGTTATCATCTACATCAACCACCACTTCTTTAGTTCCTGAAAGATCATTAAAAGGCAATTCCACTTGTTTAGAGAAACCAGCAAATTTACATACATATAATTCATAGACTGGATTAAGCAGGTCCATGTTCTTTTCTCAGCCTGCAAACATTAGTACCTTAATCTTTAATTCATGAGTAAAATTCTTATTGTAATCCATAAAAATATGGAGAAACTTAGGTCAATTGATTTACAATGTTCTTTAAGTTTCTCCATATTTTTATAGATTACAATTTGAGAACACACGAGAGTGATGGTATTTGCTTTGGAAAATCCTGAAGAGTAAAAAAAAAGTGAGCCACTAAATGTTTAAATACACTAGATGTTTAGAATAAGAACAGCAATATTTTCCATGGTAATGGACAGTTAGAGCTTTCTTTTTGTAGCAAAAAATTTTCATCCTCTAGTCACATAAGAGCTCTGAAGAGAACACCAACTGCAAAGGCGGGTGTTTGGAGAGGTGGAAGGGGAAAAAGAGGACACTGTCGAGTTGCCCCAGCCGCACTCACTTGTGCAACTGAGGCACATTTTCAGAGGCTCGGGAAAGTTGGTTTGACCGCTGCGCTTGGCATCTGGCCCTGCTGCAGTCTGGGCCTGAAAAGGGAGGGAGCACTTGCAAGTAGCTGCTGAGTCGCCCACCCTGTTTTGCCAGTGCCTATGGTCCTTGAGTAGGATAAGGTCTATCCTAAAAATACCCGGAGAGTGAATCTCAGACCAAAAATCTGAGAGTATCTCAAGCCTGCCCCTTGTGTGTTAATGCAGCTGGGAGAACTTGAGATTCAGGTGGTTCTGCAGCCTTGTCATCCATGGTGTTAACTTTCATTTCAACAACTTGTCTGGGAATGTCGCTCAGAGCTTGTGCATTAGGAGGTGTTGGAGACCATCCAGCTTCCTTTTCTGAATGGCTTTGAGTTGGAAGTTACATCTGAATAGGGCACTCAAATTACTTAGTTTAAGACAACCTTAGGCTGCCCAGAATGCTAATGATACCCTTTCCTCCACAAAGTCCAGTATCTTAAAGGCAAAACCCTTATTCCTGACATTGAAATGAAATGCTTTATTTTCAGCATAATTCTTAATGAGCCTCAAAAGTACAAGGAGCTTACTGTGTCTCCTCGTCCTAATACTACACACGTCCTCTCCAGCACTGTGAGTAGCTCCTGTACTGATAATCTGCATATGTGCAGCCTTCTTGTTCTTTATAACTTGTTATAACTGTTTAATGAAAGAAGAGATTGATATTCATGTTTTGGTACTATTATTTACCAGCCTGCCCAGTAATGAAGCACATGTTAAGCACCAGAGTATGATAAATGAATCCTGAGGTCTATAGATATCTTACTAGGCAGCAGCACATTTGCAAAATTTTTATGATGTAATTTATTATATGGAAATTCATCATTTGACATTTCATTAGTGTTTAGATCCTGTAGATTATTCCTGTACATGAATCTTCTGATGACAGCTTATGCAACATGCAAATAACTACAGACAGAAGACCAATTCAAAGGTCAGCATCTTTTATATCTGTTTGAAAGAAACCATGTTATGAGAACAACACACTGTGTTTATCTCCAAAAGTGATGCTGACTTTTGCCTGCAATATTTATACTGAAGAGTAGGAGGAAAAAAAAAAATCTTTTTAAAGCACTGGGCAGAGGGTTCTACCTTTCCTAAAAAGTGACCCAAAGAGGCAGCCACAGCAATACCGGTCTTGGCACTTCCTTTCCCAGATAGCCTGGTGGTGTCAACCTATCATCCAGTGCCTCTCTTAAAGATGCCATAAGAAATAAAATACTGAGATGTCCTTTCAAATACTGATTATCCCCATTTATCTGAGTGCTTTGTTACATTGAAGGGAAAGAGTTAACATTAAGATAAATCAGATGGTTTGACAACAGAGTCACTGGCATCATTTTAAATACAGCTAATCAGAAGAGGAAAGTTGAATGGGACAGTTTTATTCATTTCTGAGACCTGGCCTCAGACCTTTCAAAACATGCTGCCGACAGTCTTTTCTGTCAAGTTGGATGTTACTATGGATTAGCTGAAGTGATTCTGATGGATAACTTATTAAAGTTACAAAGTAATTAAAGTTACAAAGTAACTAATAATTAAAGTTACAAAGCAATCAGGCTGAGACAGCCATAGGATTAATTTTTTAGGTCTTGTAGAGTTTGGTCATGGCAGAACCTGTCAGGAAAGATGGGTAATTGTAACTTTAGAGCTGTTCCTTGTGTGTTCCTGATGCCGTTTCTAGAGGCCAGGCGAGACTCACAGGTGTAGCCTGGAGAAACTGTTGGGGTTGAAACAGCCCTTTAAGTACAAGCTGTTTAAGTACAAGCCCTTTACGTACTGTGTATTAATAGAGAAGGGCAAGAGCCCTCATACCAAAAGGTTCCTTTTACAAAAGCACCCGGCAGGCCCCGCAGGTGAGGGCTTGGTTGGGATCCTGTGATCCAATCATAAGAAGGATCACAGGAGTGTGTAAAGCCCTTCTGAAGCGGCCGATGCAGGAGCCGGCGCAGGACGCAGACGATGCAGGATTTTGCTTTGTACCTAAGCACCCAAAGGCTAAGGGCAGACCTGAGAAGTCCTGGGGAAGAGCTGCTCTCTGCTCCAGCATTTCTCCTCTTTCCTGCAAAATTCCCACCGACTGAATTCATTTTGTGTAAAGACAAAAGTTATAGCTAAAAACTAGCCTGAATTGGAGGCTGTTCTGTGTTTTCTGTTTATTTGTTTTTTGGGGGGAAACATTTAATTTTAAAAGATAACTATAGCAATTACGTATGTTTTTTGAAAAAAAGAAGACAGATACAGAGTATTTCATCATTATATTTAAACTTTTCACTAGGTGTACAAAAATACCTATTAAAGCAAATATTGTCATTCAAGATATTACTTACCTGTGTTCTCTGGCTAGAAAGCTCAATCTTCTCCTGATTTTACACACTTGACTAAAGTAACATTCCAGCAACATTCCTGCAGGGATTCTCTAAAAAGACCTAACAATATTTTGTCTTCATCCAAGATCTTAGTAATGGCAACATTCACTGGGCGACACACCTCCCAAAGATTTGTGGTAATTTGAAAAAAAATAGTATGACTGTTCTTGAGATTTGTGTGGTTTGAGTTAGAAAGGTGAAATCCTGCCCAAGAGAATGTTTTACATGCCTTTTGTCCTTTCTTAACACTTGCGGTGGGTCTTACTTCTGCAGAGGTGAGCTCAAATATGTTTACATTCATATTTCCTTGGAACTGTAGTTACATGAAAAATCTCTATTTAGTACACTCAACTGTTCCTATCATACAAGTTTCTATCATAAGTCTGTCAGACAAACCTCAAAACAAATGGAATAATAAAGCCAAAAGCTCGGTGTCAATATGAATTTGATTTTTGTTTTATGAGTGGTGGTTACTGCTGTGTGTAAGCTGTTTTCTAGAACAGGCTTGCAAGTCTGGTCTTGCTCCACTTGCAGGCAGTAGAAATGCCAGTAATGACTCAGTAAGTTGTAGATCTGCAATTAGGGCTACTTTATTTTTGGAAAAACAAAAACACAGAGTTCACAGACTGATGAACTTGCTCCTCACAAAGTTCTCAGCTCTCAGTTTCGTAAGCCACCAGTCCATGGGGCACCCAGGTCTACCCCCATCCTCTCTCACCCTTTTCAGGTACCCAAAATATTCTTATCTTTTCATTTGAGAGCTACCTACAGTTAACATCTCCCTCTGCTGACCCAAGCTCTTCCTGCACTGTCCTTAGCCTCCCTTCTCCTTATATCACAATCTTACCATCTACTCTAATCGTCACCCCAGAATCCCCATTACAAGTTTTCTACTTCTTTTACACACCCAGCTTGACACCTCCTTTTTCAGGCTTTCATGAATTACAGCCTTACTGAGTCCTAACTCAAGGCTTTTTTAGGTTTTTTGCTATCCCAGGTGTTTATGAGAGGACCAGGTTGTTAGGATAGCAGGACCAGTCCTGCTAGGATCTGTGGGCAGTGAAAATGAGTTTGCCTGGGAAGAAGAGTGTGATGGTGGTTCTAGGCTGGGTTATTGTCCTCTATCTTTTTGCTTCATACTAGGTTTACATTAGAGTTTTTAAAGATATCTCAGGGTTAATTTTTTCTTACAAGTCCCTATGTTTCTAACATGGTGTATACAAGAGCAGATCACCATTTTAAAATTGCTTTATTCTAGAGCTTGAGGGTTTTTCTGACTTTTATATTTACCATTTCAGCTCTAATTGATAAGCAAAAAAAACAAAACAAACAAACAAAAAAACATGAAACTTTGCATCCACAGAAGAGGGCAAAGAAATAAAGTACTGAGAGACATATGCCCAAGGCTGTGATTTCTCTTAGGGAACTGTTTCTGATAACAAAAGGCCGGTGGCTCTGATCCGGCTCACCTATGGCACCTATACAAAGCTGAGGGATTTTCTGAAGTTCCAAGGGCAACTACATGGATATTCTGTACCCTTGCAGTGGTTCTAATGTTGCTTGGCACGTTATAGACACACTGGAGCCAGATTTCAAGGATGTCTATGGCAAACGTTGCATTTGAATTCCTGCTGAAGATGGTCTCCACAATTACTTCATTAAATTGTTTAAAAGATTTAATTTAAATGTTAAGAGAAAAGAACACTATTTTACCCTTTCCTCAGGTATATTATATGAGTTAAAAAAAGAGAGAGGTACAGCATTAACAACTGATCTAACATTGGAAGGGCAATGTCTGCAGTTGTAGAGTTCTTCAGAGTTTGTAGTGTAACCTGCTGACGTTAGCAGGTCCTGTATTTATGCATGTACTCATAGATATATATACATATCTTACAACTTTATTGTATCCTGATATTCCTGAACAGGTATTTATGGTAAAAAAAATGATCTGACCCTAAAAAATATCTGAAAAAGAAAGTAAGATGCAACCCTCAATTCTTTTCCTGTGTAGTAAACAAGCCTGACTTGAGAGGGGTCAGATTCTTTGCATGCAGGCTGTTTACAAGCACACAGCCCCAACAGAAGCCTGCATAAATAAGGTGCAAAAGAGGAAGGATTTCTAACAAACCTGGTCGTGTTTCAGCTACAACAGGATCAGTGGCATCCGATGGTTTCCCAACACCTGCTTGGTTCGTTGCCCGCACACGGAATACGTAGCTCACACCTTCCTTGAGGCCACCTATCTGGAGGAAGCAAACATAGGAGCATGATTTGCTACAAGACACTGATACTAGCTTCTCACTTCTTACAATACCAATTTGGATACTTGACAATTACATTTTCTTTCTCTTTTGTTTTCCTCCTTCTCCAGTTTAAAAATATTTCTTCCTTGTATTTTTTCTTTTTGTTTCAATTCTAGAGTGACGTGACTAATTTGTTTGGTTTGTTCCTTCCTTGTATGTAGAGTTAACATTTAGACAGTGTCATAACTGTTATTCATTTCTTTGAAAAGGAACATTCTCAACAGAACAGGATGTTTTTAATTTATGCCTGCTGACCTCTGAAACAGTATAGCCTTTTACTGCACGTCAGTTCTGGTGTATAAAAATAAAGTTCTTGGGGTAAAAGTGCTTGCCACCCCAATTTATAAACAAGACATTCTTTATTTAATAGTGATGATTTGAGCAATCATATTGAATTTAAATACTTGCAAATATCCCTTTAAAATGTATGAAAGGATAAGACCGTAAAGTGAACATCTTTAAAATGATCTGAAAAGCATAAAAATAGCAAACCTACTTCAGCTGATCCCTTCTTGAGAAGTTACTCAAAAAAATATTTATCATAATAATGCAAAAAAATGGTTTAACTTGTAGTGAAATGTGAATAAATGTACTATATGTTAGAAAGATTCATCTGCCACCTTGTCACAGCATTTTTTTGTTGTTGTTTTGGTTTTTTTGTATTATATTGTGATGCCTGTGTTCCACTTTGGGCTATTAAAATCTAGGGACGTCTCCTATGTTATAAGAACAATATTTGGTTTTAGTATTGCTTGCTTTTATTTTTAGGTTTGTTTTTCCAGATTCTCTTCCAGGTTACAGTCTTGTCTGACTGTACCAGCATTATATGGGTGTGTTCTAGGCACAACATAACCTACTAAGTGTTTAATCATATGGGAATTTGATCAAAATGCAATGGTATATCTAATATTGACTTCCTCTGGGTTACACTTAGACCTGTGTTTGAATCTTAAACTGTTGTACCTTCAAATATCTCTTTTGAAGTGGCTTCTCATTGACACTTCTCCAATGTTCCTCTGTTGCTTCAGTTTCCTTTAGATCAACGTAATAACCAGCTATAGGACTACGACCAGTATAAACTGGTTCCTTCCACAATAAAACCAAGGAATCTTTCCTAATTTCTATGCATTCAAGATCGTGAGGTGGCCCTGAAAGGCAGGAATAAAAGCTACAGTTGTGGTTATTAAATAAAGCCCAAAGGGGTTAATGCATAAGACTTCAAAAACCCAAACCAAGCACCACTTCTATACTCAGAGCTGATATAACAGGTGCAGTTCTATTGTATCAGATCTAGAACAGACATAAATACAACCCATAGTTATTAAAAAGACTGGCCCAACAAACAATCCCGTTTTTTGAGATTTGGTATCTTGATCAAATATTCATTAACAAACAAAAATGACAAATAATCTCCAACGTCAGAGAGATGAGTTAATTATTAAGCTAATATGCTGCTTCAAGGCCTGTTCTAAAGTCCACTGAAGGCAATGGAGTTCGTTTTCATTCACTCCAATGAGTGTTAAAAGGCAAGTGGTCTGGCCTCGCAGTGATATGTTTAGACAAGGGTTATAGGGCCTCATTCTTCCCTTCGGTGTACCTTAGACAGGCATTTATGCCTGCAATTTAAACTGGGAAGATCAGCTGAGATGACAGACACAGTACAGAAGTCAAGCAAGAAAGATTAAAAAAAAAAAAAAAAATACAAGCTGCTTGTAAAATGTTACCAGTTAAAAGGAGGTTGTAAATCACTGCAATGGAGATACAAGCCTGGGCATGAACTTTGTTGCCCACTGATTCCTGAAAATTGAGGGCATTGAGAACGTAAGGTCTCGGCTACAGAGCACCCTGTGGCTGTGAGTAATCCCATCACTCTCCAATCCTACCTGGTACAGCAATGGTCCATTCTTCACATTTGAAGGATTTACTGGGTGGGGAAGGTGTCCCAACGCCAGCCAGGTTAGCAGCAGCAACTTGAAACTGGTACACCATATTTTCCTTCAGATTTTGAATCTGTGCAATCAAGAAAATTATACCTATTAACTTGGGATTAAAGCTTTACGAGGAAGCCACAATGCCAATTATTCAAAGTAAGAGCATGCTTTTAAGTACTCCCCCCAAAATGAAAAGTTTCTTATAATTATATGTAAATTGACAACTGTCTTGGCTTTCCCTCTAATAATCAATTAGATGAGAGGGAGAGCATACGTGAATTTTCTTAGCTTGGACAAATTGTAAAACACTTTTCTTACTGATAGACACTTTGGTAGTCAGGGAGGAAACAGGACATTGCTAAACACCAAATTTATGAATCTGTTTCGTGATCCAAAGCAACTTGGCTTGAGGCAAAAGCTGTTGCAGCACAGCGAAAAACTTAGCACAGACCTTGCACTGCTTTTGTATAACTGCTCCACAAGGTTATAGCTACCCTGTGTCTATAAATGGGTGAAGATCCAGCTGGCCCAGGCCTTCTTACAGCACCAGCGAGCACTGCAGGAAGGTTCAACGGTGGCTGGTGGCGAGGCCACCAGCTGTGAGGGCCTCACTTATGAAAATGTGAACTATGACTGGAGGAAAGAATTCACAGATGACGGTTGGTTGTAATCCGCAATAGAAAGATAAATCCACAAATAATGCAGTATAGGCAGTTAACTGAGTTTAACAAATACATCAGTAGAAAAGAGAGGAGCATGGAAGACAGATGTGTTTAGCAGGAGATCCATTACAGAAGGGCAGCAAAAGGCCAGACATTGCATGAACCTATACACAGCTCCTCTGCATCCTCTAAATATGGATGGGTGCTTTTCATGGCTTTGAGACATAAACACTAACAACAAAGCAAGTAAAACAACACAGCATGGCCCTGCACTACAAAATTTGTGCAGCACCACTTTGCCTAATGTAATAACCAGAAGGCTTCTGAGGTCTCAATTAATAGTATAATAATGTCTACACCTTATAGCAAAGATTCTTTCAAAAAAAAAAAAAAAGAAAAGAAAAGAAAAATATCTTCGTCCTAATATGTCTTTGAGATCTGTTTTGGAAGTACTGTTCCCATAATTCTAGTATGCCCAAAGCAATAACAAAGGTTAACTTCTTACCCTGTATGCCCTCTCACTAACGGGCTTAATGTTGGCCTCCATCCATTTCCCAGGAACTCCACCAATTACTTCACGGTAGTTCACATAGTAGCCAGTAATTTCAGTTCCACCAGTGGTTTTAGGTTGTTTCCATCCCAGTACCATTGAGTCACGAACGCTCTCAAGTACCGTTATGTCATAAGGGGGAGATGGAGCAGCTGTTTCAACATGAATCACACATAAATAGGAAGCAGTATTTCATTAGTAAGACAGGCAGTCAGTTATTGTATCCAAGTAGCCCCATCCTGCATTTCCTAATCAGGAAAATGGCTCGGTGTGGTCAAGGAAAATTCTGCTGGAATAAGAAACGCAGGATAGAAGCTTCCATAAACCAAATGGAAAAAAAGGGGGGGGTGGGGAAATCAAACTACATTGGATTTAATTTTCAATATCATTTGTCTTTCAAGAAACAAGCTGATACATAGTGAAAAAATGTGTTGCAATTGCAGTGCTCATGTAAGTGATCAGGATTTACTTTAACATTGTGAAGAATGAGGAAATAAAATTAACATGAAAAGCAAAAATTGGCGATGCAATGATTTGTTTTCTTTTGATGAAAGAAAACTTTTTCACACATGCAATATTTGCTTTAGTTCTTTTTTTTTTTTTTTTTTTTTAATAAGCCCACATTCTTCCTTTCCCAGAATGCAGGTTATCTGCTCATTCTGTCTTTTTTTATTATTTTTAATTTATACACTGTTCAAACATTATCATTGCACCCTTCATATTATCTTACCTTAATGGAAGGAAGAATGACCATAGCCACTGATCAGATACGGGATATGTCTGTTACTGGAACTTACTTTAAAAGAAAAATGCAGTGCAATCCTCCTTTTTATTGTGTTTTTACAATACAGAAATCATGAATCTCATCCTAAGAACCACACCCATTTTCTTCTAATGACACTTCTATATCAGATTTTGTTACCTTCACATATACATAACGCAGAGAGTAGGTATCCGAGAACAAATTACTGAAGAGATTAAGAAACCACACATTATTTTGGATACATTAATATGTAAACAAACAAGCTATTCAATTAGTAAATGGAGGATAATGTTTCACTGTCAATAGCCAACTAGGTATGGGAAGTGGGCTCTGATACCATTACATGCAAAATGATCTTACTGGAGAGCTGAGCATATAACTAATGACTCTGATGGAAAATGCATTATTGAAAAAAATGTTCATGTGTGACGTGGATAAGCAGAGGTTACATATGTCCAAAGTAAATGTACCACAGCAGTGAAATCTGATTATTTTAGTAACTCTCACCTATATCTTTCTTCTCTTTCACCTTATCCAGTGCCAAAGGATCCCGGGGTCGAGACTTACTTGCCTGCTTAGCAGCAACATTTTGTGATGCAGATGTGGTAGCATCCTTAACCATTTCTCTCATGTAATTGTCTCCTGTGTTCCCCAGTTTGTCAGGGCTACTGGGTAGTGTGTCTCTATTAAATTTAGCGTTGCATTTTAGCAAAGCATCTGTGTCAAAGATAGGCTGGGAGGACTCATGCATGCCTTCCCAACTGGTAGTGCAGTCTGTTAGTCCACCAGCTTTACCACTCAGCTCAGGACACACACCATGAAGCAATCCTCCCCCTATAATCGCCAGAAAACAGCAAAGACATTAAATTAGAAGGCATTGCTTTTTCTTCACTTGCTCAACAGAATTAAGAAATGCACACAATGAACAATACAGGCAAAATACAACAAACCACATTTTTTTATGGACAGAATGCAAAGCTTGGATTCACACACATTTGAAATGCGTAGAATACCTCTCAACCTCCTCACAAGTAATGCTCTTTTAATCCTCTCTATTTTTCAAAGCAGAAGAAATATGGAACGTTAATAGTAATCTTCACTTGGTACATTTATTTAACATTAGCTCTTCCAAGTTGTATTTATAACAATATCATAAAAATTGCCTTTGGGCCACATTTTTCTCCTCTAAGGTTGTGAGGTATGCAAGTTTGGTACAAACGAGTGTGAGGGTGTTGCAGACATACAATTTATCTTAGTCCAATGACCTCATTAATCTTACAGATTAGTTCAGACGGTGGCAAACAGAAATAATTCATCCACAAAGGCAGAACACACAGAGTTACAAAAGGCTTACAAAAAAAGCATTGCAGCATTTATTATGAGGTTGAGGCATGGAAACAGAGCTCTTGGGAATTGCCTTTATATAGGATGGTGTGTATTAGAGATGATAAATACCACATTACGAATCAGAATGGCATTCCATTTTCCAGGATAACTGTGAAGGGAACTTGGCAGTGCTCTTACAGTTGTTCACAAGAAACACCTGAAGAAGACTGGATGGTGAAGGTGAGCAGTCTACAAAAGCGCAGTGACTGTGAAAGTATGGCTGGGAGGCATTACATATGATCTACAAGTAGATCATTATTTGTGGACAGCATTGTAAAAACCAAATAATTAGTCACAAATAGTTGCTAAAATCTTCTTTACTGTAAAAAGAACATATTTGGAACTGAATGGAGCTTACCAATGGCTGCTTGCACTTCTATAGGCTCTGATTCCTGTGAAAATTCACTGAGTCCAGCTGCATTAACAGCTCTGACTCTGAAAACGTACTTCTCACCAGTGACAAGCCCATGGCAAATGAATCTAAAACAAAACAGCAGAAGAATACTCAGATTAAAAAAAAAAAAAAAAATGACACAGGCACTGAAATGATGGTATGACACTGCAGGATGTACCTAAGCACTTCATTCACACAAATAAGATAAT
>VZSV01000022.1:2442226-2483198 GCA_013398735.1 Nothocercus julius
TTCACTACATTCACATATACTAAACTAAGGAAAGATCTAAGTCAAAGAAGTTTATATGATTTCTCATTAAGCGTTCTCACCGTTTCTGTACCATTCGATGTCTGGTTTGAAGCGCTTAATGTCCGGATTGATGACAACGGTGCAACCCAGACTCATTGTCTCACCTTCTCTCCCAAAGGCAACATCAAACTTGTCAACAAAACTGATTTCAAACCTGGAAGCAAATCCATGTGGGGTAACACCAACTATAGAAAGGAAGAACAATCTGTTTACTTTTCCTCTTTTTGTAGGAAGACTAGAAAGCAAAAGTACCCAATGTTTATGAATACAACCTCAGGTGGAGTTACAAACAGAAAAATAAAAATTGAGTTAGGAGTATTCTAAGGTAATTGGTCAAATAATGTAAGTCATAGCTAGTACAGAAAATCAACTAATTTCTGTAATCATACAACTCTAGTTCTTACAGTGAGCTAATTTTGCTAGGGAAGGACTGCTGCATAATTTTATTCCAGATTTTTTTCAGAATTTCAGATCGAGCATTTTATTATTTGGTTACATGAATAATTTTATAATTTTAAAATACCTTTACTTTTTTCTTTTTCTGTTGAACTCTTTGCTACATCTCAAGATACTCATTTTGATAGCTTAAATAAGTCTTTTTTGGACTCTTTATATAAAACGAGACCTCTATTTACTTGGACATTTGGGTACCTACTCCTGCTGAAACAGTTTATCTTTCCTGCTGTTGTATGACCTGAGATATGCAGTATTGCAGATGGATTTTATAAGCTCTTAATGCTTTTTCTTCACGCAGATGGTACAGGTGCTTCCCTAATTGTTTTAAAAACACCTCAGCTGATAAAACCTAAGGTCACATATTCCTCCCCCACAACTGCCTTATACTGATAGCCCACAGTCTTCCTATGATCAGTGAATATATATAGCTCTTCCTTTTCCTTTTTGATTGAAACAATAAATCTCAAATTATATTGGAAGTTCTTGGCCTACCATTCTGTAATATTGTGTATAATCTTATTTCTGTTATTTTGGAACTTCTGTTTTTAAATGACATACAGTGTGTCTTTGCAGCATGTTCCTCATTCTATTTGCGCTGCTGCAATTAAAAAATAATGTCTATAAGACTCTTAGTTCAAGCCTTCCATGCAAGGAACCCATGGCACCTAACAGACATGTTATGTGTAGGTGGGTGGATTTTCTTAACACTTCTGATCATGAAAGTGTTTATGCAATACCGTAAATCAGTTCAAGAAGTGAGGCCAGTCTCTCAAGTAAAACCAAATTGCAATTTCTACATTGATATACCCAAATTTTAACTTTGGTTCTGGAGATATTTGTTATGCATCTTCACAACATATAGAATCACACAGACAAGAACTAATATGTTACTTAGTCTACTCACAAACATGTACCCCCCTAGCACTTTATTTTACATTTCAGAAACTGTCCATCTACTGCTTGAGCGGATTTTATTCCAGAGCCACACCAATATCAAAAGGATTGTCACAAAATATCCTTTAGGTTTGCATCCCTCTAGTCAAAGCTAAATAGTGGATGTTTCTTATACAAGCAGATACAAATAGCCATACACCCAGAAGATAATGCCATTTTCACTTACAGATAAGACTAACAACATTCACAATAGTAGAGCTCAATACCTTTGCAAATGAGACCTGTTTTTTAAATAAAGTTACAAAATATTCTGCTTAGTCATTTGACATGATGTTACAACTGTAAACAAGTCTACCAAACAACTTACAGCCCATAGGCATAGTAGCAGTTCCAGCGTGTAAAAGACTTGCATCAATTTCTCCTTTGTATCCTAGATGCACATATAAAAAAAGAGAAACTATCACCTAAAAGTAAAAGCGCTCCAAGCCACAAAAATGAAACCAGTAATGTACATCTTACAAAAAAAAAAAAAATGTTTTGCAAACCTACTCTTTACCACAAGGGACGCGTAAGCCGAAATTTCTCCTTTAACATTCATAGCAGAAGCATGATACTGAGCAGTGTCTTCAAAATCACATCTAAAATGACATAAATAATTAGGCAGAGCACCCATTACTCTTTGGCATGCCTAGAACCTATGTTTAAGGTCCAAGAAAAAAAACTATTAAATCTATAAACAAGCAAAAATTTGGGAGTCAGACACACTGGACACTGGACTGACTGTAGTCATTAAGTTTTTCTCAGTGTTAAAAATCAAGCGAAATGGCTCTTTTCAAATATCACAGATCTGAAATTGAAATATAGAGAAAGTAGGACAGAATATCTGATTATGTTTAAATCAGCATCTTGGAACCCAGTAGGATGTAGGTTGCAAAGACAGAGCTGATGATTTTCCAAAATTACGTGATTAGGTCTCAGGATTTTTATGGTTCTTAACACCAATGACTCTGAAAATTTCCAAAATGGAGGATAAAAATAAACACATCTTAAAATCCTTAATTCTGTTCATAATCTCAAGGAACTTTACCATATTTGAAAAACAGTTATTTTACATATTTTTAGCCTTAACTAGATTTTTCTCATGTTTAACTGCACATATGGAGGAGGAGAAAAATGGGAAAGGTAACCACAACTGTCTCGCATGTTTCTGATTTATTCATAGTTAGAATGATGCACATAAATTACTCACTTAGGTAAATTGCTTATCCTCTATTGATGAAAACCAGAACTGCTTCAACATTTAGTAGACAGCATTCTCAGCTACACAAACTTAAAAACTCTCATCCTTCCATCCCCAAGAGATATGTACATATTCTGCAGGTCTCAATCTAGGCCAACATTTCAGCTTAAGTTATTTGCTAAATTAGCCAGTGTTCCCTTACGTGCTTATCTCCAGAGAGTGCAGCCCATATCGATTTGCAATTATATACTTGTCAGGGTGGGCTTGTACGTTGATGGGCACATTGTTTTTGTACCTATGGAAAAACAAAGCAATAATATGTCACAAACAGAAGCACAGATTCATACACTTTAATAGGTCAAGTTATGGTGTTTGGAGTATAATATCAGTTTCTGCAGGTTTCTCTTAAAATAACTGTAGTCTAATATCTGGGAAATACATCATATATCTTTGGAAGCCTATCTTCTCTCTCCCTGCCTCTTCTCCCTGCTTCACATGAGTTTTATTTTCTAGTTTAAAGAAAGAATAGCCTTGTGCAGTGAAAATCAGTTTATAATACCATGACTTTCAGATTATTCCTCGTCTAGGAATGGAAGAATCATGTGAGCAACATTTCAGAGCTCTATCAATCAGCAACAATAAAAATTCTACCGCATCTTTATTCACCAGATATTTTGCACAATTTTTTTTGGCTTGCACATTCAATCTACTTTCAAAACATTCATATGCACAAAAATATTAGTAGGGAACTAAGCTTGAGTCTCACAGGGGGAGAATTCAGTAGTGCAAAGTAGTTTCTTCTCACAAATCATTGCGCAGGAGGCCATTAATTTTGGACAACAGATGGTGTTATTAAATAACTGAGCAAAGGAAACCTGTCATAAGTGAGCACTAGTGATACAGAACAACCAGTGAAATGTTGACAATAGAAGTCTAATAAAACAAAAAACAGAACTGTGTTTGGTACATTTGTAATTGTGTTGAAGAGTTCTGTAAGGAGAAGGGCTCCCTAAGACATAGCTTTCCTTGTGCTGCTTGAGGTGTATATATTAGGGAATCAAAAGATAAATGATTATAGAAAGAAATGTCTTCATCTCTTACTTGGTAGTAGCTTAACTAGGTCTTTCTTTTCATAAACTATAATAGATATCCATCCTTAAATGTCATTTTCTCTCAGGATTTTCCATCAGGGAAGGGAATGGGCCAGATATCAGTGGTGTACCCCACTTCACCAACCAGACAGTAATATGCAACTTGATTTTTATGAAGAATATTGTTAGGTTAATATATCTCAAGATAAAGACATAATTGCAATAAATCTGAAAATTGCCTTTCAGCACTTTCAATGTTTCCTACCACTGGTAATAAACAATATTTCCCTTGTTGCAAATTTTTAGGTACTGTAATGCACTGGGATTTTTCAAAGTGCCAAAGTGAGTGAGGATCATAATCCCTAACGCATATTGACCTTCTCATCAAGAAGTCTGTGAAAAGGGACTTACTGCAATGCAATACCCTCTGCTCCACACTTCGAAGAGCAGCGAAGTTTCTAGCCCCCTTTACAGATCTCCTTGCTCTATCCTGACACAGCGAATAACAATATGTAGGTCAGCTGAGAGTAAATCCATTACCACCACTTTTCACATATTCCGTGAGATAGCGCTTCCCAGACCGATCTGCCTGGAAATACCTATGCATCTTTATATTCCATGTGCTGTGGCAAACACTTTACAAGGTAGAATGAAGTCATCAGATCTTAAAGTTTTTTTCCAGGAACATGATTATGTGTGCTCAGTCTCTGACCTGCTCTGTGAAACAGAACTGCCTCCAAAGGGTTGGGCCCTCTCTGATCCTGGTGGTGCCAAGAGCACTGGCTGGCATGCAGAGCTGGGCAGAACCAAGGTTCAGCTGAGCTAGGTCAGTATACGAAGACTTTCACTTTCTCTGTCTTCATTAGCAGATTATCAAAAAATAGGTGTTACAGTTTTCACTTGTTTATATTAATGTATGGAAAAAAGTAGGGCTCGTGCTAGAAGGGCCACTTGTTATTTCTGGAAAGACAGATTCCAGTACAGCCACATCATTAGCTAATGTTGGATTGCAACCTCTCAGTGTCATTATGCACTAAGAGTTTATGCTTTCTACCACTGGTTTCAAATGTCATGAGTTTTTTGCAGGGCTTTTCTTTCCCCCAAGGGAGTAAGAACAACTGTACTATACTGTAAGATTTTATTTAGAGAAAGTGCTTTGAGTTTGTAATTTATTATTCACAGCATGAAAACATTTTCACTGCTTATACAAAAAAAAGGACTATTTGGAATTCATGAGGGACATTAAGTTAGAAATACTGAATGAAATCCGATTGATTCAGGCCAGTGCTGTTCTGTATCCTTGAGCAAAGCCACCTGTTAAAAATGCCTATGAACTCATTTTTTTCCCATTAGTAGCCTAGGGCAAACTAAAGTCCTTCTGGAGTTCACATGCACAATAAAATATTGTACTAAATTTCACCACCCCAATTTAGTACTTAGTTAAAAGGCTGATTCACTTCAGTAAGAGCAAAGGCACATAGCTGAAGGCTTGATTTAACCATGTCAGGTTTTGGGGATAAGGTGAACTTCAAAGTGAAAATGTTTCAGGTCTTGTTTTTTTGGCTCGGATACAGTTATGGTTACAGTTGTGGGATACAGCTGGGTTACAGCTATGACTGTGGATCCTAAGCTGACCATTCCTTATGTTCAACAGATACAAGATCTGAAACATTTTTCTGGAATCCTCACTGAGATGAATGTCACAGCTGAGCATTTACAGTTCTTACCGAACTGGAAAAATGTATCCATACAGAGCTTGACTTTTGGTGGTTCATGCTAAAGGGAAGAGACTTCTGGGCATCAGGCATAACCTATTAATGTATTTTTTTGGCAGTAAACTTTTTGTTCAAGCCCTGATATTAAGGTCTTGTAGGTATTAGATAAACAGAATCTATTAAGCAGTTCAAACAGTAAACTAAAAAATATGAATATTAATTAACATTGTGATATAATAGGTATTTTCTGTTGTCTCTACAAATCTGTGTAGTAATAATTTATAATTAATAATTAATGCTTAACTCTATAGCTAGACTTATTCCGTTCTTTTTATATATGCATTGTAGAAGACATTCACATTTGAAAAAAGTTATTAACTATTATCTGAATAATATATCTGTCAAAATCAAATAAGAAAGAGCAACCCAATAGAGGATGAGACAGTAACGTTTTAAAAGACAATTGTAATTAAACTAATTAAATTACAAGCTTGACAAGCTTTCACCCAAGACCCAAGTTAGATCTCCAGCAATGTCCAATAGTTTATTTTGGAGTTCTTACAATAAAGACTTGGTACCAAGATAATTTCAAGGAATAGAAAAATTCCAATAGACTCCAAAGCTTTCTGTAGACTTGGACAGCCCTAGATCTATACATGGCCTTTAAGTTCAAATAATTATCATGTGGTCCCTGTAAACATCCTGCGTCATGAGATTTTAATTGCACTGAGATTCAGTACTTTAACCGCTCAGCTGCTACACAACATGGAAGCCTTTAGAAACCATCCTCTTAAAGACAGCATTGTGGATATGTTTAACTTCAATTTTTCCCTCCTCAGAGGAAGAAAGAATTTTTGGATGTCTTCAAGAATGCATTTTTTTAATGAATGTTTTTTCTATGTATTCATATTGTTAAGTTTTTATGCAAAGAGATGTTTTGCCTTTTAGCATTTTGCTTCCTTTTTGTACAAGGTGGCTAGAAGAGCATTTGTAATAAAAAAGCATGGTGACTTTATATCTTTACTGAAAAAATACTTCATTCCCTAAGATGAGTTTGGATATTGGTTATATGGTGGCTTTCAATGACAACAATACAAACCTACCATGTAACACGGGGTTCTGGCCAGCCAGCCACGGTGCAATGAAATTTGACACTTTGCTTTTCCCAGACAGTGTGAGAACGAGGCTTGATAATAAACTCAGGAGCGTGTAAAAGTTTATCTTGATTCAGCTTTTTGTGGAATGCCTGAGTATCTTCTAACTGGAAAAGAAAGATTTCATCATAAACCTCAGTCTATAGAAGTGTAAATCATCTATACTCAAAAGCATTTGGGGAATTTTTTAAGAGCAGGAAAAAAAATATTTATTTTAAAATTGAGATTTTAATTTAAAATTGAGACATATTTAAGATATTTATCTCCTTTGGAGACATGAAACAATATTATTCATCTTTAAGATATTCTCCTTTCAAACTAATTAGATTTATTTTTCTGTTTGTTTCCCCTCTCCTCCTCCCCCCCTTATGACTCTTCTAAGTAAAATAATTTTCCATGTTTAAGGCTTGTTTTTGGAATCATAGAAACATAGAATGCTTACGGTTGGAAGGAACCTCTAGAGATCAGCTAGTCCAACCCCCCTGCACACGCAGGGTCACCTAGAGCACGTGGCTCAGGACTGCGTCCAAGCGGGTTTTGAACAGAATCAAAGATGAAATTAGTCTCAAATTCAGATGTCCTCTATACACCTTTTCTAATATGAAATCATATTTGCCTAGAACATATCTGAGAGACCAGTTATCTAACCTTTCTTGCTGATGGGGTCATTCCTCTTCCCAAACTGTTTCAACTGATTGTCTATCTATGGCATTAGGAAAAAAAAAACTAATTTTGCCCTAACTTTCTTATGTATGGAGAATTGCAACTCCCTTAAAATTACTAAAAGAACAGTTTTCATGTCTTTCAAATCTTCTGTCTTTTATAAACTACACAATACCTCTTTTCCTTATAATAGTATTTCTCATCTCATCTCTGAATATATTCCACTTGTCCTCAACATTTGTAAAACATCAACAACTCAGTCAATACTCATTTCACAGTTTCCAATAAAATAATTACCTCTTATGTTTTAATTACAGGACTTTTTTATACATTCTAGAATGGCATTTATAATTTTATACAACAAGATCATGGTTTTGACTAACACTGAATTTATGACTTATTAAAACTCCCAGATCTCTCAGTACTTTTATGTAGCCAGTTTTTCCTCATTTGTTTGTTCTTTTTCTTCTGTGTGTATTTTCCATTTTCTTTATTAAATTTCACCTTCAGATTGTGTCTCAATTTTTCAGGATGTTTTGAATTCTAACCTTGTCCTTCAAAGTCTTTACAATCTTTCTAACCTGTTGTTACGAGCATATTTTTAAGCACAGTGTCAATTCTTCTGCCCAGAATATTAATAAATTCTCTGAATAAAACATGTCTGCACTTGATATATCCTGCCAGTCTGGTCAAAATATATTTGTAACTACTTTCAAAATATTATTTTTTAACAAGTCACACAATAACATGTCAAAACTACACAAAATTAGAGATTCAGTTCTAGATCACAATTCCCTCCCTAGTCACACAATAACATGTCAAAACTACACAAAATTAGAGATTCAGTTCTAGATCACAATTCCCTCCCTAATTTACATACTGTGATCCAAATTCACTTTGGACTAAGCTGTTCCCTGTCTATAAAACAGCTGTCACCCTCTACTGAGAAGTGTTGCCTAGCAAGTGCCTCATCATTCAGGAAAACGATGCTATGCCTTTTAGATAGGAGTTGGCTCAGCAAAATAGTGTTACCCCATCCTGATCTCCCTCCCTCATTCCCAGCACAACTGTATAGTGCCTCATACTTACCCAGAGCACTTTTCTTATCCACCTAACACCAAGACAATAATTGGATTTCAGCCTTTGAAAAAACATTTCTCTGTTTACTGTCACTATTGTGCTTGCCATTGGTGTTTATAGATCAGGGACCTGTTGTGCCAGGAATTTTGCAAACACTAAACAAAAAAAGACCCACATTGTTTACCATCGAGGTGTTCATATCTATGTTTTTACCGTTTTCTGCAGGGCCACACGTTCGGCAGACTCCCGGATTGCTATTTTCCTTGATTTTTTTTCATGGTGCTCTTCTTGAGAAGCCGATGTGGCCACTTTGCTCACACTAACTCCTTCACCTTTAGCCAAAAGGTTCCTTCTGGCAACATATGCCGCGCTTTCTTTGATTCTTTCTTCTTCTGTGTCTGTTATCCCACTGATATTCACTTCACTGAAAAAAATGCAGAAACCAGAATCATATTGGAAAATGATGAGAACATACTCCATTGATGCTATCATGTTAGGTAACTGCAATGAATATAAAGGGGTTAACAGTCTTTCAAAAGGTGTGTCTGCTTTGGGGATCTCACAAATCTGTGAGCAATCTCACATACCTTCAAAACAGAAACATAGAAGGGTACTGCAGAGTGATGAGTCTTTCAGAGTCTGAAGTCATGACCACTTGCAGTGCATCCCCTGATAATTATACCATGCACATTTTCGGTTTAATGATTCTCCAGCTGTAGTTCTACATCTCTATTGCTATAAAGATTAGCATAAGGCATAATTTCAGATCTGTAGGCTTACATTTCAGTTACTGACTTAGGGCATTTGTAGTAACAACATCAAAGGAGGAAGGATACTGCAGCTGAACAACTAGGTCCTCATTTTTGAATTTTACAAAATGAACATCATAATACACCACAAAAGTTATCTTTGTTCATTGAAAATTCAATCTATTTATGTTTATAAGCTGTTTGTTCTTCCAAGTGCTTTCAAACAGACGATTTAATGATTTCTGATTCTTTTGTTTCTTTGCAGTATCCCCCTCAGGCTTTGTGAAAAGCGAAAGAGTGCAAAGAATTGTTCCCCTCAATGGGCCCAATCCTGTTTTCACACGCACATATGGAAGTACCACTGCCACTAAATTGTTTTTACACTGTCAGGACACTATAGCTGTTATAGGAGTGCACACCCAAGGAGAGTTCCTTGACCTAAGCAGAAGCATTACTATTTTTCTGCAGCTTATTTATTTTAGGATAACATAAGATTTCAGAATTAAAAGAGGTTTTATTTAAGTACTTGTTATGTGCCTTATTGCAGATATAGCAACTTCTGTTTATTTCTAAATGTGGTTAATCTGGCTTCATCATTTTAACATAATACACTTTACTGCTACAACTTAAAAAGATTAAGAAAAAAATGATCTTCCCTTTTTTTGTTGTTTGTTTTGTTTTGTTTTGTTTTTGTTTTTCCAGATGGCAATATTATCCATTTGACAGCACATCTCAACACTTCGGAAAGTTTGGATTCATCCCCAAAATAACTGTGCAGCCCCTTATCTTTGTGCTTTGTTGTCAGTTCAGTAAGAAGCAGGATAGCGAAGCACTGGAATATGCTCGAAAAATAACTGCTCATAAAAATTCCTCAACAGACTAAAAATCTTCTTCAACAGAAGACCTTTGGCTTCTTTTGTGTTTTAACTCTGCCTTGAACTTCCCATGTATCAAGTTGCTTTAACAAGAGGATCCTCACAGGTATCAACAGGATGGTTCCCTTCACATAAACGCATAAGTTCTCCCTGACAAATATCATCTGGAGCTGCAGGGATAAGACAGAGATTTCTAAAGATAGTTTAATGAATATGAACGTAGCTATCTATACTCAGCTTAAATGAATCAGCAGCATTTTCTTTTAAAGGCAAGCTGATATTATTTCCTTTCTTAATTACAGTACTTAAGACCTCAGCAACTTCACAGTGGACCTCGAGGGATAACCCATCTTCTGAGAGCTGATGATTATCCTCAGGCCAATAGAGGACTCAGCCTAGACCTGTACAGTACTGCTCTCCAGACACTGTTGATCAACAGCATTAAATATTTAGATTTGCTAATGAAAAAGCATTTATGCTGATTATAATCTGCATAAATCAAAGAGAAACCGTTAATATTCTCTGAAATGATGAAGTGTATCACAAGCAACACACAACAGTATTTAAGAACTGATTCTGCCGTCAAGTTTCAGGGGTTTCAATTGAAAATACTTATCAGAGACAAAATGATCAAACTCCTAAAGACAAATATAAAATATTATTTGATGGATATCTGCTACTTGCATCTCTCTGACTTAGATTCATTATTGGGTATAGAGAGTTTCGTAGGCCGTATTGAGCACCTTTAGCACTTATGGTATTGAATCAAGCCCTGGGTGCTTTATTGTCTAAAAAAAAAATGGCCAGCTGTTCCTAATTTCATTTTGCAAGGATTAGGCTAGTTGTTTAAGAAGAGCACTTACAGACTGCATATTCTGAGAGGGAGAATTTTTACAACAGAATTTTAAAGCTCTGAAATAGAATCAAATGATGGAAGCGGTGACACAGGGCTGAAGGTCATCCAGCACGGGATGTATCAGCTCTGTTAAACGCACGCAGTGCTGCCTTTTATAAATAACTATTCCTTGTAAAGGCTATCTGCTCAGGGGAAACAACACATCAGTTGTACAGGAGAATTTGGGAACGACCTATAACATGCACGTGAGTGAATCAGTTTCAGCTGTTATCTTTCCAACAAAAATAAATATCTGACAGTAATGTGGTATGCAACTTGCACAGGCTTGGCATGCAATCGTGACCATAATGCCAAAAAAAAAAAAAAAAAAAAAAGGACCCTCACAACCACATCATACCATGTTGTGTGGGCACTGTAATAATGATTACATGTCTTTTTCATACTTTTAAGATAATTACAAAAAACTATTTGGGTCATTTCGATGGCACAAAAGCAAAGACAACTTGACAACTTTCTGAATTGCCAGGTAAGATTGGTACCAATAACAGTAAGCAGAATAGTGGAAATCATGTAAGAATCTGACAGTATTTTTTAACATAGGAACCCAAAGTACCAGGCACAGATAAATGAAGTTACATGCCATGACACTGATATTACTGTACTCATCTTACAAAAAGTGAAATAAAGCAAAGGAAAGTCATAGCCTGTTAAGATCACAGGATCTAGTATAAAAGCTAAGACTAAAATCTGGAAGTAACAGCCATCAGTTATGATTTTCACCTCTTGAACAACATTTTAAATTTTACTGTTGTAGAATCCAGGCACAATAAAAAGGGAGCACCTTTGTGCTTGACATCAGGAGAGACAGATAATAGAGAAATATAAATCTACTGCCACACAAGCGGACATGCTGGATGAAACGCATAGGTACGGAGAAGTCTTGAAAGTGTGTTACCACAAGTTTTGCACGAGATATATTTATTTCTGTCATAGAAGATATAATTAAAGCACCAAAGAAATGGTTTAGAAATGTGACAATGTATGGTTCTGAATGCGGTTTATATCAAGAAACAATGAATCGGAGGCAGAAATGTTCAAAGGATTAATGAAAATGGCTCCAGGAGGGAATGGACAGGAAGTGCAAAATGCTCAAAGAGCAAAAGCAGTAAGGTCTTCCAACAGCAAGGTGGAAGTTTCACATGAAGGCACATATTTGGTGCACAGCAGAAATGACATTGTTTCTCACAAGGTTGATTAAGCAGTAGATGTTAGATCACTGACTCCCAGAAACAGCTTAAAAATGACCCATGAAAACTGCTATGTTGCAGGAGAAAGGCGAATCAAAGAGAAGTTTCTGTTCAGTTGCATGTGGGCAAGAATACTTTTTCCTGGTCTCAAAGTCAGGATTTAGTCTTCCATTCCACACCCTGATATGTATTAATCTGAACAAATAACTATGCTTGAACAGTCAGAGGCTCATAATAAATCATTACACCATATGCCCAAAAAGGCAGAGGACCCTCCTCACTTGTGTTGGTTCTGGCTACTATATGAAGTTCACATTCATCTTCTCTTAGGGCACTACTGCAGTAAAATGTATTACATCAGTAGTAACCTTGCAACAAATACCATCAACATGTGAGATGAGTATGAATCATTATGATGAATTTGGGAAGTTAATTGGTTTAATTCCCAATTTTTCCTTTGCTAGGACAAAACATTAGCACATTGTTTCTCTATCCCTATGTGTTATGCTTGCTAAGAGACATTGAACTACAGATCAAGTCTTCAAAGCAAATAGTAAGATAAATAGTGTGGACAATGTCTGTCCAGTTCCCAGGAAGCAGAGTACATGACCTACAAGCATATCTTGTTTTCACAGAAAGTGGCCAATGTGTATGAAACTAAGTCTAGACACCGAGATATCCGTCCTTGCTGGGGATGCTGCTCCACGTCTGATTTGACAGTTACCTTCTCATTGTCTTTTTTTTTCATTCATGTAAAGTGCAAACAATCACCTTGAAGTCCAGGAGCATAAAGACATTAATGGATTTGTTATTTTATGATTTGTTAATAAAGTGTCAGAAGGAAGATAACGAGCAAAAAGAAAATGAACATACCTTCCTGTGAAAATAGGCACGGAGTAGTCCATGGCTGTGTTCTCTTTGTCCTCGGAGATCAAATTCTGTTTTGCTCTCTTTGCTTTGGGACTCATCTTATAGGATTGATCTTCAATCATTATATTGGAATCCTTCAATCTGAAATAAAAAGGACATTGTTAAATTATAAAAGAACAAGCTGTTAAAAAAATTCTCAGAAAGTAAGATTAAAAAGCTATGATTTTTTGCTCATAGTTGAGAAGCAAAAAAAAAGCACTTTTAATAGTCATTGTTTGAGAATTATTAAACATATAACCAAATGCACTTTTGGCAGGCTGATTATTACAAATCTAACACTGATGTGCCTTGACACTAAATCTAAGTACAGAGCGTAATCAATACACCTGGTAGCAATGCACATTTTATTCACAGTTTTGTGTCTTAGAACCGGAATAGCCTAATTAGCTGTCATCCTTCTCTAAGACCTTTAAGTGTCCTTTCATTTCCAGTTCAACAAGGGGAATCGTATGCGGGTCTTCTTAGACTGGAGGTTTGTCTGCGTGGCATGAGCTCCCTGCTGTGCACAGCTGCCTGAACAGACTTGGGCACAACATTTCTCAGCAGTGAGGGCATTTCTTAGCCCACACTGTAGCAGGCTAACATGGCAAACCTTCTTCCAGCGCACTGGGTAGCCTATTCTGTTATCTCCATGCAGGGTGCTCTAAACATATCCCTAATTATCAAGACTCTAGCTAGCTCTGGACCTCAGAGGATGTAGCACATGTGAGATTGCAGATATCTACTTGGGCTGATGCTTTCTTTAGGCTGCAGCTCTGCAAAGGTACCAAGCTCCAGAGGTGCCACTAACACAAGCCTTATAAAAAAGATCCTTTAAATTCTCATATATGTGCTAATACTCCACCCATGTGGAACTATGTCTGAGATCGCTGATCTCCAGTTTTATTCTCCTAGCTGCATCTCATTCATTTACTTCTGCGTGTCCCTTTGCTCAACCTGAGGTCTCCCCCTGTACCCCAACTCCTCTTAATCCGAGTTCCAATCCTCTAGCACTCTTAATGGCTTTCTTACTGTTCTCCTAATCTCTTCTCCTTCTCCCTCTACTTCCCTCATATTTTCTCCTTTACCTTAACGTCATATCGACTCCTGCATCAGACCATCAGACCTAATGTGTCTGCTCTGTCATTCCCAGTACCCTCAGGAAGAATTTCCTTTCCTTTCTGCCAAGTCCTATGCTCATCACATGTGACTATATTTGGCTTGCCCCAGCATTGCAGCGAGGCAGCCGGCTCTGCTGCGCATCCCGCAGCGCTGCGGCCAAGAAACACTCTGTACAGGACAGCAGAGATGTCAGGACAGAAAATGTGTTCCTTTGGATTCCTCTTTGTCCTCTTTGGACAGCTCTAGAGACAGAAATCCAAGCACAAAACACTTAGGAACAGCCTAGGCAGAGTAATAAAGAAGGGGAAGAGTCAGCATGAAGCTGGATATACAACAGCATCCCTCCGGGGTTTGGGAATGATACAGTGCAATCACTACAGCCAACTGCAAATGCCTTGAGAAGCATCAAGTATGTGGGGAGAACCATCAAACACAAAGTATTTCAATTAGTTTTCATAAATGAACAATGCTCTGTGAGGAACTGAAGTTCTTAGTAGATGACTTTTATTCTCGTCCTATTTTAAAACGGGACAAGGCTGGAATTTTGAATCTGAATGCTCTCAAATTTCCATGGGGCTTCACACTGAATCCTTTAGGGAGTCATTTGATTCCTGGTTGATTCCCCATTTAGAACGACCACAGCATCTGAACTGAAGTTCAAATGTTAACAAATTTCTAATTTCATAAAAGTAGACTAAATGTGCTGAAAATTTCAGTTCAAGGCTTTCACAATCCAAGCCTACTCTTCATTCCTAAAGCAGAACCTGGATGGTAAGTCAATACTGAATGTTACCTTCTTGACCAGCGTCTAGTTTTTCAGTTTTGAACCACAGTCACATAGGGACTTGATAGAGAGTATATATCCCTTTCACCTTCAGGCTTTTGGTAATATCTTTTCTACATGTCTTTACAGAACTTTGACTCTAAAATTATCTGAAAATGAGAAAATAAATTGCTCCAGTCTCTTTTTATAAAAAAATCATTATCATTATTTATTAAACACTCCAAAAGTTTGAGGCTGAATCTCTTGCTCTCTCTTTTTTTTTTTTTTTTTTTTTTTTTTCTCCAATTCCTTCCATAGCTTGCATGGAACTCACCCTAATCCTTCAGTTTAATGACATGGATTTCCATCACACTGGAGCCTCAGAAACAGAAATGGAATTAGGACTGAGGTATAATGAATAGGATAAAGATACTGCACAAGTGCAGCTTCTTCTCCATAATTTTCCCACTCACTTCTGTCTGAATTTTCTAAACCGGATGCTCTTTGATCAAGATGCTTTGATTATTTTCTGTATTTCTGGATCGTTATGTTTTCTCATCTTTTGGCTGACACAATCATCAGCCATTGCATATATGCTCAGCACCAGAAAAGCACCTTTCTAGACACTCTTTCCTCATTTTCTTTCTCTTGAAGGAGCAGCTACAATAAGAGTCCTTGTGCCTTCTTCTAAGAATAAGGAATACTCTCAATACTTCCTAGAGGTATGTAAGAGACAGTAGCCAGATATCAGGAATACCGATGACGACTGTGAATTGAATCCACATGGATCCCATAACAATCTATTGTTCTCACACAGCCCAAACAATTTACTGCAGTAATTTGCTCATTCCAAAATGTGACCCAGACTAAGCCAGATCACCATGAGAACAGTTACACTGAATAACCCTAAGGGTGTTTTTGACCAGTTTCCTACTCCAGCAATGAGCAAGAACAGGTGAAAAAGAGGGTGTGTGAAAGAAATACTTCCTTTGATAGTTCCTTCAATTTCCAAGGAAGGGCGTAGGGACAATGTGAGCTAGAGATTGCGTCCTAGTCATCAATAGCTGCTAGTGGACCTTCTTAATTTTTGCATGGTCATAACATGATCTACAAGTGAGCTTAAGATTTATTTACTTATGAAGATGGCACTTTCTTGTAAACTTGTTTTAAATCTGCTGCTACTTCATAGTTTCTTCTGTGCTTGCCTGCGCAAAAAACAAAAAAGTAAATTGTTCCCTATTCACCCTCTTGCAAATTTTGTACAATTTTCTACTTTACTGTTAGAAGTTTGCCTTCCTCTCAAGGTAAGGAAGCCCCAGCCTCTCTAGAAGGAAGCTATTCCAGGCCTCCCGCAACCCTCCTTGCTGGTCTCTGATCCTTTCTAGCTTCAGACTGTCCTTTTTGAGCTGAGATGACCTGAACTGTGCCCAGAATTGCAGCTATGAGCATATCTTGGATGGATACACTGACAGAGTGGGCTTTCTGCTTTATTTGCCCTTTCTTTCACATTTTTTAACTGTTCTGTGACCACATCAGAGCATCCAGCTGGTGTTTTCAGGGAACCATCCAGAATAACACTAAAATCCTTTTCAAAGTGGCACTGCGCAAACCTAAGGCTAGGCCAAATAAATTAGAAGTGGTCCAAAACATTTCTCCTTTCCAACCCCTCATATCAGTTGCTTCCATGCAGGGTGACCTTTAGGTAGGCCAGCATGAATGCATATTCTAACGGAGCTGAGCTGTTGCATGTGAAAGCAAACAGGCCATTATTTTTACCATGAGATTTATTTTCCTGTGTCCCTTGTCTGTCATTCCTACCTCTTCCCGTGCAATGTGAAAATGAAACCCTGCGCACAGCCATTATTTAGGTCGCCTAAAGGAGCACTCTACTTTATTGAACCAGATTCTAAAATCTTGCCCTTTATTTTAAAATGTTCCAACCTTTTACCTGATATGTGGAACAGAATCTCCCAGAGGAGAGCGGAGCAGCTATCAGCGCTCTCTAATTTCACAGGGAGGAACAGTACCATGACCTTTTAAAAGCTTTCAGCCTCATTTGATCTGCCCAGCTAGCGTATGTATATTTTCTTCCAGGCCAGATACTATCAGTACTCCCTTATCAAGGTTGGTGACCCAAGCTCAGTGTTCTCATTTCTTGGTGGTTTTCAGCATGTTAAAGATCAATGCCTGCATTTTCTTAGTCTCCCAATAGTTACTCTCATAATTTATGGAGTGAAACGGTAGTTGGATGACGATAAATGCTAAAGGCACTGGTATCATCCCATAGAAAGGTAAAATACAGCTAACCATTACATTACTATTAACTTTTCCCTCTAGTCCAATAGACGACCTAAATACAACATCCTCTGAATCTCTGAATCTTCCAAGCAGAGATTTTGCTTTGATGTCTTAGTCTCAGAATAGTCTGTTGGCAGTGCCTGGGTTTCTCTGCCTAAGAGACAGGCTTCCTACCCTGCCCAAAGGGAGCCTGTGGATGTGGAAAGGTGTTCTAGGAGAAGACCACAGCACCCTGATCTTCAGTTATACAAGTACGAAAAGGCACCTGTAAGCTTATTGACACATGTGGGAAATCATACATCTTATATTTAGCATGCTTTTGTTGTTTCTCTCTCATGTTATTGCAACGGTGGGAAGGCCTGGGTTTGGTGCGCACAAGAGCAGCCCCAGCTGTGCCTGCCCAAGGAGCTCCATTAGCTAAGATATGCTTTCCAGGGTCTGTTTCCAGCTGCTTCTTGTCTAATTTGCCACACTTGAAATTGCACACAGTAAAGGGAAGAGAGTGGATCATCAGACCCAAGTATGGAGAAAAAAGAAAAAAGGATTTTCAGAAGAGAGCTGTTCAAAGCCAGCTTCTGGAGAGGAGAAGCACTCTCCCGTGACTACATTCAAGATGCGGCCAGATTTGTCATGGGCTCAGGCAATATTGCTGGCAACGATCACACTGTTCCCCAGCACAGCTTCCATCAACAACACATTTTTTATAGGATAATTACTTCAACATTGTAGGGCTCATTAAGACAATTTCCATGCTTGTGGTTGACATTTGGAAGCCTGCTTCTTTGAAATCTGCACCTATAATAAACCAAAGGATGAGCAGAGCCAATAGGAATCTCAAGACCCTGCATTTCTCTTCTCATGTTTCTTATAGCCTTAGAGCATATTTTTCACTCAGCCTCATCCTGATCCTAGCAACAATATTTTGCTTGGAACAGCATTCATTCATCCTATCTGGCCGTCTGATTAATTCCAGGTTTATAAGCCACCTCTCCTCTGCTTGATTTGCCTGAACTATGTCTGTGTCTCGTTAGCTTTTTCCCTTACCTACCAATAGACATAAATACCTGAGCTCCGTCAATAACTTGCATTTTCTCCCTAAGCAAGTTGCTGGCAGATAAGCAGCCTGGGACACCATTATCTTTAGATGGGATTATCAGCTGGAAACCAGGAAAATACCACATGGAAAAGCAATGGAAGCTTGAGCACAGGCTTCAATGCCCGAGCTTCCATGGGAAGAGGTAAGATTATTTAGTCTGGAGAAGAGGAGGCTCAGGGGAGACCTTATCGCTCTCTACAACTACCTGAAAGGAAGTTGCAGTGAGACGGGAGTTGATCTCTTCTCCAGAATAACTACAGATAGGACAAGAGGAAATGGCCTCAAGTTCCACCAGGGGAGGTTCAGGTTGGATATTAGGAAAAATTTCTACACAGAAAGAGTGGTCAAGCATTGGAACAGGCTGCCCAAGGAAGTGGTGGAGTCACCAATGCTGGCAGTGTTCAAGAAACAGGTAGATGAGGCCCTTTTAGGGACATGGTTTAGCAGACATCGAATTGAGCTGTTTATGGTTGCACTTGATGGTCTTGAAGGTCTTTTACAAACATAATGATTCTGGGATTTCCTTTATGAGCCAGGTTTTTACAGCTTTAGCAAACTGCAGCCAGCAAAGCTGAAGTTCTCCATTTTTGCTCTTGCCAAGCTCTGCCAGCCGTCATTCCTTTCATTTTACTTCTTCAAACGGTCACGATTTGATGAGTAGACTTGAAATGGGGAAAAGGACAGTTCATTTACCATTTGAGCCTTTCCTGTCCTCTTGATAAAGAAAGCTGCAGTCCCTTCAAGCTGTATATGCTCTGGATGCGCTGAGCATGTTTTCAGCTCAAGTAAGGCTCCAGTGTGAGAGCATCAGGATCAGACCAAGATCTTGCAGATTGCTTAGTCCTTCTCCACTGTTTTCCCAGGATAAATTCCTTACATAGCACTAACTGAGTATCAACACTGGCCCTTTATGAATGCTTTGTTTTCTGTAAGGTGGCTACAAAAAAGGATGAGACAAACTCAGCAAGTATAATGAAGTCTAGCAGAAGCCACATTAGATTAAAAAAACAATGACTTGAATATAAGCTCGGTATTTAATAGTATATCTTTCCTGTTGGGCTTAACAGACTATCCACAAATCTATATACATTATATACAAAGGTAGATTTGGATTTAAAATCAAGTGTTGTGCAATAACCAAGATTATTTGAAAAATTATGTAGATGTAGGTTCATGCATACATTCAGGTTTCAAAGAAACCCCTAGAGATCTAGTTCATTTAAATATAGCATTTTTATTCAAGACTTTTTCTGCTTTTTGAAGATTAAAGTGTTTGAATTATTTATTTATTTATTTTAATACCACTCCTTCCATAAGGATGAAATAAGAAAGTCTTTGATCTGACAGAAGGAAATCTGTTTTTGCAAGGCTTTACTTCTCCACATTGTATCCTGAATTGTTCTGGATGAGGGGAAGATAGTATGGGCATGGAAAGAATAACTACACATTGTACCACAATAAATAATATTTATTCTACTTTTATCTCTTTCAAAAGGTGCCAAAATTGGCACCAAGAAGTTCCTTTAAAACAAAAATAAAATAAAATATAAAGAGGACAAAATAATCATAAACTTAAGTTGAATACTTAATTTATCATTCATATCATTCATTTATCATTCATAATTTATATTCTCCCCAGTATTAGCTATGTTTTGTGCAGAAGAGTTTTGCACCTGGTAGATCTACTTTCCTGAGTACTTTCAAAGCAGCATTGTAGTTCCCTCTCCTCCAGCACAAGGAGAAACTCATAGGAAAAAAAAAAAAGTTTTTGATGTTTTTAAGTTTTAAGTTTTAAGTTCTCTCCCAGTACTACTTCAGTGCACTAAGCAATTTTATTTCCTTTGATATTACTTCATTGACATTAGAGTTTTTGATGAGAAGATATGTGTTTCAGAACAAACTCATCTAACAAACAAGAGTCACTGAACTATTTGTAACCGGGACTCAGAAGCAATTATTTTCACAATCATTTTTTCAGTTTCAGGAAATGTTCCCATTTCTTGCAGGGGTGATCAAAGTTTTCTACAAGAAGGGTGAGAGTAAGGGTTAGGGCTAGTGGCAGATGCACTGCTGCATCCATCCAGCACAGCAGCAACTGGGGATACCTTCACTTACTGAGCAGTCCATAGAAACCAAACCCTCTGTCCCACCATCTGCAGCCTGTGTCCCTGCATGAGCAGATTACCAAATGGGCATCTCTTGCTAATCCACTCAGTCGTTAATTATCTACACAAGTGAAATAAGTTCAGCTGCAAAGACTGAATGCTATAGACAAACAGTCAAGTCATTCATCTGAGCTCAGAGGCTTAAATTCTTGATCAGGCACTCACAGCTTGATCCTGAGCTTCATGAAAGCCAAATGAAGGCTGGAAACATGAGGTATTGCTTGCTATGGCACAGATAGTCTTTCTCTCAGTGATTTTGGCCAAAGTTCCATCTTTATCCTTAAAGGGTCTTTAGTTGGCAAAATATAAATTTTATGGTAGAAAAGTCTCGATTAGTTCTGTTGATAATATTTTAAATTTTATATCAGCATAGCAGAGAGAAGATATTTTTGGCTCAAATTTGTTGATCATTTCCTCTACTGCTAACAACTGTTCTAATCTTATTTCAGTGTTACCCTATTTTCTATAAATCCTTAAGATTCTCACAAGTAATAGGAGCTTATGATATATAATATATCAATGTTTAGAAATGTAATTGTTCAAGCAATATTTTATTATGTTATATAAATGAAAAGAGTGTAACTGTTCTTCTAGCACAAGAACACTTCACAGTATTTTTGCCTGGAAAAATAGTATGCCTCACCCAACTTACAGCCCAAAAAAGTCAATTTCTTGAAGGAGTCTGCATAAAAATGAAACCGTGACACCAAAGAAGAATTGTTTAATGATATATAGACAGGTCAACTCAAATTTCTGTCAACAGTCCTAATTTCTTCTACTGCTCCAACCTGACCAGATAAGGGACAGCTCCAAAGTGAAAGCCATCGCAGCACTGCTTATTGGCTTGAGCTGTGTTGATATGGCTAAGCAACTTCAGAGGATATTTGTTTCACACCTAACCAGTTGGCAGTATAGATATGTTCCTACAAGCTGAGCTAACCAGAACTCTTCCCAATCCCAGAACCAAATGAAAACACTAAATCTGAAAAATATTAGTGCCAAGTTACAAAGCTTATTTCAGATGAAGAGGAGAGTTTCACCATTGATTTCAAAGGGAGTTGGTGGGCAAACTTTTCTGGAATGTTTTTTCAAAGACAGATTTACTTACCCAAGGCTGTAGGCTTCAGATCCCAGCCTGTAGGCTGCAGCCAGCTTATTGATAGATTCTGATCCATGACTATAGGCAGCCGAGCTCTTACTGAGAGATTCAGAGTCAAGACTGTAGGCGGCAGCTCGTTTGCTCTGTGCAGCGGAGTGGTGGTCGTAGGCTGTAGATCCATAGCTGTAGGCTGCCGACTCCAGGGCATGAGCTGAAGAGCCATGACTGTACGCTGCCGAAGACTCAAGGCTGTAATCTGCTGCGGACGCGTGGCGAGAGGCTGCAGAGCCCCTGCTGTAAGCTGCAGATCCTTGAGCGTAGACTGCGGATTTGCTCTTTGCTTCCTTTTGGTACTGGCTTACAGTGGACTGCATTGCTTTGTGGCGGTACGCACGGTCATAATGCTCGTGGTGTTTTTGATAGAAAGGTAAAGACATCATGAGTGCCTAATAATTTAGCTTTTACTTCTCTTTTCTGAATATAAAAATAACAGTCTCTCTCTGAAAGAGAACAGAACAGATCAAACAGATGAAGGCTGAAGGCAGAAACTTCCAAGTTAGTATAGATATAATAAAAAACACGAGCTAATACAAAACTTAAATTTTTAAAAGCCAAATGCAACAAATATGCTTCTGATGATTCTCAGAATTTAAGGAAGGTTCCTATTTAGGTTTCAGGAAGCTCATACAACATTCATCTGGAGCAGAAAATGTCATAGTGTTGTGTCTGATCATTTGTAGCTTAATATGGTCACAGTTATTGCAAACTATTGATGTTATATGTGCCCCACCTTTGCAGTCATTACTGTTAACTTATGACACTTTGCGTGTTCAACTTCTTCAGAGATAATGTAAAAATTTTTTGTTAAATGGAAAGAGAAAGAATAAATTAGTAAGTGATAAAATAAACCATGATAGATTTTAACATGGTACATTCACTCTGACATAAGCTGAGATCAAAATATGAGATCATTTCATTCATTTTAGCAACTCAGTTTTCAGATACCTTCTCATATTCAGTTTAATACTTTAAGAGTTGATTAAAGATGGTAAGATAGAGTGATACTTTTTGATAAACATATTGCATTATGATTTTTTATTTTATACTAGACATTATATAAATGTGTAGTCAAAGGCCTTATCGTACTTTCTATAACTCAATCAGGAATAGAGCCTCTATACACTGATTAAAGAACTACCAAGTTCATCAGCCTGAGTGACTCCTTCTTTAACCTCGAACTGCATGTTCAAAATCTTCAAGAAACGTCCTCCAAGTGGTATCCCAGTTTGGGTGTCACTCTGCACAGTCATCAGTAAATTATCTTGCAGGAAATTTGATTAGATGAGAGGTAGTTCCCCTTTCAAAATGGAATGAGGGTTAAATGCAGCAAGAGTTTCTCTTTGGTTTCTTAACTAGCAATCCAATCTTTATATTGTTATTTTTTGTTTCGTTGTTATTGAAACCTGTGTCTTCTTTGCTGACATGGAAACCTGTCTAAGCTAATTCCACATGATAATATTTCTTTCTCCTGCTATTGGTAATAAGGCATACAAGATGGACAGGATTCAGTGAAGAGGCTACATGACTATGAACATAAATGAGCTACAGGGAGGGAATTTTTAGAAAAGTGCAGAGAACATCCATAAACAACAGTGAGAGGTACTCTTGCACCTGTTGTGTCACAACAATATGGAATTTGCTCTACATCTGTTTTTATTCATGCTGATGAAACTGCTCATCTGACATTTTGATATACAATACATTAAAAGAGCTAATGTATAATCTTGATTCCATGGAAGTTAAGAATTTTCTCCCTGGTCTTTAAGGTGCTTTAAACTTGGACCTCAGCTTTGTCTTTAGTAGTTGGTTCTGATAATAAATTCAACAGTTTCAGTCTGTTCTCTTTGACAATTAATCAGGTACTCATGCAGATTAAGACAAATTAAGACAAATTCAAGAACCCTAAATTTCAGGACTCAAACAAGGTCTGAGAACTGTGTTTTGACGGGTATACTAATAGAGCTGAGCTCTCAGTTTGCAGAAAGTTAACAATAAATGGAGAAAGTTATTCAGAAGATCTTAAGTATGTAAAAAAAATGGCAGATGTCCTGACAGTAGTGGAGCTATGAATCCAAGGAGACTAGTTTATCCATTTGTTCTATTTTTACTAGAAGAAGGGGGGGAATAGGAGAAATTCTTAGTCCATTGTTCTCGATGGTGAAAAGTAATGCTGCACTAAGTCTAGCGAACTCCAAGAGGCTGTACAGAATCCCTTTTTTGCTAACATCTATCAGTACTTTTCAGTACTTTTTCTTTTTTTTTTGCTGCACTTTTTGGCTTCTGATAGTATTTAATTCATCCTAATTTACCTATGCTTATGACAATTTTTCTCCATGTTTCTTCGCTGCTCTCTCTACAAGCTCCAGAGTTAAGGTTATGGATTGAAAGCCCACATGATGTCTGCTGAGCAAAGTTAAATCTTACAGATGACTCTTGTTCTATGCACAGAAAGCAAAAAAATATGAGCACATCCTGTTTTCCTTTTGCAAAGCATTACATTTCACTCCCTTTATTTTCACCAGCCTTTTTTTTTGGCTAGATTCATTATGGATACCAATAGCCACACTGCTAAAAGCCATACAGTCCCTGAGGCTCAGGGATTTCCACAACTTAAAGCTTCAAAGTAAGGAAATTGATCCAAAAGTATAAAGCACTTCACATATGGTATATTAAAGATAAGTGAGACATTTCTATTTATGAATAATAAGAGCAAGAGCAAAAATGAATCAGTAGATGTAAAATCAATATAATTACATTCTATAAAAGTAACCTTTTTCTTCCAAACACAAAAGCTCTGGACCTCACTATTCCTCTGAAAAACTATGAGTAGGATTCATAAAAGGATTGTTTATGTAAGTACGAGCAAAGACACGAAGGTGTGAGCTGAACAGGAAGCCAACTCCCCTGGTTCAAATCAAAGGCCAAGTATTACTCATGCGATACAAGAGGAAACTCTTTCCATAGGTATTTTATGACACTATGAATGTTTCTTATGTCTTCTGAGACATCTAGCATTGTTCACTGGTAAGGATCAGCTACACTAGTCTGATAGATATAGTAGGTTTACTTTTCTGGAGATGACAGAAGCTCTGGAGCTCTTAAGGCTTTTGCACCCATTCAGAGTACCATCTGATTATGGACCTGGCTCCCCTCTACATCTTCATAAAATGAATGCTATCTCTACCTACTTGCTGTGTGTTCCACTGCTCAGATCTCTTAATATGTGGGTAGCGCTCCCTCTTGAGATCTGGGTAGGATTTCATATTTTGCAGAGCCTGGCCTAAAAATATTAGTGGCCTTAACTGCCTGCACGTTCCTATTTTGGAGCCATTATTACCAGCTGTTTGGCTGAATTTTCAAAATGACGACTAAGCAGACAGACAGCTCTGTACTTGTTTATAGGCTGTAAAGACATGCTATAGGAAGTGATTTTATTGGCATTATCTCTTGCACTATCATGCAGTCTTGTGTAATTCTTTAAAAATCCACTCAGTCTGTTAGTGAAAATAGTGAAACAGAAAAAAAAAAAAAAAAAAGGAAAACCTTATAAGCAGAGAAAAAGTAAGATTTCTTTTAGCTCAATCAATAGTATTTCATCTCCTTTACAAATCATAAGACACCCCATGCAACTAGAAAATATTTAGATTATTTACAGAAAGAAATTTCACAACGAATTCCTTCTGTATCTCTATAACTCAGGCTTCATTTGAGAGTATTGTAACAACTTGCAAGGACAGCTGAGCTGATAGCAAGTGAGCTCATGCACCTCTTTGCTTTTTCTGAACTTTCGGATTTCCTCAATTCAGTTCCACAACCCCCTCAAACAGCTGCTGCGCTGAGAAGATTAATGGGAGCTACTATCAATTTGGCATTACAGATTCAAAGTAAAAGGGCTGAACATGGATGCAGTCGTAAAGGAACACTCACCGAGACCCAAAGGAAGAAGAGCAAGTGGAATAGTTCTGAAGAGGACGAATAACAGAAAAACAGAGCAAAGGAAATCCAGCAAGGAGTTAGTCAGGGCCAGGGCTAAGGACTGGACTTTAAGGTCCAGAATAAAAATAATGCCTGCAGTCAGTGGAATGCCAGAGCCCCAGTCCAGACCTTTTATGGACAGGAGGCTGATAAATATAGCATCGCTAGAGGCAGATAAAGATACCCTGTGCTGTCCCTATGCAGATACATGAAGACAACAGCTTCAAACTGAGCTCTCTCTTTTAAGTACCTTCACTCAGTTCAAAATCTGCATTCCAGTTCACAATCATTGATGGGATTTTTTTCCTCAGTTACATCTGATTTCAGAGAGAAAAAGAAAATGTAATGTGTCATGAGCCAGAGGTAGGAAAGATCCATCTCTACACTGACCTTTCCATGGTGCTATGAGTCTTTTATGGATTCCTTTTACTTCATTACGCCAAGCCCTGGTGCATGCCGAATCCACTTGTTTCAGCTAAATGACAGACAACAAAGAGAAGTAGTTTGCAGTAAAACTCTGTAAGTGTGTTACTATTAAATATAAAAAGTACTTTATTTGGTTGACAGTGTCACATTTTTGTCATCTTTTTTCAAATAAAATACTCAATTAAGCAGAGGACGCCTGAGGCATTTAAACAAATACACCCAATAGAGCTCTAAGAGCCAAAAATATTTTCTAAACTCTAAAAAAATCAGTAGTACAGTATATGGATACTTAAGCAGGCTTTTCTTCTTTCATTTCAGTCACAGCAGTTTGGCATAGAAACATGCAATCATTATTGCTGAATACCTCAACAGAATACTTTCTGTCACATGGAAATAGTCTTTGATGTGTAGAATGCACTGTCTTTATTCTAAGTATATTTTTCCTGCTGTACATTTAATATTCAATGCAAAAGATAAGTCCACTTTATTTTGCACGTTTGCATTGAGAGTGGTGTTAATCCCAGCTCTCGGTTCTTAGTTGTTCTCCACCCACTATGCAACACAGCTGAAAACCTTCAAGATCCTCCTCCTCTTCTGAGGCATTCCCCGTTTTGGGTGGAAGTGGCACAGAACGTATGGTCAATAAAAGACTTGATGGCCACAAGCACTGGCCAAACCTGCGGGTGAAAAGCTGGGACATCAGGATAAGCTTTTCTTCCCCTGTGCCAGCCTGTAATTCTAGTCTTCCCTTTGCACTCATAGATAAAAACAAATGTTAAACAAGAAGGGCATTCCTTGGGTTTTATTTTAGTGTGCAGATGCAGGGGGAAAAAAATTACGTTGGAAACAAGGCAACACCCATGTGAGTTTTTCACTATCAGTGCTGAACTTCAGCTACTGCCGCCTCTCTGGTGCCTGATTCCCCACTGCCAGTGCTCATACAGGACACCCATCTCCATCTCCCCCGGGGAAATCCCAAATGGCAGCTTTCAGATTTGCTCTGGCCTTTTTCACATATACATCCAGTGATTCACTATCATCTTGACTGATTAATGCCTTCAAGTCTTTTTCTGCTTCTGTCATTTCCAGCTGAGGAAATCCTATGACATCTTACATCTTATGACCTTGCACTTTGTACTGATTAATTTTATCTCTTTATTATTTCTAGCCTTGCCATCCATCTCTTCCTGTATCCACATCTTTCTTCGCATGGTGGATGCATCTTAATATTATCCAACCAGCAAATTATATTAGTACCTTCCGATTTTTCTACTAAGGTCACCAGCAAAAACATGAAATAACTTGGCCCCAAGACTATCCCTTTCGCAGCAAAATCTCTCCACTTGATTCTTCCCCATTTAACAAAAACAATTATTCTTCTAGCCATTTGCTTACCTGTCCTACACTTCTGATACAAATCCTATATTTTAACTAAAAGTTTTGCAGTGGCACAGCATCAAATTCAGATGGATTAAATCTGTTGCATTTCTGTTTAGAAAATCATTTATCGCGTTAATAAAAAAGATTATTTGTTGTGTTCTTCTTGATGCTATTTCTCTTGATCTTGCTAGATTACGTGATTTATTCTTGTTGAGTACATTCCATCCATTTTTTTTTCTCTAAAATTTTGGTAATTCTTCAAAAATTGTTTTAAAGCAAAATTTTCCTCTAAGTCTTGCAAGTTATTGACTGTTGGTGCATAGGTCGATTTTCTATTTTCCAGAAGTATTCGCCAGCAGCAGAATAGAGGGATTCTTGCCCAAAATATGATGTTATTCTTTGACCTACCACATGTCTGTAAGCCAGTTGCTGCCTTGGAATGGTTACTCATTGTATCATGGCCCCATAATTAAGTGAAGCATAGTAACAAGGTTCACAGGACCAACGGAGATATACATATATATATATTTTTTTTTCTTTTTTTCCTGAGGGCATTCTGTCTAAAAATTTGGGCTGACTGTAGCTAGCTTTTTGTCCCTTTTAGAATTCATTTGTCATATGCACATATTGCCATGGCAAGTTTGTCATAAATGTTCACTGAGATGGAACTGAAAGTCCCCAGTATCATTTGCAAGAAAAAGTCACAGACTCTGCCCTGAGACAGGCAGTCTTGAGACTTGATTCCTTATTGCCAATAAAGTCATTACTGACTTTAAGTAGTGGAAAAAAATGTCACTTGCAAAAATTAAGCCTCAACTATAGGTTATGTTTATGCTTGTGATATATATACCTGTGGAAAATCAGGATAGGACTGGTTTAAAAAGAGTTTCTACACATCTCAGTTTACATCTACACTACACAGACAAAAATGACATGTGAAACGGAAAGCTGTCAGGCAATAGACCTATTTTATCTCTGCATAGGTTGAGTTAGGCACAGCCAAAAACCTAGGTACTGAAGATATATCATTGCAATGCAAAGACCGGGACCAGACAGCTCCTTGGGTTGTCATTAATGTTGGATATATACATTTCAACTATATGGAAGGGACTTCTTTACAATTGTGATGATACGTAACTTATCAATACCTCATTAGAGTCATTTCTGAATCTCAAATATAGAACTGTCAATCTGCAATATTGCCTTACTATTATTTTAGGTAATAAGGATGTCTTTATATCCTAATCAAGAAGCCAACAACCTGATTTACTTGGGTTGTCTTAGAGTTTTCTATCCCAGCAGATCTTTAGCAACAGACTCTTCATAGATCAGCTGTTTCTGAAGAATCATTAACAAACTTGGAAAGACTGGTCAAAATATCCTGACAGATGACTACTGAAGGACCAAAGAGATGTATCAAGCTAAGATAACTCATACCTAGAGGATATGACTGATGAAAATATTTGCTCCTGCTCACAGCTCTTGCAATTTAGTTATATAGTTTTTAGAATGAACTAAAATGCCTTAAAACCTAAATAGTTTGAGCAGATTATTTAGATACTTGTCACTTAATTTATCATTCAGCAACTTTTTTTTTTTATCATTATCTTAGATAGTGACTTTGTATTGGCTGTCTCACATTCATGACATGAAAAGTCTTCTAAACTGCACAGCTTCATTACAAAGAAAATGATCTTGTAGCCTTGTTACCAGCCAGTTACTAGTTCCCATCTGTGCTTTTCTCTCTGTAGCTCATTCCTGGCTTCCTACCAGCTGTCAGTGTCCTACTAGCGTGTACGTGCCGCTTCCTATGAACTGCCCTTCAGGAGGACACACCGGCACGGTGGCAGCGGTCTTTCTCCAAAAAGGAGGGTATTGAAAAGCAGCAGAAAAGCAATGCCTGATTTCTAACCACTGGGATGCAAAATTCAGCAGTTTTATAAATATATATATATATATACACACACACACACATGCACACACACACACTCCTATAAGACTATACAATTGCAGTGCAAAATGTAAATCTTAATATAGCAAAACCAACTCTTCCAAGCCATTTAGCCATAGTAAATTTCAGAAATATTCCTGTGAAATGCTGTGCTTGTGTATGCCAGCAGAGAAAAATAGCTGCTTCCAGATGTGTTATCCGCACCCCTTTCAGTATTTCCACCTTTTAAGTTGCAGCGAGGCAGGGTGAGAGACATATAGCGCAGGGGGACAGATGTGCCCCACTGGCTGCTGTGACTCCCAAGGAAAAGGGACTGTAGCTTCGTTGCCAAGAAAAGGAAAACTTTGTGACCAGAAGTGGGAGACTTAAGACGGGGTACCCATGGATAACTGGGAGAAAGGTGGGTGCAAAATAGCTATCAAAATAATTAACTTGTTTATTTAAAGTCTTTCACATAGATCTCTAGGTGATAGCTGTGAGGATATACCCTCAGCAGAAGTGTTTGAGGTCTGTAAGGTGTAAAATCCAAATGATATTTCACAACGAGTCATAATGCAACAGCACATGATGAATTAAGTCCCACCTCTATAAAGAAAGCAAAAACAAAAAAGAAAATTATGTACCTAAATCAGCGCTATCAAGTCAAAGTTATGTTTACAGACCCTTAACTCTACCTCTAGTGTGCCTGTTTTCATTTGTATTTTCCATTACTTACATTGTACTTTCCGTTGCTTCTTCCAGCGCCCAACACATGTCTTTACTTGGACGTGGGCATGCCGCTGACCACCGGCTCCCCCCCTCAGCTAGCTGTGCTATTCTTAAAATCCTGGCTCTTGTTTCCTGCTCATCTCCCTAGCCCATGGGACTCCTGGATCCCACGGCTCGTTTCAAACCAACTTTCTGCCCACTGATGCTGCTGGCCACGGTTTGACATGAGGTTTGACAAGACACTTGGCATGCATAATTTGGCATTAAGAAATAAAGCACCGAAGCAGACTTTTTTTTTTCTTTTTGATTTATAATGTCACCAATCTGCGTGCAATTAAACAAGTAAATGTTATCCCAGTAGCTCAACTTCTGCAACCTTAACCAAGCTCTTAAGTAGCTGAGATGTATGCTACTTGGGCAGGATAAGTCATACACCATCTTTGTTAGGAGAAGCACTGCCAAGGGCACAGTTTAGCGTTCAGCCTGGTGTGTTCTGTGGGCTCAGCTTCTCTCCTACATTTTTTTTTTTCATTTAGTGCTTCAATAATTTTAAGGGGATGGTAAAAACAAATCACGGTCCAATTAAGCTAAAAATCTTTCTGTTAAAAATCTGTTTATTGATTCATACCAACTACTTGGCATCTCTTCTACCCATTACCACTGCTGAATCTCTATTTGAGGGAATTATATGAAGATTTTATATTTGCCTGAAAACACAATGGGCATATTTAATACAAAATTATTCAGAATTTGCAAATAGGTAAGAAGAAACATTCGCTTGTGCTTTTTTTTTTCTTCCTAACTTTGATGATTTTTACTACTGCTATTCATAAACCACAGTGCAGTTGTGGTAACTGGAGAGATGGTAACTCCAGAGAATTCGAGCATCCTATTTCTGAAGTCCTTTGCCAAAAATCTTCCATATGCTGATGTGCTCTCAAAAGAAGCATTATTTTAATTGCATATCTCACATCTTTCAGCCATTTTATTTTTTAAATATTACTTTATTTCACTTTTGTTTATGGGTCTTCTCTTTTTCGTTGGTTTTTATTTCTTATGCCAAATCTTCTCCATGCAATACCTGCCATGGCTGTCTCAGATAAACTGGAATTCCTTATATGTTTAAGATTGAATTCATTTTCTTTTGGAAAAGGTTAACTTCTTTATCTATATTACTAATTTTAAATAAAATACTTCTAAATATTGGCCTATAAGGAATTATTTTTGTACCTCATTGGAAGAAAAGGCAGGAAGACAGTGAGTACAAATTTAAAAAAAAAAAAAAATCATTTTTTCAGAATCTTTTCTTCAAAAAAAAATCAATGACCAGCTTGGCACACAAAGAAAATAATTCGATTTTGGTATGGAATCTGAAAGAAAACTCAGCTGCAGTGTAATGGAAGAACAGTTTGCAAAAGGAAAAAGTGATTTTCCTCATGCCTGTGGGTTGCCTCCTTGCAGCCAGTGCCTTTTTTAGAGCACTAAGGAAGCAAAGGTTGGAGGAAGCAGCTCTCACAGATGAGTAATAGTCAACGGCTGCAAGCAGGCTGAGACAAAAATGCTGGCACCAGCAGATAAAAAATGAACCTTGAGAATGTAACTGACTTTCAGTTCTTTCCTGGTTTCTGACAAAACAACCTCACCTAACAATTGTGGCACAACACACCCCATTTTCCCTGCTAACTGACACGGTAATTCAGTACTACTCACATTACCAAACCATCAGAACCTGGGAAATTCACAGGATCTTGGTATTGTCTGACTCTACAGAACAAGTTCTAAGTTTGCCCAACACTGTAGGGACTTGCTATATAAAACAATGCACCAGCAGCAGAATTTCTAAATCTAGCACTAACTCAGTTGTGGTTTTCAATCACACTTGCCATTAATAAGCCTGAATTGGGCACAGCAGTGTGAAGTTTGCATTTTAAGCTACCCTGACTGGTTTGCACCTCTGAACTGAAACAAAAAGAAAACTATGTAAACTTTGTTGGATTTTATTTATACAGTTCGAAGAACACTCAGTTGCCACGAAAGTCACTGCTGATATTCAGTAGTGGAAAAAAATCTCGCTTGCAAAAATTAAGCCTGAATTACAGGCAGAGTATAAGTAAAACACTGCAGAAGTTGGACATATATTTTAGTAAAATAGGATTGTTAGTGCTATACAGATGACAAGTGCCCTATCATTTTACTTTCTTTCTATTTGCCCCTATTTCTGTCTAATTACCCTTCTGTTTGCAGAAATTTGCATACTCTTTCAAATCCTAAGGTACCATTCTGCTAGTACAGTTAATGCTGCATACAGTAAAGCCCATATCTGCATGGCAATTTGGATAGAGAATGAGAATCACAGAATAATTCAGGTTTGGAGGATCATAGGAGGTCTCCAGGGCAGCTTCTGGCTCTGAGCAGGGTCTGCTAAGACATTTTTTAGGGCTTTGTCCTGTTGGGTCTTGAAAGCTTCCGCCAATGGGGACTACCCAATGTCCCTGAGGCAACTGGCCCAATCCCTGACTATCCTAACAGCTGATAAACTGTAGTGTAGCCCATTACTGTCCACAAATACTGATTTTCCTCCACAATATTATACTTTAATTCCTGATTGCTCTTTTAAAACCTGCAATGTCTTTCCAGCTCCACAGTTTGACGTTTGGACCCCTCGAGATGACCCCGGTGCATGTAGGTTGCCAGCACTCTGAAGGATGTAGTGCAGTCACATCAGGTCATTTGGAGCTCTGAGGACAGATGTTTTTCACAAAGCTCTGCAATTGAAACAGTTCTGCATTTTCCTCTCTTATTACTAGGCCTATTCTGTTAGTACCAAAGTCAGTCCCAGATCTTGCATTTCATCAGAGGCACGAAGCCTCTTTCTCCCATTGCACAGATTTCCAGGCTCTTCCCATGGCTGCAAAGCTTTCCTTCACCCTATCCAAGGGATGATTTTTGACAGTTCCAGGTGCTATACAATATTTAAAGCCTGCAACTAAGTCTTTAAAAAGCAAGCTATTCGCCCAATTTTTCACCTCCCATCCTACGTCCGTTATTCCTCCCAGTTCACACCTCCCAGGCTTTTACTGTACCCTGAAAAATCAGTGGCAGGAGCTCAAGATATTGCCCCACACCAGCCCTGAGCTGCTACTTGCCCTCCTTGGGCTCCCCCCCTGCTTCTCTGCAGGTCTCCATGGGTCCTTGGTTCCTTTCCTGGAGTATTGCTGCAAGCTGCTCCGAAGCCTATAGGGAAGGGGGAGCTCCAGCAGGATTTTTGCCTCACCATGAATTCCTCAGTTGTTCTGATAGATGTATTAGTTAAAACCTTTGTCTGGATATGCCCTTACTATTTGATCTCACTGATGTTTGTAATCATCTGTTAATTAGACAGGAAAGTTTTTTTTCTCAGGTATTTTCTGCTTTTGAACTGCTTATATTTATAGTTCTTCTAGCACTCATCCCTGATGAATTAAAAAAAGAGCTAGACAAGTAATTTAATTCCAGGGAATTACACAGAGAAGGCTCTATTCTTTATTGATAGGCATGTAGAGTACATAATCCCAAAATACCTACTAGCATAATTGCAACACGATCTCTTTATTACAAGACATGACTCTGTGCAATTGTCTGTTACACTGATAACTCCAGCGGATACAGTTCCCAATTTATCTCTCTCATGGGAAAAACAAAGGTATTCTCAAGAAGAATTATCTCTGCATGCTTTAATTAGAAATACCCTTACAGATAAAAACATAATCTTTGTAGGAATAATTAGAACAGCTAGGGACACAGACAATTCTGAATTAGGAGATAAATTAAAAGAATTTGGAGCCTGGTTTTGTTGATATTAAGGGCGATTCATTGTGCTCTAAAACTGATACCAATCCAAAGATTAAATGTGCACAACAGAAAATAGCGACTGCATCTTTGTTTACTATTTATGGCCATATACAAAAACACACAAGAAGCATTTGCCCACTAGGCATGCTTTGTTTTCTCTGAGATGGTCCGAATTCAAGACCATCTGTTTGCCATTTATCACCTAATGGCAGTTCTTTGAAGATTAGCCACAGTTACTGTGTTTGTACTTACAAAAACATTTCTTTCATTCAAACATCACTTTAGCTCTGGCCAAAGTCCCACAAAAATTGAAGTCAGCTATGAGGGAGGGATCAAAACAAATAGTTCAAATCCATTTTCACATTCTGTGGTTATGTGAATTAAAGTTTCAGGCTGCTTAGCTTGCAGAAGTTGCACTTTTTGAAAGTTTCAGTTTCTGCAATTTATTTGCACTGAGGGAAAATGACAATATTTGGGAACCAGCAACATACTATTTTTTTTTTCCTCCACAATTTTCTTTTATTTATCAGTATCTCACGGAGAAACACAGTCTTCATCAAATCATTCGGTGACTCTGATGTTCTTAATGCATTTATTTATTATTTCTGTAGGTTTGCAATTTTATTTAAAATGAAATATACAATGACTTTTTTTTTTTTTTCAATTTCCATTGCTCACTGTAATTTTGCCCATGGAAAAAAAGTTAACTTATTTTATGTACCACAATACTTTGCATTCCCCTTTAAGAAATAGTTCAAATTCCTCTCAAAGCGCTGCTGTGTTTGGGGTTTTGTTGCAGAGGGCTGCATGCGGTTCCCCCGGCAATCGCAGGCAGACAGCTGAAGCCTCAGCCACTGGCTTCAAGTTCTGGCCGTGTCTGGGGACTAGCCCTATGAAAGATATTAGCAGCTTCCTGAAGCTGGGCAGATTTTCTGCTACTCTCATGCATTTGCTTAAAAAGTTACTAGATGATAGTGTTTTTTGAGGACTGTTAGGCTAACTGCCAGATTACAGAGGAAATACGTCCATTCCTTCTCTTAATGCTAGCAGAGACTGACAACCTATAAGCTATTGTATAATGATGGCTGGCGGGTTAAAAACTCATGAGGAGCTCCAGAAATTCCTGATTTCTTGCCACAGGGCGGCTAACCGGAGGGGACGAGGGCGGCTCCTGGCAAAGCCAGGTGAGCAGCACCTGCCGCTGCCCAGCACGGACGAATGCGGCGCCCAGTGGTGCAGGAGCGGAGCTGCCCAGTGCGGGAAAATGAACGTCTGGCGCCTCCGGACGGGCAGGCAGGAGCCCCGGGGCCCCCTCTGCGGCTGCTGGGCCAGCAGAAAAGAGCTGGCGAAGGGCTGTGAAACTCCCCCTGCTCAGAGAAGCTCTAGGTTGTCTTTTTCTCTCCCTCAAAACGGCTAGAATGGGAGGAAGCGGGAAAACAGGGTTCGTTTCATCTTTCTGCAACCCAAGAGAGTCTTCCTGGGGGTAGAGACCTGTGGGGGCAGAACAGTCTGTCAGCAGCTACTCTGCAAGTAGCTGGACATGCAAAAGAAGGGCTAATTTTAGCACTTGTATTTCTCGAGGGACTGTAAAACCGTTTTTTCTTCTTTTTTCCTTTGTTCTCCCTACCATTTGCAATCCACTCCTAGTGACCGTTATCGCTCCAGAGCCACAATGCTCAGCGTCAGGTTACAGTTTGGGGTGGAGTGCTCAGAAAATGACTGCGCCTTCCCTTATCCCCCCTCGTAGCAGCAGAAGTTGGGTCACGTTGCACACACCGCACAACTTATCATTTGGTTTCTGGTGTCAAAGGCTGCTTTCAGGCACAAAACAGCCAGAGACTTAATGTGTTACACAACAAAGTGAGATTTCTTCTCTAAGAGGCCCAGAAGCTGACTCTTTGAACGAGGGCTTTTGAGACATCTTTCCAGCTCATCAACAGAAAAATCATATTTCCTTCAAAACTTGGCAACAGGAAGCAAGTAGAGAGTAGAGAATGGGATGCCAGAACATTTTGATAATGTTCAGTGAGATAGGTTTACAAATAGGAAAAAAAAAAAAAAAGATTTTAAAAGCATTTAATTTTCCACCAAAGCACAGTTTTAACACACACTCTTGTCAGGAATACCCCTTCTCTAAACTAGACACAAAACTGACAGAAGAGTAGCTCACTGGAGCACTGGAAGCCTCTTTTCTGAGCAAGGCTTTTCTAGCAGAGTGCCACTGCAAGCAGGATGCCTGGGGGCGCAAGAGAAATGCCAGTTTACAAGGGGAGAAACGATAGCGACTGCTGCACGAACAGTCCCGGGTACTTTTCCCCCACCACGTGTGGGAGTAAAGTATGTTCTCCTAATCCTAATAGTAATATTTAGATATTTATGTGGGGTGTTCTGGTGGAGTTGAACTATGAAGCACGGCTTGAGAAAGAAGATGCAGAACCAGTTTCCAAAGCTAGGCTTAGTTTGTGGTATTTGTTCATTTTTTCATTGCAGTTTGTTCATTTGCTCATTGCACTTCATGCATTGTTTTTTTTTAGCCCTTACTGAACAGGGTTCATAAACAGTGATTTCCCCTTTAGCTTTCGTGTTTGAAAGAAACTCATCCCAAATCTCATTTTTTTCAGTTCTTGGCCTATTCTAGATTATTCGTTTTCATATACTTTCAAGCATTTTGATATTTTATTCAATCCAGATTTATGCAAAATTTCCCCCCTACTCTGTTTTAAATTCAGTCCAGATTCACAGGAAAATCTGCAAACCACAGCTGAGTTTTAGAGGTCAGCTCTGGCTCCTCATACTCGCACACGTGCCTCTGCTGAAAACAGTGAGACCAATTATGTTAAGCAAGCAGAAAATATATGTAATGTGTTGCAGATTATTGTTATATTGCTGCTATTGTTGTCATTATATTTGGAAAACTGATCTTAATACCATAAAACCAAATGCACCACATCACATCAGAGAAAAATACTTGAGCGTTTTACAAAATGAGCAGACACTAATTCCACTGAAAACAGAGAAACTGCTCAAAATTTCAAGTTTCTCATTTCACATTTCTCCTGCTTTTAATATCTAGGAAAACAGAGTTTTCATGAAAAAAAAAAAAAAATCTGGAATAATTAGAGCATGGACATACATCTTTAAATTTGCTTTGACTGGAAGAAAGTAACAGCACTGAAACAGAGCAAAGAGTTGATGCTGTAATAAAGCAGAATTCCCACCATGAAGTGTTCAGCAATTTCATTTATTTATTTATTTAGGTAAACATTGGAAGAATTCATAAGCATCCTAAGTACCATCCCCTGCAGGTAGCACGTTTTCCCCTTTCTCTTCTAGGCCACAATAAGAATTTCGCCCAACATCAATCCAATTCCATTGCCCAATGTCTTTTCCTGCGTGTGGACAGACCAGACTATGTCCCTCTCTGCATTTCTAACGAAATTCAGGGCTCCCCTTGCTGGTGACAACTGGTATTGTAAGAATTACAGTGGGAGTTTAAAGGAGCGTTACTACGGAGGGCAGCACAGGGGTCTCTGGGCTGGCACACGGGAGCCTCGCGAGTCTGTACAGCCATCGCGTTAGGAATGTGACTGTGTTGATCCCAAACCTGACCAGCTCCACAGGGATAGGCAGCGGCTCCGCACACCACAGTTGGTGCAGGAGCAGCGTAAGGCACTCACCGGGGGCTCAGACGTGACAGAAAATGCAACAGGTGCAGGAGGCCACTGCCTGGGACTCCTTCCACTTCCAGGGCTTGCAGAGCACACGACAGGGCTGCTTTGGTTCATGTAGTGTGCATGACCATACACACACAGATGTCTCCAGAAAGAAAAAGAAAGATAAATAAAAGATCCAAACTTAGGAAGGAGACAATATTTTAAATCATCATTTCAATATTTGTAATTATTGTTTTGTAGTAATTTGTTCAGCAATATCAGCGGACAAAGCCACTACATGCACCTAGCTGTTCAGCATGAACAGTCCGCAAAAGTGCTCTTTTTTAACATATCAGCCACTTTGGTTATTTTCTTTTTCCTTCGTGTGCCTTTTTATGGCCTTACAGCATATGAAGAAAATGCTGGCTCTGAATAGAGAGTGTTTTTGTTTTTTTTCCTTCTGAATTGTATTGATCTTACCATACATTTTCAAAATACTTCTTTCGTTGTAAACAAGACAGCTACAGAGTCATGCAAAAAGTGAACAGGTAAGAAGGATAAAGCAACTCAACAGGCACCAAGCAAACAGCAGCAGTGGTGACTTCTCTCCAGGCACTGCTTTAAAAAGCAGTTAAGTGGAGCGTCAATGTGCTCCTGCATTACCCTTACTGTTATCAGTCTCACCCGTACTATTTAAGTGAATACAAAATGTGTATGTTATTCACTGTAAAGTGTAAGATCTGTGTCGATTGCTGGAATTTGTAGCAATTCAGAGCATATTCCTTCTTTCCTGACTATAAGTGTTGGTGATTTCTACAATGTAATGATTGTGTGGCTTTTCTGATTTATTTTTTCATATATAGAAATAGTTTAATAATATCTATTGTTTATGTAATTGAGGATCACAAAAGACCATCTTATCCCAACCTTTGTAGCAAATGATGACATTGCTAGCCTGGATTGCAGTATCAGCAACTCCACAGGGTGGAACTGTATTGTATCTATATGGAATATACTGACCTATATGCAGAGTATATCAGTGTGAAGAGAGACCAAAAAGAACATAGACAGCAATAACGGAGATCCTTACGACAGTGGAGCATGAAAAGGCATGGAAGATGCAGCACATGACGATGCCATTGACCTAGCAAGCCTAGGGCTCTTCCCCAAACAAGCAAATACAGGAGGAATTCCCACACAGATAGGAACTTCACAAGTGTTCAGGCTTCTAAATCCCACTGCAGATAGACTCCTAACCTGCTAATTTTGTTGGAAATCATTTTACATTCCTGACGGTGTTTAAGTTTTTGTAGATCACTGCCTGCCAGGCCCCGTTGTGCTTCAGTTGCACCATGAAAAAATGGAATTTATGCTACCTTGATACTGCCTAATAAAGTCCAATGAGAGCTACTGAAGAAGAATGCTACAAAAGAATCACGTATTATTTATAACCGGTTAATGATTATGTTTTGTGGAGATAGGATTGGTTGTCATGAATCCATAGTACTGTCCTGTATATATCTTAAAGATTCATGGGATCAGGTGAATCTCTAAACTTCCTTCTACTTCTCAGAACAGAAGCTGGCACACCCTTTCCCATGAAGAAATGGATCAGGAAAAAAATCTCATGGAAAGTCAAAGGTCAACGAGGCAAACTTATCTATAGTAATTTAGAGTATAGGCTAAAGTCCTCCATGCTGGTCTAGTGAATATTACTCATTATGTTAAATATTAAACCTGGCAGATACTCATACCCAGGCCCATTAGACATGGGTTGCAGCCACGCAGACTTATTCTTTGCACACATTCATTATTCACATGTTATCTTTTCAATTTTTTAATTCATATATTTTTCATAATTCCAATTGTAGGTAAGCAAAAAAAAGGAGTAAGTCATAAAAATAAGTATACTTATGTATAATTAATATTGTAAACAAATTTTGAAGGCAAAAAGATAATTGTTATCAAATATTATTATTTATTATTTCATTTTTCAAAAACACAGTCTTTATATAAAGATTCCCATTCCTTCTTTCATTAAGGATAAACCTACTAAATTTCATATTAATTTTGCTACTGACTCCAACAGTAGAAAAGGATAAAAACAGTCGTTCACAACAGGCACAAGTTTTATATAAGACATAGGGAATGACATGTTTCGAGATCACAGAGAGGAAGTTCTGTTCTACGACAGAATACCACAGCAAAGGAATGAAAAAAAAAACAACTTTTTTTGGATTTGTGTTCCTACTCCCAGGCTGGGAAGAGCTCCCGTGTCCCCTCCACGCCGTACCCAGATAGAGCCACGCCAAAGCCAAGCCTAGTGGGGCTGACTCAGAGCTGCAGGTGAGACCGGCTGGCTGTTGCTTTCCTTGTAGTTGTGTAAGTCTTCCCCTCAGTGAAGTCACGAACGCAGGTACCTACCTCCTCAGGAAACATCAGCATTCGCATGTCGCATCCATAGTCATGAACTGCATGAGACTTCAATGTGCCTGAGGTGTCTACTGAGGTGTTTAGTGAGACTTCTATTCAATTTGGGGAAATAGTCTGATAGATTTAAAAACTCTTAGGAGATGGAATTACATTGAGACAATTTTTTTTTTTTTTTTTTTTTTGGCAATGTGGCTAAAAATACAACCTTATTTATGGCCTCTGGACCCAACGAAGACAAGTAACTAACAAACATCGAAAGTGATGTTCCAAACACTGCTTCCAGTTATAAATATTTACTGATGATACTTGCACGGGCTCCATGAGTCATTACAATACAGCAGTTCCCAAGAGGGCAGGGCAATGCTTGTATATATGTGTGTATATATATATGTATATATATATATGTATATATTTCTGTGTAAATTTACCACTAATTGTAGGGTAAATTGGTCACCGGCTCTACCACAATACACCACCATCCTGACTATTCAAAGGCAACTGAGAAGGCAGTTGTCAGAAAACGTGAATAGCTGGGAGCAATAACGCTTGTGAAACAGCTCCAACTCTTAACAAGTTACTTGGAGATGAGATACAGGTGCTTAGGGAAGATAAGGACGTGACAAATGTGATGCAGTGCAAGGTGGAAAGGCAAGGTGGAAAGACCTACTCCCAAGGCCCCATTACAGGAGGCCTGGCCAGGGAGCTTGGCAGGGCAGGCCCAGCATTACTAGATAAACTAGATTAAATGGGAAGTAGACACCCATCACTACTTGCACACGAGACAGCTGAGTGCTGCCCTTCAGCCTCCTCGACGTGTGTGTTTTTTTCTCTGAGGTAAAACCCAACATGCGGCCGCACTTCTGCATAACCTTCGCCGAGCGTTTCCCTTCCTCACACCCGCACAGAGCGGGAAGGGCCCCTCGCGCTTCGGCCGTTAGGGCGGTTGGCGCGGGTGTGTGACCGTTGGAGAAGGGCTGCGGCGGGGTGCCGGCAGTGTCTCCACAGAGCGAGGGGGCCCTGCGG
>VZSV01000022.1:2484138-2497190 GCA_013398735.1 Nothocercus julius
CCCGCCCCCTGTCGCGCGGGCGGTCGCTGTGGGGGAGCCCGGCTGCCGCGGCGCGCTGCGGCGGTGCCCGCTTCTGCCGCGACGTGGCTAGGCGCGTCTCGGCGCTCAGCTCCGGGAGGTGTTCACGTAGCTGCACAACCTGTGTTCCCAAGGCGGGCTGTTCTCCAGAGCGTAACTTCTGACCGCTCTAAACGTGACCAAATGACAAAATGTATTGTTTCACATACATGGCTCAGACTCCTTGGCTGTTGGGCCTCTTCCTGTTCTAGATTTATCCTTTTCCTTCAGAGATGAGTAGCAGGAGATGACTTCTGTCCTGCTGCAGTTTGGTAGCCCTTGCCTAATGCTAGGGCAAGCTGCATAGATGTAGAGATATAAATGCAGCTGTAGTACGGTGCCTGCAATTCACTGTAGGTTTATTTTTATTTTTTAATATTAAAAAAAAAAAAGGCTGTTGTCAGCCATATAGATAAGTTTCATGAGCAAAGATCCTTACACTAGGTATTTCCTGAACAGTTTCCAGAACAAGGCCCAGGCCCTTCAGGGTATCATGGTATTAAGCAGAGCCTAAATATGCCCATCGTGGTTTGTGTTATGCACTGTGAAATACTTCTCTTTTCAACCTGAAGTTACCCTATTTTCCATTCTAAAAGTATACCTAAATATAACTCTATTAAATGAAATCACTATTCTTGTAAAGATTAATGAGTCTTGTACTTGAGTCAGATGAGGTTAGTTCTCTCTCACTGTGTTTCTGTGTTGTACGTAGCACTTAGTAAAAGACGCATGAAACTTAAGCATCATATATCAGTCTGTCTGACTCACTACATTGCTTTCTTTTTTTTTTTTTTTTTTTTTTTTTACTTTATACTTTTTTTTTTTTTTTTTTTTTTTTTTTCTCTCTCTCCTCTCCAGTTGGTCAGCCTTTTCTAATAAAGAGATTTCCAGGGCTGCATGTAGTTTTTCAGCCCATTTTTGTTGCAGCTGTGCCTGAAATGTGCTATAATTGTGTGAAATCTAATGTTTTTCTCTAAACAGGCTGGTAGTGGTAGGCCTCTTGGAGCGAGAGTCCTGCCTTCTGTGCTCTGTGTGGTTCTGTCTCCAGGGTCTTGTTTATGAGAAGCTGGGAAAGTAGTGATACAAATATTGCTACCACTGAATCTGCATTTTTTATCTTTTCTAATATGAGGATAAACTTTTTTTTTTTTCAATTTACTTTGAATAGTTGATATTCTGAAAACTGGGGGTTACTACGGGGAACAATTGTTAATTGAGGTACTTGACTCTATTTGGGGTATTTGATTTTTAATGAGTGATTCAGAATTTAACAGTAACTTGTCTTTCTAGTGAGGTAAGAAAGAGACTGAAGTTACATACAGCTCTTGCCTACAGCATGGAAGCTACCCCTGTAGTTAGCTGCCTTCTAGATATGTAGATGTCAGGAGCTCGTATTTATTCTGGGCTGTGTCAGTGTGCATTTATGTGCTGAAGTGTTGTTGGAGTCCAAACATTGCTTGTGGTTAGTGAGTGTAATGAGAACTTCGGTGTTGTTAAATGATGCACAGTTGCATTTTATAGACTATTTTTAGTTCAGGGCATAACTGTTTTATACGTCAGAAGAACACTGTACATGAACATAAGATTTAAGTGCGGAATTAGTAAAGGAGAGCAGTAACAGCGTTCGTAGACATACTGCAACGCAGCTATGGAATATCCATTTATGATCCAGACGCTTGGTACAGTGCTTTCTGTATCTGATGCAAGGCAAGGTAAAATGCCTGTCTTTTGATCTTAAGGAAACTGATTTTTGTTTTGTTTTTGGTTGTGTGTATTGGATTAACTGCAAGCTTAACATAGTTACTCTGCTTTATTTTCAAAGTTAGCAATTTGGAGCTGTCTCTTCAGGTGAATGCCTGGAGAAGCCAGCAACTATGAGCAACCGGTCTGAGAAATTAGAACTTTTCTGTGACTCTACTTAGAAGTGCATTTATGACTAGATAATTTAAAGGAACAAATAGAAAAAGCTATATGGATTAATGAGAGGTAATATGCTGTAACCTACAAAAATGTGGATATTCTTGTGACTACAAGTGGAACCTGAGTGTCCTGAAACATGAAGAAATTATGTTGCAACTGCTTATCCTAAAATCAAGGGTAACAGGAATCTGGTTCGGGCAAACTGAAGAGAGGATTATAGCAATGTGCTGCCTTTTTTTTTTTTTTCTCCTCTCCCACTTCTGATAAAATTAAGGCTCAGTTGTATACAAGAAGGCTGAGCAAGGACTGCCTTAGCTCAGTAGCAATACTGAGATCTTCATGTTTGCATTTGTCTGATTTTTTTGTTTATGCTACCAACAGTAGTTGAACAGCAGGTCATCTTGCCAGTTAAACAGAAAGTGTGAAACTGTTAATTTGCAAGCAAATGACAGTTTAGTCAGATTGTTATATGGTAATGATATAACATGTAAGCTGGAAATTGTTTATTTTGTTTGATAGCTGAGGTGAAACAGTGAAATGAGTTCAGTTGTAATACAGAAAGCCTTTAAAAATACTGTAAAGCAGATGTAAAAAAATTAAATCTAAAAATTAAATTATGGCACAGTTTATTTAAAAAAAACATGCAAATATACTGTAGTAGCTCAGTCTAATTGCGCAACAGAAATGTAGTGTTCTGGTTTTGAACAAAATCAGTATCTTTTGCTTTTGTTGTGTTGCGGGGGGGCTGGGGGGGGTTGTTTTGTTTCATTTTTTTCTTTTTGTCCTTGCTCAGAAACCTTCGCAAAAACATTACGCTCTCTCTACGTTCATTCTGTGTTTTGAGACATCCTGTTCCTTTACCAACAGCTGTTCTAACAAAATATTCAGAATTGAAAATACCTTCCTTCCCCCTCCAAATGTTTGTTTGATTTTCTGCTTGCTTGTGCCAGGTGGACAGGACTATTTAGATGGCAGGTCAGCAGTGCCTCCTAGGCTGTTACATGCACCCTCCCCATAGTCTGTGGGAGATGCAGATACGTCACTGAACCAGAAATAAAAACGCTAGCTGTGTTTCTTTTCAAGCTCCTTGTGGCTCATTTTCCTTTTTAGTGTAGTACGCTATTGACCTACCATGATATTTTTTGGTATACTAAGAGACAATAAAGTAAATACTTGATTTAAATCTTCTTGCATATTTGGGGATATTTGTTTATAATTTGGGACTTGATAAATCTTTATTCCTTCTCCTGAAGAACTGTAATCCCATTTAAGGCTAATCTAGACACGTTTCTGTCTCTCTAGAACCAACAGCCAACATGTCTAGCAAACGGGCAAAGACGAAGACCACCAAGAAGCGCCCTCAGCGTGCCACCTCCAATGTGTTTGCCATGTTTGATCAGTCACAGATTCAGGAATTCAAAGAGGCCTTCAACATGATTGATCAGAACAGGGATGGCTTCATCGACAAGGAGGACTTGCACGACATGCTCGCCTCCCTTGGTAATGCATGGGAGTAGAGCACTGCAGAGGGCTCAGTGATTTTGATGCGTACCCATCAGATGGGCAAGTTTCCCATGTATAAATGAGAATATTTTGTGAGTTTATTGCATTGGTCTTTGTGGGAGCTGTTACAACAACTCCAAATCAGCTCGGGGTGGGGGGGATAAAAAAAAAACAGCTTGACAAATCTATGGAGGATGCCTACTATATAAATTAAACGCTTTTCTTCATCAATCTGGTCTTATCTTGATTTTTCTTATATCCCTTGTAGGGAAGAACCCAACAGATGAATACCTAGATGCCATGATGAATGAGGCTCCGGGACCCATAAACTTTACCATGTTCCTCACAATGTTTGGGGAGAAGTTAAATGGCACAGACCCAGAAGATGTCATCAGAAATGCTTTTGCTTGCTTTGATGAGGAAGCAACAGGTAAGTGGACAAAATAACAGTGTGTATTTTATTTGTAACAGTATTTGATTCCTACAAGTTGTAGTGTAGAATTTTAGCTCTGAAAATTCTATTTTTTGCGAGTTAAAATTTACATACTTAATAACTGAAGTTACCTTTTTAACTGCTGCAGTCCAAGACTTCATGCACTTTGTTCTGTACTTCAAGCAATAGGAAAGAAAAACAATGTTGGTCAGGAAGCACCATCTCAATTTTCTTAATGGAGCAACTTTTATAGGGGCACTGCCCATTGTCTTCAAAGCTGGGGGGCCTTAATTAAGAACTTCTACTACCAACAACCTGTGTCTGCATTAAGTTGCTGGGAAACTAGCTTTCTAGATTCCTAAGGAAAAGGAAATTAATACAGAAAAGGCAGGTAATTAGGTTACCCATGAAGGAAAGGAATTGTGGATTATGGTTACAGAAGGCTGCTTGTTTAAATAATCCCCAAAGTTGGATTTATGAGACTAGATGCAAAGGATACAAGTTTTGTCACTGATTTAAAAATCCACATCTTTGGAGTAAATCAGTGTTATGCACAAAATAGAGGAAGTATGTAGAGTGTCAAGTTTGATGCATTTTTATTTAGTGCTTCTCATTAGGAAGGAAGTTCCTTTGCACAGAATACATGCTTAGTAAAAGGCTATTGGTACTATTTGGGAATATAGGCCTCCAACTGGTAGGAATGTCTGATCTGTGTGTTCTGACAGCTTTGTATATTCTTTCAAACAGCACATGCAGGTCATAAAATGACACTTTCTTGGAGTAGTGATACCGTGCAAATTAATTCTGGGGCTTGATTGAAAGCTTGTGGTTATTTGGCAATTATGGTTGTATTCCACTCTTACTAAGTACAGCTGAACATTATCACTACTTTCTTGAACATACATGGTGACAGCTTTGTGTAGTTTCTCCCTGCTGAGCATGTATTTAATTAAGTAGACCTTTAATAGTTTTATTTGCATGCAGCAACAAAGCCAGTAGGTTTTGAGATTATTTTTTTAATCTGTATATCTTGTTCTAACATCCTATAAATAACTTGTTTTGTAATGTCCTCTCTACACTGCCTTCTAGGGTTTATTCAGGAAGACTACCTGAGAGAGCTGCTGACAACCATGGGAGACAGGTTTACAGATGAAGAGGTAGATGAGCTCTACAGAGAGGCACCAATTGACAAAAAGGGGAATTTCAACTACATTGAGTTCACACGCATCCTGAAACATGGAGCAAAAGACAAGGATGACTGAGCAAAGCTCAGAATAACTGCAAATATCTTTACTTTCCACTTATGTTCATTTCTGGGGGTTTCTTCCTGGTAGAACTTGTTGCATGCATTTAGCTTTACAGCTTTTGCCTTTCTCAGTGTATTTATCTATTCCAGGCCATCTAGGCACATTTGCACCTGTGTAATCATACTGGAAATGGGGGAATTATTGTGAGGAATAGAATGCGGGGACAAAGATCTGTGAATGTGAAAGGAAAATAATCTCAGTGTTTCTGGTTTAGCTGGATTTTTACATTTTTGTAATGAATGCCATTTTGGAATAAAGATTGCTATATAGATAAAATACCTCAAACTTTGTGAATACCTCAAATTATTTCGTGGGAAGATGACTTCATTTGTAGATGAGTAATGGAAATTTATGTTAATCATATTTGATTTGCAGTTGCAAAACAAGATGGAAAACTCATTTTCACTATCTGATTTGCTGGGTTATAAAATCCTCCTAGCCGTAAGTGATAGTGTCTTTAAAAACACCATCTATAGACATCTGATATTTCAAGCTTTTGAAGTGGAATCTGATTAATATATATAGTTAGACAAAGAAATGGTTGGAGAAGATTCCTGCACTTGCCTACTGGCCAATAAAGTGCATTTATGATTATTAACCATGTAGATGGACTTCCTGCCTAGCCTTTTCTTTTAAAATTATTTCATGTCCAAATTTACACTGCTGTTTGATAAGTTTTTAAGCTGATAATGTGGGGAATTAGCTCCCTTTTTTAGAAGAAACTTGTGTAAAGGCATCTTTCTCCCAAGTAAAGTGTCTGTGCGGGCACTCATTGACAGCAGTCCTTGGTCAGCAAACCTACATAAAGCTTTATTGTTCTGCAGCTAATGCATTTGTGAGAATGGGGGCAAAGTATTTCTGAGAACTAACTTGGCAAAACCCTATGTGAGATAAAGTACCTCTCACTTAAATGATTGCATAACTTTCCTGAGCTGCCTGTTGTTAATGAAAGAGCTATTAGCAAAAAAGATCCATTCCTACAAAAACAGCTGTATCTCTTGTACATCTGCCTAAAAACTTTTTTTTTTTTTTAAAAAAAGCAATTTTCCTTTGTAAATAAATTCTTCTTTTGGCTACTACAGACTAAAAATAGTATCTAATATATAAACATAAATACATATATATGATCTCTTAAATATATGTTAAGATATTTAATAAGAATGATCTCTTAAGCAAGAGCACCTGCTTTCTGTGACTTAAGGCCAAAAGAAATAGGAGTTTTACTTTCATGACTGGGACAGCATGCAATGCCCCTGGATGCAAATACAGGCAGTAGTGGCTAACCGGTTTGCACTTTATTAGCATTAAGGCTTTGGTTTCTTAATCTTGTGTTCAGAGAGGGACCTTTCTTCATTGTGATCTTGCTTTAGCTTTGCAAGCAAGTTAATTTTACAAACTGTTGAGTGATCTTAGTTTGATTCATTTCCCGCTCCCTGCCTTGCCCTGCTTTCCTGGCTGTCTTCTTTTCCAGCAAGGCTTAATAAGTTTCCTGCCATTCTTTTTCCAACTGTGCTTCAGTCACTAACTGGCAATTTCCCTCAATTTCTTTCTTCCTTCCTGGCCTGTCTACTTTGACTGTGATACTTCAGCTTGCCCCAGCTGCTGCTTTTTCCAAAGCTGGTGTTGGGGCAGTGGCTGTGCCCGTGCTCCAGGGTGGCTCCTTGGAAGGGCTGCGAGAGTGCCCCAGCGGCATGGCCCTAGAAGCCAGATGCCCGACACAGCAGAGCTTTCACTAAGAGCAGCCTTGAGTCGTAGGGGAGAAGGAAACGTATTGCTTCAAAGTTGCTGTGTAACATTAAAACTGAAGAACAGTTCACTTCTCTGGACTAGTCTTGTAGCTCTGCAATTGAATCTGTCTGTGCATATGTAAGCAGCCTGCATTAAGCATGAATATTAGAATACTTTTTTTTTTTTAATGTCTAAATGCTGTAAGGTTGAGCAAGCTAGTTTTCACTTCTGTACTGAATGTTTCTTTTCATGATCCCGTTGGGCCAATAACTGTCCAAAGCAGACAAAAAAAAAAAAAAAAAAAAAAAAAAAGTATTGCTGCTGAAAGCTAGTGCTGAAAAGCAGTGCTTTCTAAGTGGTACATGATTACCTGAAGAACTTAAAACCAAATGGGGTGCTTTCCTTGAGATGCTGTCCCCTTCAACGTTGTCCTGGCTGCTGCGCTGCACCGCAGAAGGCTGCTTGGGGCAATGTGCGGCTTAGCCTGGCTGCCCTTTCTGAGATGGGGACAGGATTGTGTTATTGGTAAAGGTGCCCTCTCAGGAAGGGGTGTGTTGCCAAGTAAGAATTTTCAAGGATGCTCAGTAATAACGACCTTCCCAGTTTAGGTTTCCCAGGTAGCCAGGAGACTGGTCGACTGGCCAAAGTGAGCGCAAAATCCTTCACCGCTGCACAGCCACAAGCCCAAATAAGAGCATGAGCTGCGTTCTGTAGCTAGGCAGCTAGGAATGTGCCGACAGCTGAGGCTGCGGTCTTGGGGGGGTAGGGATGTGTCATCAATAATCCACTTCCAAAAATAAAAATAACTGTGGTCATTGAAACAGTTTGAGATTCCGATGACTTAGGCGTAGCATTCTGCAGTCAAAATATTGGAACCTAATCTTCTCTCCCTGGGGGTTCATAAATATAATGGCCTCCACATTCTGTGCCAGACTAAGCTTATGATGAAAAACTACTTTCATAGGCTAGTGCATACATTTTATTTAATAGACTCTTAAATCTATAGTGATACATAATGCCCTGAATAGCTTTATTGAAAAATAGCAATTTATTTTACATGACCCATTTCCCCTAGTCTGACATATGTGAAGGTCAAATTGAAGCCAAAGCGGTACTGCAGCTTCATGAGGAAAACCCCCAGAGGATGGGGTTTGTATGGAGCGTTGCCGGCATACGCTCGCTTGGTGCTTTGCTTCATGTTTGCTCGTTTTTCCCTTCCCCATCTCTCCCAACTACTGACTATCCTTGGACTATGCAGCATTTTGACTACTTAGGATACACCTATTTCTGCTCTTTAAGCAAATAAAACACGATACAGTGATCAGATACCTGAAGCATTTCACTGTATTAGGTCAGCTTTGCGTTAGCAGCTTAGCAACACACTCGTGTCACAGAGGTGGCATACGCACACATCGAAGCAAGGATCTGTTTCACACTAAGAACCGTTCAGATTGCGCTCTTGTTTCTAAGACCAATACCGTACGTTCAGAAACAAAGCGTAACAGAGGCAACGTCCAGCAACAGGACATCAACGCTTGCCTCTGTGTCCTGCCCAGTGTGTTTGCCTTGGGAGCTGGCGGCTCTTTGAAAGGCTGGCAGAGCACGGTGCCCGTGGCCGGGGCGTTTTGTTGCTACTAGTGTATTATTTGACACGTTCCCGTGGAGCTTCGAATGGCAAAGAATAGCTCTTTTACCCTAGTGAAGGCATCCGGACAATGTAAACCCGAATAGCAACCCAAGTAGAGTCAGGGGCATTTTAGATCGGAACAGTTAATCTGCAATTGGTATTGCTTGTGCACCCATGCTCCTATTTTAGTTTACTAACTTAGTTTTTTAAACGCTGCTGTCATTTTTAGACATCCTCTTTTCAAAAAAAAAAAAAAGTGATTCAGGATGGCAGTGACAATGAGCACAAGCACAGTATAACAGAAGCCAGGAATAATGTAGAACAGAGAAATCATTAAATGTACCCTAATAATGTAGCTTCAAAATAAGTTATCACAAAGTGTTGAAAAGCAGTACTGGGGAAAAAAAAAAAAAAGCACGGCATGTATTTGTCATGCTCTACGCAGCAACTCTGGAGCTCCCTTATCTAAAATTGAGATACATTCATTTTAAGAAAAAAATGTATGAAGATTATTGCCAAGAAGTATTTTCAGGACATAATGGACTTTGCACTGCAGGGCTTCAGGGGTCATGTAGCTTGTATGAAAGATGTTTTTACATATTCTTGAAGCATGCAATTAAGAGGAAAACAGGGTATCAAAATGCCTTATGTAAAATGCTAACAGCTTCTTAGAGGCAGCCTCCTTCACTCTGCCGCGGTGATTCACGGCCTTAGTAAACCCGCCCTATGCTCTGATGAAGCCTGAAAGTCAGTTACGAGTACTGTAACTACATGGGGTTTTTGTGTGAGCGTGCGTGGTTTCTTCTTGTTTGTTTGTCTGTGCTAATGAACATTATAGATATTATCTCTTTGTGAGTTAAAAGGCTATAAATTAGTGTGAAACTGTGGACTTTCCCAGCATTCAAAGCAGCTGGCACAAGGACTGTCTTAATACTTGTTAAAATATAGTTGGTTTAATCATCACTGGCAGGAGTTGGCATCAGGGACAATGAACTTGAGCCTTGACTTAGCATTGTATCTAAAAAGCACTCTCTTTTTCCTATATCAGTTCCTTTATTATGGTCAGACTCCTCATCTGCCTAAGTTGTGAGCTCATCACCCCCAAGTGGTGGGGTTTATGCTGTCGGTGTGCATCACCCCACAAAGGCACACTGGTTTTGAAATTATTCCACTAGACAACAAAACTTTCACAGGTATCAGCTAATAAGAAAACTGACACAAGCATGCTTTTTATGCCAAACATCTGACTAAACACGCTCTTTCCTGTTTTCTGAGTATGTTTTAAAGTACCATTCCAGGCCTCCAGCCAGGCTTTGAGCATGTTGTTTTCTTCCTTATTTGTTCATACACATTGAATAGACACAAACTCTAACTTAACTTGCAGCCTGCTGAGGTTTAGCAGAATTAATTACATGTGTGCTTGCAAGACTGGAGGCTTCAGTTTCTTCTTGCAAAGGATACCTTATCAACACTTGCTTGTTTTTGCACTTTATGTGTTCATATTGTGGAATCATAGTGTTTTGCAGTACTTCTGTATAAATTAGCACAAAAAAAAGCGGGGGGGAAGATTTGGCTAAAATTATTGCAGCTCAGCAGCTGGGACAGCAGGAAGCAGAGACAGGCATACGGCACAAGTGGCAGTACAGGGAGTTCTTTAACGCACACAGCAGGCAAGAAGGGTCAAAAATCTAGCAGAAATCAACAACCCAAGAAGGGCATTTCAGCTTCTTCTCCTAAAAAAAAAATAAAATAAAAAAATAAAAAGTGTTGCTTATAAAAAGTGATTCTGGATTCTGGAACGGAAGAGTTCAAAGATCTCCTCCTTGTCTCCTGAGTCCAGTCCCTCAATACTTCATCAAAGACATTTCAGTGCCCATTCCTGAAGGGATCACACTGCAGATTAAAACATTTCTATTGGGGGTTTACATTTCTGCCTGTTTTACAGCACCTCGTGGAAACTGGCTTCCTTTATTTTCTTCATGTTTCGTTAGTTTTCTCTAGGCTCTGCTCTACCTGGCACTAGGCTCTGGCACTGGCCTATCATGCTCACATGATGCCGACGAGTTCATGTTCTTACCTTGTCCTCAGCTGCACACCCTGGGAGCTACCAGAAAGTCAAGACCAGAGCTACTTCTCCTTTGTAACACAGAGGCAGAGTATTTCCTTTTCCTCTACAGACCCCAGCACCTTTTCCAAGAGCCTTTATTTTCCATGCCTTAGCATCAGCACCGAGGCAGGGGCTGGCTGGAAAGCAGTAAGATGCCGTCTTTATTTGCAAGGTCATTTCATGAAAACATAGGCTATTCAGAAGCTGGGCAGAAGTCTTGCTCGGAGGCCCTCTGAGAGACGCAAGAGAAGATCTGCTTTTAGAAACTCTTCTTTCACCTGCAGCTTTTCAAATGTTGTCTCTTTGCCACAGCACTGCAATTATTGTTGGAGAAACTCCAGAACAATTCTGGGACACTCAGTATCACAAAATGAACTACAGTAGAGCTCCGGCTGATACAGCACTGCGTGTATGCTAGCCTGACTGACGCACAGAAATGCCAGCTGGAAATCGGGGACGGGATGGAGAGGCAGAGGGTTGATCCCCAAAAGTAGGTGAAGAGATTAACATTCAAAAATGCTTTTGTTAAATGACGGTTGTGACCTAGTTACTGCCTTAATATTTTGATTGAAATTTGCATAGATTCAATTTTCATTGTGCTCTCAATACTAAACCTCTTGAATCAGTATTTGCCTTTTTTCTTTTTTTTCTCTCCAGCAGTGATAATATGCTCAGAAAAATCTCCAGAAAAAAACTGGTAAAACCTTCCACACTACTGAGGTTTCATAGTTTTTAAGTTCTCATTTCTATGTGAAAATTTAAAATAAATATGCTTTCTCTTCTGGTCTCCTTTTTGAAGTCTTTTGTTTGTTTGTTTCCTGTTGTTTCCTTGTTTGCTGTGTATACTTACCCTTGGTCTTAAATCTACAATGGCCAAAGGTATAAGAATAATCACAAAAGCAGGACTTGGTCTGCTAGAGCTGATGGGACATGCAAGAGCTCTCTAGAAGCAAATATAGCACCAATGAGGTGAGTACACAATCCAGCCTTATAATTTCTTCTAATACAAAGGCTGGGGAATCAAATACAACTAGGAATAGGTAGTGTAAAGTATGCAAAAAGAAGGTTCTTCGTGTAGCAAAGACTACCCTTGCAAAGGATATTGTGGATGCTAAGTTTACATCAGCTAAAGGACTGCACACTACGCCAGCTCGTGAAAGACAGTCTTCAAGATTCCTGAGTACTACATGAGGTTCAGGGTGGCCTTTCCCTGCTGCTGGGAGCTACAGCAGGTGCTGGCAGAGGATTCAGGGAGCGCATCATTCGCCTCCCCAGTTTTCGTTCTTTCCCAAGGACCTGCACGTGGCCACTGCTGATGAACTCCCCTTAGGGATGGGCTGATACTCAGCCTGAAAGCTCCAAGTGTTCCCTCCCCTTAAAAAAAAAAAAAAAAAAAATCAAACCAAAGACTCTGGGAATTTGTATGGGAGACCTGTCAGCATCTGGTTTCTTGAAAGCCTCAGAGGACCCCAGTGATGCTCCACCTAGAGAAGCCAGAGGGAGTAAGAAGAAAACACAGTTGCTGGGATTCCCCATTAGTACTTCAACAGCCACTTTTGACTTGCAGAAGAATCAAGCTGAGACCAGGACAATCTCATTTAACCTCATGCTAAATGACTCTCCCCTTCTTGGGTAGACCCAGCGACCTGAATGTTGAACAAAACTCCATCCCGAGCAACCACGGCTGCCTTGCTGTGCTCCTTGCAGTTGCATATGGCCAGATGCAAGTGTTGGGGGTGCCCCTGTGAGCAAGGAGCGCACCAGCACTCCAGACAAGCAGGCCCATTCCCCAGCTCCCGCTTGCTGAGCACTACTGCCTTGATGGAGCAAACAGTGCACACAGCTCATGGGAACAACAGCTCAGCAAAGAATGGACAAGACTGATGAAATAGAAATAAGCAAGAAAAGCGGCCCTTTGGCATACGCTCCTCGAGGTGCCAGTGCAATTGTTTTTTTCCATCCCACCAAACAAATGCTGTGTGAAAACAAAGCTCCCCACTAGATGGTACCAATTCTTGGTGCGGTACTAAGTGCTAAATCCACAGCCTGAGGACTCATCGGATCCAACTGTCCTTCCCTGTGCCCATCTGCCCACGGGAAGCCAGGAATGACAAACTCCGGAGCAGCTGCTCAAGCATCTCACTCCTACTTCCAGGGGCAGCATGTGGAGAGCCCAGGCGGCACTGCAGTGCAAAAGCTGCATCGACTGGGCACCCTCCGTCAGCCTCGCGCTTCCTGGGCGGCCCAAGGACCATGCTGAGGAGCAGGCCTGCTGGACACCCCGCAAGAAACTAAGACGCACTCAGAGAGCACCACGAGAGCTCACAGGAGCTCAGGAAGGGGCCGCTACCTCAAGGCCGCGCGCCCGAG
>VZSV01000022.1:2507115-2520345 GCA_013398735.1 Nothocercus julius
ACCCGGCCGACCGTGTGCTGGGCACGGGCAGCCTGTCCGCTGTGCCAAGCTGCTGCTTGCGCGCTGGAGCCTCCTGTGGGGAGCGGAGCCACGACTCCGTCCCCTCCCTTCAGTATTTCTTCTCGGCGGGATTCAGAAGGCCCTTCGCTCAAGGCAGGGAGGGGGCAGCGCGCGGCGCGGCGCGGGGTCCGTGCCGAGCGCCCTTCCCGCCGGGCCCAGGAGGGCTTAGGCGTTCGGCACATCCCGCGGCCCGCAGAGCGAGGCTGGCGCTAAAACACGTGAGAGTTCCGCGATGCTTCGGGTAATGAACCTGCCGGAGCCTGAACACCGGGCACTCCGTGCGCCTTTGTGGGCTGTGTCCCAGTGGCAGTCACGGCCTCTGTTGCTGCTCACGAAACTCCTGCTAACTGCTGACTCGTCGCCAGTTCCACTCCGTGCATCTAATTGCTTAAGCATGAAAACTGTTTTAGTAGCGCTCATCTGCCATGAAAGGCAAACCTAACTCCTAGGAATCCCTATGCAACCATCACAAAATCAGAAATATTGTGTAAATTGGGTATTAAAAACATATTAAGAAATGTTTGCAAGGCTTTAATAGCGGTGCGTGCTAGTGCCAGCAGGCTTCTTTCGGTGAGGAGACGAGCGCTGCAAATTCAAGACAGATGCAGCTGGGAATTTCCTTTCTAAATAGCTGCAGGTCACTGTGACATTTGAAATGGTTGCAAAAAAGCTACAGTGAAACCAAAATCCCTGCACACGGACTCCCCCGCTCTGCGATTCCCTCCGTCTCCCCCACGGGCGCACCGTGTCCCTGGGGATCGCCGTGGCTTGATGCCCCACGGCCCTGGCAGGCGCCAAAGCTGTAGGGCTGGGCTCAGCTGAAAGGGGAGGCGACGAGTTCCACGTCAGCAAGATAAGCGCATGCATCTTTGTGAAACATTTTTGGAAGAGAATTAAACCCAACAACTACTCCCAGTTAACGCTTGCCCCTTTTTTTTCACTGATGTAGGAGATAAGGTGCTGTGTATTTATTAGAAGCTGAAACATATGTTACGCAAAAGTCCAGGACTTCTGACAGGCCTACTCTATCTTCTTGGCAAAAAGGGCAACTTGGCCATGAATCTAAACTGTTCTGTTCTGCCCTGCCCAATCCTCTGCTAATTAAAAGAAAAATAAAAAGGTAGCAATGTTATTTTTTAATTGTCAGAAGACAACACTTCTTCTGGACTTTATCTGGCCTTTTTTTAATTAGTCGAGTATAATCTTCGAGTTTAACTATCAATAATTAGTTTCTCTGCTGTCACAAGAGTAGTTAGGCAAAAAAATATATATATTTTCCTGGGGTTCTTGAGCATAGCCACCTCTTCCGTGGCCTCTGTCTAGGTGAGACAGATGTAGAGAAGAGCAGCCCTGCTGTGACTCTATTTGGGGACATCCCACCACAAGCAGACCTGAGAGGAAGGAGGAGTCATCAAACTCCAATGGGAAGATGGCAAGGAATACTCTGCCAAAATGCAGAAATCTGGTACACTTACTGGAGGATAACTATGGTCAACTTGTATGCCAAAAGAGGAGGTTTAACTGTTATCATGAAGTGTTAGATATAGCTGTGTGATTAGCAGAAAGAAAGCCCTATCTGGAGGTAGCTACAGCAGAATTTGGAGGCAGATGCAGTGTGGATGAGGCAGCAATGAGGAGGCAGTGAGGAGGCTTGCTGGAAGCACTTGGGCATTGCTCTTATTTCTGTTGCAACGCATGTGCAACCTGCTACACCTTCCATCTCCCAAAATTGGACACCAGTGTCTCCTCCACCACTGCTCAGCCTGTACAGTGGCAACCCAAAGCAACTCTTCCAGGGGGTTGTTTCCCATTCCGTGTTTCAGACCTCCTTCTGTCCCTTATGCACTTACCTGTCTTCCCAGTGTCACAGTCCTCCATCTATCCCTTCTGTTACAAGTTTTACACACACCTAAGGGTTGAGGCCCTGAAGTAAGAAAGATTTTCTCTTCCGTGTTTTACGGACCACACCTTGAGCCTCACCTTCAGATAAGATTCAAAGTAAACTCATAAGCCACAGGGCAGGCTTTGCAAATTTTGATGAGTACAAATTTAAGTATCTTTGGGGTTAGGGAATAATTCAATGGCAGTTTTGAAAATACTGGTGTTATCTAAATGGTACTTCAGCACCTCAGACATTTAAGGCTGAAAAATCCACTCGTACTTGTGCGGATATCTCTGGATTTGGAAGCAAAAAAACAAGAGCAGTGGGGAAGTGTGCTAGGAAAACAGGAAACTACCTTGGCTGATGTACTTACATCCTACAAGATGCCTACAAGATGTTATCCAACGCCAATTTTTCAGAACTGGTAATCACGCCTTTTCTACCACTAATCTCAAGCACAGTTAAAAGATAACAAATACCAAACGAGGGGGTGTTGGCTGCTTATTTTCACAACCACTTTCTAGATGAGAAGGGAACTTATACTTATGTGACTGATTCTTCATTATTCTTGCCTATGATGGATTTAGCACTCTCACACACCCTTTGCAGGAATGTTTTTGTTACGTACTGGTGTTTTCAAAAGTGATTGTAAAAGCAAGGAAAGCATTTGGAAGATGCTATTGTTATGAACATGAAGGCTACAAATTAGGGTGTGTTTATTTCAATTATTTTTTCTCTTTCAAGTCCCTCTACATCTCTGCTAACCCTATTCACAACCCAATCTTTGTTCCCTTTGACAAGGAAAGCTCTATTGCCGTTTCAGCAACATGATGAGAGTTTACAATATTTATCTTTACATACTAATACATAACTATGGCTCACTTCTTTACCTCTCTGTTTTTTTGGGTAGTTTTTAAACAATACTTATTTAAAAAAAAAAAAAATGAAAGAATGATAAGGTACAGCTGTCTTTAGTTTCAGCCACTAATCAGTAGTATATTAACTGTGTATTAGTAGTATATTAACCATTAGTATATTCCCATGCAATTTGCCCCAGTGTATGTCTGTTGCAGCTGAAATTTTAAGTCTCGTTGTATTTATCTACTCTGTACCACTTATGTGAGTCCTATGATATGTGGGCATGTTCTTCCACAGTTCACAGATGTCTATTTCAAGTTTTTGTCCCCAGCCACAGCGGAGAAAAAAAACAACTGCTTAGAACAGAAGTGAATTTTGAAGGGGAGAAGGGAAAAGAAATTTTGTCCCTGAAAATAAAAGCAATGTGGCATGAACTTATTTGCAATATGAGTTCTTTTTAATGAATCTTATCCACTTAGTTGACTGAGACATTCAATTGGTCTTCCCCTAAAGTAAGTAATTAACTTTCAACACAGAAAATTAGATTGCTTAAGATTATTACACAGCTACCTGAACAATACTTCCAGTGTCTTGTTGCTTTTATTGCCTTTTTTGCCCCTGGCATTTTGTATGCAATCATCCAGACAGCATGAGACATATTTATTAAATACATTGGGGCCACTTCAATCTTGTTTTATATAATCCTATACAATATGCAGTTACAATAGCCAAATGATAAATAAGAGCACAGTTAAGACAGAAATTTTAGGCACAGTCACTGGATTCATTGTCCTGGATTCCATAGCCAAAATAGTTTGGACTCCTGAAATAAGGAACGTCTTTAATGCGAGAGAGATGCCGACTCCCGAGTTTACCTTAGCAGGGATCTTGTGATTAGGCCGAGTGAAGCAGCGCTCTGGAAACCTCGCTTAGGAGCCACTTTGGTGCCAGTGCTCGCAGCGCCGGCAGAGCCCCGGCCTGCGCGCCCCTCGGGGCGCTGACCAGGTCTCTGCGTCGCGTCCAGCATAACGGGCAAGGGAGTGGGGGGGTGCGCGATGTTGTGTCCTAGGGCATTCCCATAATAAAGTATGGTTGTTTCAGGAGAGGTGGCAAACCTGTGCTTGAACAGTTTCTGCTCATCTCCCTCTAATCCACTAGAAACCGTTCTGGCCCTGGTGAAGCTGATTTGACCACATCCTGTTTTCTGTGTTCTAGATAACAAGCAGTAAACAAAATATTCCAAGGCTGCCTCGGTCTTTGTTATCTCACAGCTTAATGACCACAGGAGACAATTGCTCCTTGTTTGGCAGCTGGGTACGGAGCTCCACCTTGCAGGTGGCCTTGCGGTGTCACTGGGCTGCTCATTCTGTGACACCGTCTGCCCAGCTCCTCCAGGCAGCTCCTGACTATGTTATGTGGACGTGGCATTACAAAAACCCAGACGTGTGCCGGCACCTGCAGGTAACTATTGCTCGTAGGGAATGCTTTCCTTTTGCCGCCCAGTAGAAGCCCAAACCTGCGAGGCGCTAGATGAGAGCTGTTACTCATCACGCTGGCATCCCACAGTCTATGTGCCTATGGCCATGGCTGAGCTGCAGGCCCTCCGGCAGCCAGGCGGGAGATCCACTCTGAGTAGGTGGCTACTTCAGCAGCAGCTGGGCTCCCACACGTGGCTGCTGTGGAACAAAGAGAACCGGGGCGAGCACCTCAAGCCTTCCCCCTGGTGGAAGTGCTGACGTTTCTGCTGACCGTTTCAGCCACGCATGAAAAAGCAGCCTTGCTCCTGGATGTTGCTGTGCCCAACCTCAACGTCTGTGCCTTGCTATGCCTGCAGCTGTGGTGCCCCTGCATAGACCTCACGTCATATTCAGAGGTCAGAAATTGTGTCGTGAGCTCACTTCACGTCACCTCATCTATCTCATCTCACCTCACCTCATCTCACCTCATCTCATCTCATCTCATCTCATTTCATCTCATCTCATCTCATCTCATCTCATCTCATCTCATCTCATCTCATCTCATCTCATCTCATCTCATCTCATCTCATCTCATCTCATCCCAGCCCATCCCATCCCATCCCATCTCACCTCACCTCATCGTGCGCAGCTTTCCCCCTGCGACACGTCCTACGGCAGTTGTAGGAGAGGTCCACCTTATGCTGGGGTCTCAGTGGGCTTGGGCACTGTGCTGGAACGGGCAGAACGGAGGCAAGCACACAGCTGGAAGTGACTCAGTTAAAGGTGCCAGCCGGATAAGACCTTCCGTACAGGGAAAGGAGAAACAAGGTCTGAACCAGTTCCTGGTTCAAATTAGTGAACTGTAAGAGCCGTCAGAGAGGTTCCCAGAAAGCCTCACACTTGACGCAGGTAATTAGAGCTGCATGTGGCTATGTAAGCATGAATCATAGGTGAAAGCAGGGCTGAAACCTCAGCAGGCCTGGTTTTAGATGCCTAGGGACTGGATCCAGCTACATTTTACTGACCTTGCTGCAAATACACCCTCAAACTTGCACTAACCACTAGCCACAGTACAGCATATGTTTGGCACTTAAAACACCTGGGATTGGAACAAATTGCATTGGCCAAATCCTAGCCTGCCACCATAAAAGTAACTCTAGTACTCAGACAAGTTTGCCAGGCAAATTTTGGCTCAGTGCCTGCATCGCTGTTTTTAACAAGGGAAGACCTGTTTTCATCCTATAGCCCTTGAAAAAGACTTCTGTTTTTTGAGAACGTGGGAAGATAACTAAGGTAACAAATGACTTCATAACCTACTAATGCCCCATAAGCACAGACCCCCAGGTTTTACCCACATTTCATTCCATAGTGAATTTAGGCTTTGAATCCTTAACATAGGATCCTTAACTTCCCCCATCCGAATTGTTTAGCTGATTAACTGCATGGAGGGGTCTTTTTATTTATTTTTCTTTCTGGAAGACTCAACACATACCTAATGTTCTTCTGGAATGAGGTGAACATCTTAGCACTTACTTTAGTCATGTGTAGTCTACAATGTGGAGGTGTCTTAATAACTCCTATACCCTGGTCCTCCGGGACTGAATCCCATAGTCATACTCTGAATGTGTTTAGCAAGCATGGACAGCATTGAGACAAGTACAAGCACAGCAGCATCTCACGTAAAATCTTGATTAGGTAAGATTAATTACTTTTTTTTTTTCATTATAGTCTACTATCATCTGAAGCTTACATACAGCAAGAGGAGGCCAAGCTGCAGTTTTGTTTTGAGCCTGAGAAGGCTCAAGGCGCTTTTACTAGAGGTTGTTCTAGAACAAGACTTTTTCTATTCTCCCTGTTGAAGCTTGACTATTAAGGAACTCCGATGTAAGGAACTAGTTCCTTTTTTATGTAAGGCAACTGTTCTATCTGGAGTTAATGGAGAGGCAGAGGTAACGTGGTGGTTTCGTGATCTTATCCTCACTAAGTGTGGATTCTGTGTTCTGCAAGGACACAGCGAGCAGAAGGAGGATTCTCTACACTCTGCCCTTCCACCCTGGTCTAGAGTGGGCAGTTTCTCTGGGTTTTGAGAAGACCCAGGCAATAGAGTTGACTGAAAAGAACTCTTCCCTGACCCTCATCTCTTAGGCCTCTGTGCAGGCAGGTCACCCACTTGCAGCCAGGTTCCATTTTGAGAACCTGTCCTCAAAATACTGTCCTGTTCTCCAGCATCTTAACTTTTCTTGTCTTTTTAATTAAGACCTCTAGCCTAGACGAGGAGAACAAAACAAACAACTCCCCCAAATCAACTGATCCAAATGTAACTGAAGATATCAGATCTTTTTTATCAGTCTTGGAGGAGTAGGATCTGCTACACTCCTCTCAGTGGACTGGTAACTTGCACATCTAATGATGATGACATATGTCGACAGCGTTGATTATTCCACTGCAGAGTCGTGCAAGAAAAGATACGGAGTCTACCTTAATGTAGAGCAGAAGGACTGCTGAAGTCCATGAGTGCACTCAGGACAGGACTCCGTTCCACTGGATCACAACCATCGGCTTCACAGCTGGGCCCTTTCCTTCCTTCCTGTGAACTTTGTATCATTTATTGCATAAACACCAGTTAAAAAGGCTACCACAGATGGACAGAGCAAACCTACTAGATTCAAGTCCACTATGCATCCAACGGAGCATTAGTGTAACCTTTATCATAGTTCTAACTATGAGGCAGATGAGGCTGAGACATGTGCAGGCAAGGGATGAACTCCTTCACTGGGAAACTCAGAAAGGAACCATGCACCAAAAATTTCTGTGGCTGGGGAAAGGTCACAGGACAAATCTAGACTTGCCATTTCTGGTAGAACAACTCAAATGTGCTTATAACAAACTTTCTCTTTCTTGACCTGACCCCTCTTCAAATAGCCCTTAAGTACTCAGCAGATGGATGGCTTAGGCCCTATACACCAGCTACAGTGCAGGCCTAAAACATGTGGAAAATTTTGGAAAGCCTCCTCAAATTCCTGGAATACTGCTTATGGCCCAAGTGCCCGAAGCCGTGTTCTAAGCTCTAAGCACAGTTTAGAGGACAAGCCTTTGTGAAGCTTCAAGAACTTAAAAAGGTAGTGGCGTGGGAGTAGCACGGGATCGTACCTAGTCTGTGCTACACTTGAAGCTTCCTTCTGCTCAGATTCATGCCCAGCCCTGCTCTCAGGCACCAGTCCTGCCGATTTTCAGCAGTCTTTCAACAAGGTTGTTAAGCTGTAGTCCCACCACACCAATACATGCGTCTCCACAACTCTAAAACACCCTGCTTTTCCATGCATGTATTTCCCCTGCCTTCACCTCCCAACCGGAGCACCTCTCTGCTACAGGAGAGCTCTCCAGTACAGCCCAGCTATACTCGCCCACCGTAAAGGAGGACTACAAAATAACAGCCAAGTACTGGGCACAAGGGGATGTGCACACGAGGGGCTGCATGCGGGAAGTCAAGCACTCATGGGCTGTCCTGCCTTCTCCAATGTGGTGCTCAGGGTTTGTATCATTCCAGACAGCCGGGTAGATCCGTCAGTATTTTTTCAGCATACTGTGGGAAAATTCATCTGTCCCTACCGCAGATCCTGGCAGAAGTAGTAGGGGTATGGCAAGTCATTAAAGTAAGCTAGTTCTGGCTCTGGATTTGTGGTTCCACTGGCGGCGAGGCATTGATCCAGTGTTTTATTCTCTGATGTACGGCTGTGCTATTCAACAAGCCTGCTTGTTTGCAAATCTCTTTTTTTCAAAATTTAGTCTGGAAACTGCACTGAGCCTAGCCCATAGCTCAGATATGCCTATTTTGTCCTATCTAACCCAGAGCCAGCGCCTTATGTATCTGCTGTGTCACAAGAGCGCAAAGTTACAGACACCCTGCCCTTGGCTTTGGCGCTTTGCAGTAAGATGGTTCCCGTTCCCCAGGCAGATTACTGAGACACTCCAAGCCTACCTCTTCTCAGCTTTCTAATCCAATCTCAGCAACGTCAGTCTATGCCATAATCCATGCCTTTCTATTCCCGGATTCTGAACTATTTGAATCCAGGGCATAGCACAAGATAGTCTATTCACGGTTCCCATTTGAGTTTGCAGTGGTGCTTGTGATGCCAAAGCAAGCAGTCAGGATGTACATAAGTGAAATATTTTCTGGTTCAAGTTGACATGTGATTATAGATGAGAAAGAATTAAAAGCAACCAACATATTCTGAGACAAACTTTCTGGGCTGCCATGAAAGAGAAGTTATGGTACAAAAAGAAAATCACTACACACTAAGGGAAGTAGACACATTATCCGAATAGGAAAGAAAAACAGATGCCTGCATAATTAGCGTATAGGCAATAATTAGCACAGAAGCTCAACAACACATAAAAGCCATCGCTATGAAGGAAGACATTAGTAATACTGTTATTAGTTACCTTTCGGGAGAGATTAATAAAGGTTTAAATTAGTTCCAAATGTATTTGGTGAAAAAAGTAGAAAGATGAAACAAAGGTGCTTTCAGGATGCTTTCAGATTCCTTTGCTGCAAAGGGAGCTTTTGAGATTCAACAGGAAGCAGTTAGGATGTCAACATGAAAGAGACGATTGATCCCAGAAGAGCTCAGAGGGCTCCCGTTAAAGAGCCCGCGCGGGAAGTCTCTATGATAGGCAAAAATAATAATGGCAAAGAGCTCGGTTCAAATGTTATCAGTTTCTTAACTGATCAGAAGCCATAAGGACCTAGTGATATGAGTCAGGAGGAGGCAAACTAGCAGTAGTAGTACAAGTTGGTGGGAGGCTTCTGAAGGAAGGATAAAACTGAGATTAACAAAAGGATCAAAATTCTTTGCATGTGACTCAGAAAAAAAAAAAAAAAAAAAAAAAAAAAAAAAAAAAAAAAAAAAAAACCATATGGGGAGGACAAGCTGAGTAGAGAGATGAAAGTTAGTGGTATTGAAAGAGAATCAAGATTATTAGTGCCTTCTGATAGTGAATAGCAAAAATTAGTGCACTGCAGGGAGCACTGTAGCAGAATAGTATGGCAGCAGTATATTTGACAGATGAGGAAAGTCACTGTTTTCATCTTTTGTGCCTAAGAATCCTGAATCACTTTGTATGCTGTGATAGCTCGAGGCATGCAGAAGTTCCTAATAGCTAGAGCAGAGGGGTTAGCGAGGGATGGCACACGGTGACAACAGCGCATTTAGGAAGGCACCAGCTGGGCATTCTCTGAGTGGCAAGGTGATGGGGAAAGCACCTGTACTGTGAGCCCAAAAGCAGAGTCATCGCCAGCGAGAAAAAGAAGACAACTGAACTTCAGTCTGAACGAGACAAAAGAAACTAAGAAGGAAACATCAGACCAACCATGTGCCAGTTCTGCTGATTTGCTCCACTGAGACGTTTACTAGATACTTCCTATGAAAAAAAATGAGAGTTTGTGTTTCTTCCACTCCTTTGTGGTCAGTTTTAAACTGCCAGAACTGCGGCAGCTGTCTTAGAGTGAAAGTAGGAAACTGCCGAGAAATCAGAAGTTTTACTATCCATAGGGCTGATGCAATCCTTTCAAGCACTTCCATAACTGACACGCACAGAAAATAATTTTTAGAACAGCCCCACTATTAAAACACCTGCAAGGCTTGTTTCCTGTTTTTCCCTTGTTTTTTCCTACCTGCCAGAACAGGCGTATAAACAGAGCCTTCTCCCTCCTCCCTAAGCAGCCAGGAGCGGGGCTGGCGCGCGCGGCAGCTCAAGGCGAAGCGTTGCCGGTGGACCAGGAGGAGCAGAGAGGTGCGTCAGCGCACGAGGCACGGAGGAGACGTGGCGAGGGCAGACCGCGCGCTCCGGAGAGGCAGCAGCCGTGAGGGGCTGCCCAAGGGCCCAGCTGCCGGAGCGGGAGCAGCCAGGGCGCGCGGCACGGCCACCTCCAGCCGTGGCGTGGAGCAGGACCCTCGCCGGCGGGGAACTGCGCTGCCCTGGCCTGGTTCTTATTCCTGTCTCACTGCAATCCCTGAGCCTTTTAGGGTGGTATTTTGTCATCCTTAACTCATGCAGACTCATTCCTACTCGGCCACTGACTCTGCAGATTTGAATGCAGATAGTCACACAGCCAGGAATGTGTCATACAGAGCACTTACGGATAAGATTCTGACCTAAAAGCAATGTATGGCATAGATATTTGCTACACAAAACATTTTTCTTGGCAATAGCTTTGTTATCAAAAGCCACGCTGCCACATCACTGCTTGACTATGGCAGGGGCTGGCCTGGTTAGGACTGTTTTGCTGTCACTGCTTTCAGGGGTGGTAGGACCCAAACCTCCAGCAGGTCCTGCTGGAGACCGCTCTGTGAAGCTCCTGAGGGAGCCAGCAGTGCCCATGAGAGAGCAAATGCCCTACCAGGGCAGAAAATGCCAGAGGTGACGGGGGGCCTAGATGACAAGCAGTTCCTGCAGGCACCCTTGGGTAGAATTCCTCTCATACAGTCACAGCACATATAACAAATTTTAGCAAACAGTATTTACTGACCCAGTAACACTGGATCCGACTCCAAATCAGGCACTGCCCGTCAGGGTTCATGTGCAGGGGACCCGCAAGACGTGGGGCTTCCCAGCACAGCTCCTCAGCCCCGGCTGACCCAGCGCTTCACCCCCCGGGCTCTGCTGGCTCTCCGCTCCCTTCCACATTCCCAACAGGAACAAGGCTAATCCTGAGCAATGGGAAGCAGCTATTGTTGCCCTTATTTCAGAATAAGGGAAACAAACTGAAGAGCCGCATAGGAGCTGAAAGAAGAAGTGATGAGTTTCTGGCTCTGTGCCCCACGGAGGTCAGAAAAATTTCTTTCTGATTAGAAAGGAAAACATTCGATTTACATAGAAACATTGCTGGCAAGAAGAGAAAGAAGACATGCTATCTGATGAATATGGTTTTGATTACAGTTTGAAAGTTTGCCTGACTGGAGCGGTAGCAGCAAAATAGACTTGCTATTTAACCTACCCTCTTCCAAACTTAAAATAAGGCTTTTCTGCTTAGCCAAATATTAAAATTACTTTGAAATATTAGTGTAGTCATTTCCCAAAGATATTATTTACTAAGAAAACTTTCAGCCTGCATATTAAAACAATGATGGCTGAAAGTTATCATCATCAGTCACCCATGGATCATCTCCTCCTGTTTATTCAGACTGCTTAGCCAGTATTTTTTCCTTTTCTTATGACAACAATCGTTTTAACAGCAGATCAGTATTTCATGTTAGTCCTTTAATGATGACTAGTGAGTGTGAACAGAGAGAAAAAGCTATTTTTACAAGTATTTATTACCACAGCAAGCACTATGTGTTAGCAAGCACTATGTGCAGCAAATGTCATATTGCTGAAATTATTTACCGATCTCTGTTTTAAACTCTAACTTCATGTACTCAAGACAGCCCATGTGTGGTCTGAGTCCAAAGGCAAAATACTTCCTCTCTTTCTGTTTACAAATTATTTTTTTCTCAGACTGGAGGTATTTTGTCGTTGCTGTCAGTTCCTGCTGTTCTTTAATCCATGGACTTTGTGGATGTCAGGACAAAACAGAACTTTGCAACACTCTTTTGGTGCAAATCACTGAGCATTAGAAGAAGAGCTGGCAAAAAACAGCATCCACATTCTGGACCTGGACCATTTGGTCGGGATATGAACAAAGAGCTTTCTCATTTTATTTGCCTTGTCTTAGAAAGGTTTCAGTTTCTCAGTCATTTATAAGAGCACCACAAAAAAACAGTTACAAAATCACTCTAACTCACTGACTCTTCAGTTTCATCTCTTACACACTTCACCAGTCTCAACGAAGTCCTGTTTGATGGCACAGCTGAGATCTCCGCTTTGATCTTCAGTCATGAGCATGGTAACACGCAATTAAAAGCCGTGGCTAAATGTATCACCTGATAAAATTATTAATGTGACCTTATGATGATTTACTTTTATTTTCAAAGCAGGCAAAATAATATAAATGGTAAACACTGATGTTGCAATGGGTGTTGTTCTTCAAAGTCCCAGGAACAGAACACAGGACACTCGCTTCTCTTTTCACACAGATCCAATTCAAGACTTTAGATTACCAAAGTAATCTATAATGCGTTAAATATTCCCAGGCAAAGCTTCATATACGTGTATTGGCATCCTACTGAATGTTCTTAACCTAGACAAATGCTTCTTCCACCAGCCTATTTAAAAGTTTTCAATCAAAACCCTGCTGGTGGTGGGCAGCTAATTATCTTTTTAAACAGATTAGGGTTCTTTAATATAAAGTTTTTCATACTTACCTGAAAACTAACATAGCCACATCAAACTTAGTGTGTGGTGATTGGATCTGATAAAACGGGAATTCCTGAGTGTTTTCTCATCTCAGAATTCCCTGCACACCTCTGGTGGGAGGCCATGCTATGCCACGGAAAGGCCTCTGAGAGGAGCCTGCACCTGGTGCGGCCCCACCGGCCCCTCGGCCCAGCGCTCGCGCTGCCCAAGCCCCCCTCCGCTCCATGCCAAGGCACGGTGCCCACAAGCCCGAATCCTGCACTCTTGAAGTGCTGCTTTGAAACTATTGGGAAAAGTAAAACCAAACAACCAAAAAACCCCACATGTACAGAACAGGGAACTCAAGGGAAGGCAACATGGACCCATATCTTTTTATCTTATACCCTTGGACCTTATCCTTAACTCTAACTCAGGGATCTGTAACTCTTGGTGTAGCACCAAGCCCCATAGGTCTTTTCTTGCTCACAAGAGTTCAGCAGTTCAGGCCCCTGTTAGTCTCTTCCCTGTCACAGGCGAGAACAGTTTTCCCCTGTGGAGATGCCCCTGTGCTTTGCTCTTCCCCCAGAGAGGGAACCGCTGACCACACCACCACTTCTCACAGCGCTTGAACCAGTCCGTAACAACACATTATCCTTACCCTGCTCTTATTCTACTCTGCTATTGCTGAGACCAAAAAAA
>VZSV01000022.1:2523116-2536031 GCA_013398735.1 Nothocercus julius
AGTCCTATCAGTGGCCACCACCGAGAAGAGGCCGCCCCATCCTCCTCACTGCCTCCCTTGAGGCTTGAACGAAGGGCCACAGAAGGGAGCGTGCGCACCCCATGGAACGCGTTCCCTCCTCAAACAAAATTCAGCCACGTCTTCCTCAGAGAGAGCCCAAGTGTTAGGGATTACGCCAGAGGCTGCCTGCCCTATGAAACAAGTGCCATTTACAAAGCTAGACTTAGCATATCAGTGAATGCAGGGGTGACCCGCCCTAAAAACTCCAGTCATCTGTCCTGAAAGGATATTTTTAAAATGGTGCAATCACACTTTCTAACAAGATAATTAGATGCAGCTTAAACCTTTCCCACCTAATCCGCTGTTTGGGAAAACAAACAATGCTGGCACCAAACAAGAAACATCGCGGATACAGATTTTAATCACTTTTGCAGCACAGCTCCACCTCGGAATCTGGATGTATGACTGAATTATGACACTTTACAGGTTGCTGCAGTAACTGAGTATGTCGCTGCTTTTCGCTTATCACTAGGAGGAGACAGATTGATTTATCTTAAACATATTTCCTCGAAGTTCATGCTAATACATTTTACCTTAGGCTTCCTATATCCTGGCAGCATACGCACAGTGGCACTTCCAAGAACACAGCTGACAAGCAGCAACTCTCCAAGCAAAGAAATCTGAATATGTCCGAGCTTTTGCTTGACCTTCAGATCTCCAAACTTCCTGTCTCTTGTCCAGGACACTTCTCAGAAATACTAATGTAATTATTTTCAGTAAAGATTTCCCTATTTTTACCCTCTCTATCCCCCTCCGCCTTTTTTTTTTATGGTGGAACAAAAGTTCATGGACAGAATACTCAGCTGTTGCAAACTGATGCATGATTATACTCTTATCATAATGTGTTAGCACTGAGGTTATATGTCTGCATGTGCCTGTGAAGACAATCTTAATTAGGGAGAAAGGAGTAAGTCTTAACAAACGCGGACTTTGGCAGTTTGTTCACTATCTGAGTAGGAGGTACTGGAGAAGCTGCATTATAATTAAACTCCAGAAGGAACTCAGTGCTCTTCCCTGAGAGCTGGAGCCTCACAGAGCAAGGCGGAGAAGCCAGTCAGTGCCAAGGTCTCCCCAGAGTCAGAGAGAACCTACAGGAACCAAATTCTTCTGCTTGAAAGAATGTGAATTGGAAATAACACCACCGACACCAGCAAAGTTGAACTCGAAACACAAGGCACCTCTCAGTAAGGCGCTAAGCAGCACACAGTACCTGAACGTAGGCGCTGTAACTTTAAAATACTGACTGGACTCCTCGCTGTCTCCATCCTCCATTCTTCAAGCGGGATCCTGACTTGCCCGTGAGAGCAGGGCGGGCAAGAAAGGCGGCATCACACTGCTCCCACCCTGTGAATGCGGCCGGAGGAGCTACCATGGAAGACAACAGGAGCCATTTTTGTAATTTTTGCTCTTCTGGGAATCAAGATGATTCATGAAATTAAGAGCTGAAAGAGCAAAGATTTCTATAACCCTCCAGTGAAAACAAAGGGCCAAACCCCAGGCTTGGGCCAACAGCTCTGGGACAACCTTGCCGGGGAGCCAGCTGAATCCCCAGCTAGCGGTCTTTAAACTGACCTGGTTACTGCTCCTGCCAAGGCCAGATCCATTACTCGTGTAATTCCCTCCTGGAAGCACGATGCCGCATGCCCAGCGACCGCGGGGCTCTGAACCAAAGCCTTAAGGATCCCAGGCCCTCCTTTCCCTTTTGTCATCTACTTAGCGCCTGCCTCAGAACTCCTCCTTAATGGTGCAACTCTAATTTAACACCGCGAGGCACCACCAGCGCAGGGGGAGAACCACTCACCCAAAGCTATCAACTCCAGGCTTAGCAAAAAGAATTTTTCAACCGAAAGCTTTACTGTGAAGAAGCGCTGCAGAGTCACCAAATTTTGTAAAGTAAAACCAGTCCTGGGACTCCCTCCCTCCACACAGGGGTCCTGGCCTCCCTTCTAGAGTCTGTTTTGTCAACCTTTCGGGCTAGTGGAAGGTGTCCTGCTCCCTGCCGAGCACTCCTGTTCGCGGAGGCACCGTCCTCCTCCTCCGCGGCTCTTCAGCCTCCATCCCTCCTGCTACCGGCTCCTGCTGGGGGGCAGCGGGGCTATCAGCCTCCCTGCTGCAAAAACAAAGCACCAAAAGAAGAAAATAAAAAGGGGGAGGTTAAAACTCTTTGCTCAATGGGCCTAGGCCAGCAGTTTAGCCATCTAACCCAAAATTGTCCTTTGACGGCTGTTCTCCAACATGTCACAGTTTTTCCTTGGGAAGACAGAAGACTTTCAAAAGAGATGCCCTAATGCAATCTCTGCTGGATGGAGTGCAAAATCCTCAAGCAGAGTGAAGATTAAAATAAAAAAAAAAAGTTAGATTTTGACACTGATGTGGAAAGTACCAGTCCTTACAATTATCCTTATATTATATATATTTTTATAAAGCATCTATCATAGTTTTTTTTTGTTTATTTTACCCCAGCACATACAACCTCATGGGGAAAAACGGACACATCCCACAGATTAGACTCATTGAGGGTAAAAAGGAAATTCCAGGGCATAAAATTTTATCTTCTCACTGGACAAGCAGCTTTCAAGGGATGTAGTCTTCCAGTCCACAAATCAGATTTTGTTAGAAAACAAACTGCCCAGTGACAGTTGCAGAAAACAATCTTTTTTTTTTTTTTTCCTCCAGCCAAGATACATTCTAGTGAAGTCTGCATGATGCCTGATGCGTACCACTTATTTTTCATTAAAAATAAATCACTCAGTGCCTCTAATAATCTTGATGCGGATTGTCAAGAGCTGAATTAAGGCTGAACAGAAATGTAAGCTTTCGGGATCTAAAGGAGAAACTGAGGTTACCACTTCAGATGCTTTAAAAGATGAATGCACAATATGACCTGAACCAAGCTTCAAAGTCAGTGAAGGCCAAGTGAAGATAAAAAGAAAAATGAAAAAAATTCCAGCAATTAACTTCGCACTGAAATTTCAGTAGCAGAGAAAGAGGATGCACTTAGGTTGAAAGAAGCCTCTGTCTGTGATAAACAAGCTGCTATTTTAAAAAATAAAGTGTGGAAAATAATATTGCTTTACACACTAATTAATTCTTTTTCAATATACCGTACAAAAGCAATGACACTCTTGTGCTTCTAGTAACACTGATGTCCTTTGAATAAATAACATTAAGGGAGGAAAAAAAAAAGTTCTTCTCACACCCTACTACCAACCTAGAGACCTAATAAGATATACAAACCTAGGAAAAGGAAGAACTATTTCTTTCCCAAATAAGCCACTTTCTATAAAAGTCAATGCAATTATCCCTGTATCTACTTGTATACCCACCTACACCCCATGCAGAATTTTACTACCCAACCATGCAGAATTTTATTACTGCAAAATAATGTAATATTTTCTAAAAGGAGACTTTCCCAAGTCCTCCTTGAAATTCTCAAGAATCCTGCAGTCTCCCAGGCCCGTCACTGATTGTAACAACCAGAGGAGCTCAGAAAATAAAGCCAAAGATGAAAGTAGCACATGGGAATCCTTGCCAAAACTCTCTTCCTTTTCACTTTTCTCCTCCCACTCCTTTCTCCTGCTGCAAAGCAGCATGCTATGGAAAACAGACAGGCAGGCGAGCAGCACCTCCTTACCTCTGCTCTGTGCTTTAGATCATCGTTCTACATTAACAACCATGTTAAAAATGACTTTTAGGCCAGACACTGGTAGCATCGTGGTCAAAGCACCAGATTCAGGGATTCTGCCCCAACAAAAGCTGTACCCAGTGAGGGCTGCCCTCGATTCCTCTCCGTATTCAGGAGAGCGTTAACTAGTAAAACGTCTGGCAGGTCAGTAGTGACAGAGAAGTATTTCCACTGAGGATTATTTTACACGGAATGAGCTCATGCTCTCAGGATGGCTCTGGCTGTAAGGCAGCATTACATCATTCATGCTCACTACTCACACAGGGGGTTGGGCACACAGCCAGCACACAACACCTGCCCTGCTGGAACTCAGCAGCGGAATCCATTACTAGCTCAGCTCTCCCCAAATACTGACCAGGGAAGTCACACCTCAGCTAGCGAGAGGCTTTTTCTCTTTGCTAGGACACCATTAACTGCCTGAGGGGAGGGCCGGACAGTGCAACGATTCCCCAGGACTACACAAAGTCTCAGTCTTGCCTCGCAGCTTTTGCACTCACCGTTACCTGCAAAGCCACTCCTGTAAACTATAATTTAGCCGTGTCAGTGAAGGTAATCCAGCAGAGAGCTCACTGACTCTTAAGATTGATGTTACATGGCAAATTCAGAATCACATACATGCCCATGTTACCTGACAATCCATATTAAAAGCCCCCATAGTCATTTCCCAGGAGAAACACATTTTGGCCTCTTTGTAGCCATTCTGTGAATAACACAGCTCAAAAGCATGAACTCTCATCCCTTCCTGTTCTTGTCTTAAAAACCTTCCACATCCCAGCTCCTCTCCACAGAGGCTGGGTAGTGATTTACAGTTTCTTTTTCAGCTCCTTATCCCATTGCTTTCCTTACAGACAGACCCAAGAGGTAAGCCAAGGTGTCACAGTCAATCCGTGCTCCGCCTGCCTGATGAAGCATTTGCTGTGTGGCCCTACACAGCGACCTCCACGTCCGCGGGGAACCTACTGAGCCACTTCCACCACCACAGCGTAACCTCAGAGCTTGGCTGGGCCCTCATCCCTCCACACTGCAACACTGAAAAAGCAGTCGGCATATAGAACAGTTTTACAAGAAGGCAAAGGAAACATATCTTGATATGCGGCACCAAGGAATCTTGCCATATTTGTGGCAGTGCAAATGGTACCATATTAATTGGAATAAACCTTTCTCCCAATATTTGCCCAGGATGTAGAGCTGCTCTGATTTTATGGACGTAGAAAAATTACCACTGGCTCCCTTGCTCAATTCGTTCAGTATCAGATAAGGATTTCTGGTCCTTTCACTCCTAATCCCCTATTCTAATGACTTTTTTTATTCACATATGCAAAACATATTTCAGGTTTTCTAAAAACTGTCAAAAACATAAGTTTTGCAAGCTGACACTGCACATACCAGATAAAGTCCAGAACCAGGTTAACATCCAAGGTCCGAGTACAAGTGCTTATACTGTGTCTTCATGGACAGATGTGATCTTTTTAGATATGTCACTGCTGTGATCATCACTACCGGGAACAGTGGCACCAAATCTACATGTTTGGATGGTCATATAAGGGGAACAGTATCAGAGACTGGAATCTGTTCTGTCCTCAAAAGTAAGTATATGGAAACCATGGTGTCACTGAATTAAGTGAGGGCATCTAAAATAGTCCTCTTGGGTTTTGTGAAGCAACATAAGCTGAACATCCTAATTACCTCGCAAATATTCAGTTTCATTTTAAGGGGTGCCAAAATTATCTCCTTGGCACTCTCAAGAGAAGGGGGAATTCCTCCATTCTCAGCACTAAAGCAAGAAGAAAAACCACACAAGCTCTAGGAGTTCCTGAATTGCCAGCACCAGGAGCTCATACATAATTTCTGACGGGGATACTTCAGTTTGTTTTAATGTGTTTCATAACCATATCCTCTTTGATCTGCAAGTCTTTACACAGACAGTTTTGTGCTTTGCATTTACAGAAACAGCCATTGCTTCAACTAGTCTAAAGGATAACTGATTGCCCCTACTTATTCCAAACTAGGAAGCAAATACTTCTGACAATATAGTTGAATGCACCTTAGATTATCCGCAATTGAAACAAAATCCCTGTCATCAATTACCATTTAAATTTCACAGCTGGTCTACTGTTATTAACAAGATGACAACTAAAAGTATTACTGACTTCTTTATGCCCAACCCTAGAGATCATATCCTGACTAGGGCACAAACCAAAGTCGAAGTTATCTGTTTAACATCTCTATACAAAACCAGCTTCGTCAGTGCAAGTTTGGTTTGCTTGGGTGTTCTTGCTTCACTTGGGTGGCCGTAGGGGCACCCTTTACCGTCAGCTCCTCAGAGCAGTTCTAGCTTGTGCCTGAGAGGAAACTCCACCCCAAAGGGGCATGAGGCAGCACCAGCCCCTGCCCTGACCTTCCTCCTCTAGCCCCTTCCCTGGTAGTTCTCCAGGCCGAGCTCCCCAGGGACGGAGCGCGCGCCGCACTTGACACTGAGCCTCTGCCTTCAGGGAGCCTCGGCACCCAGGGTCTTGCTTTCACCTTCTACATAAATTCTGGGAAGCTCGTGGCTACTGCCGTTTTATCAGCTTCATAGGGCAGCGATGCACAATACTAGGGAACTAATGAGCAGCCAAATCAGAAGTAGCTCTGACTGATCCTGTCTGCAAGGGCAAGTATTCCTCTGTCCCTCTGCCCTACTTTTGGTGAATTCCTGAGCTCCAGCTATATTAAACAATATTTCAAAAACAGCATTAGGCACACGCAGGACCCAGCCAAAGGGAAAAAAAAACAACCCCCCCAAAAAAACCCGATGATTTACAGTGCATCAGGCAGCGACTCGTATAACTGGCTCCCCTGAGAGCTCTTTTGAAGTGTAAGAGTCAACAGACTGACAGCGGAGCACAACGTGCCACCACGAGGCATTCACGGAGCGCCTCGCTGCCACTTCTGCTGCACGCCGCAGATTCTCCTGTCTCTGCTATATCTCTTTTGTATCTCCCTCTGCTCTGTCAAAGCAAGTTACACTTTATTAATTTGCTGATCCTGTCCATCCACATTGAAAAATTAAATAAGAACAGCATTTGAACGCATGCAAAATTCTAAGTTGTAGCAAATGGCCTCACTGAAGCCCATGGGAGTTTTCCCATTTATCTGAATCGGACCAGAGTCTCACTCCTGAACTCTAAGACGGCATCTTCCACTTGAAGTGCAGACTCGGACTACCTTGTGGCTACCTGAATGATACTGAGCTTTTCCTCTCAAAGCAACTTACTTGCCCATGCAGCTGCAGTCCCAGGTGATCCTTTACTTACCTGTCTCCACCAGCACCTGCTTGCCTTCCTGCTGCCTTAGGACGCTCCTTACCTTGGCCCAGCAACAAGCCTTGTCCTGTTTATGCTGGTTTTACACTTAGATATGCCTGCTTTACTTGAAAATAGGGAAATCCTATTTGTGAAACAGTGGTTAAATTGTTTGGCCACATCAGGGAAAGTGCATTACTGGCAGGAGTCATCAGCCTGTTTTTTTGTTAGCATGATGCTGTGCTGCGTGGACACGTTCAGGCTAGGTCTGGAGGGCAGGAAGCAGCCTGGTGACTTGGTGTGGTGTTTCACCAAAACCGAGCCACCACGGAGCTTCACTAATTAGCAAAGCAGAAATGCCACGGTGACAAGACCATACTGCTGCCAGTGCTTAAATTAATTTAGCAGTGACATACGTCATGCGGACAGGACTTTGACTTAGGCCAGTCTACAGAGAATAGTTACACAGGCGTCTCATTTTCCAGCAGATGCCAGCACAGCATGCACACAAAATGATCATTTCTGCTAGGCATCCCATTCACTAAACCTTAAAAAAAATAGCTTTGTTACCAAATTCACAAAATACTATCTTCTGTCTTCATAGGTATTATTCCTGGGGTAGTATGACAACAATGAACAGTGATAAAACACCATTCTCAAGAATCTGATCCATATAACTAATATTTATACATGCGTATTTATACACACACAGACCCACCAACGCAGGCAAACACTGTGCTTTAAGTTTTCTGCTTTGTGTCTAATTCTAGGACTTAAACCAACAGTGAAGGTCAGAACAGATTAGTCCATTAATATACATGTTTGTAGATGTGTACAAAAATACGTATTTGCAGTAGAACCAATTACAATATTTGCAACATAGAAATTAAACCTTTCTAATCACTAGGGAACCTCTTGCCATTTGCTTTCATGTAATTCTATATAATCAAAGTCATCAACTACTTCAGGTGAACAATAATCATTGTCTATTTCCCCAGTGTCGCTGGGACACAATGACTTACACATGCTGTGTATTCAATGAACTAGCTGGAAAATATATTTCCAAATGATATTTGATCTGATGACATGCTGATTTCTCAAGAAAAAATCTTGAACAGACAACTTCTTCCTCCACACAAACCCAAGACATATTCATAGGTATAAAACAGATCAGCAGTCTAAGTGCTGTGTTTATTAACGCGAGGCAGGAGGAAAAACCACAGGCACACACTCTGGGTACTAATGCTTTTTCTCCTGTCTTGGTAAGGTCTATTCAACAAATTAAATTTCTTCTTATTAGTAACGTTACATGCTTTTATATCAAGACTATAGGTATTTTTACAGCATAGTTAGGAAATAAAGCAAGAAATAGCACAGTACTGTCACACATTTACACAAAACAACTTCTAGTGTTTTAAATAAACCTTGCTCTACGCTATATACTCCTGTATTACACAGTACCTTGTAAAATGCAGGCAGTATCCTTACATACTTATTTGGAATGAATAACAGTTGCCAAAGTTTTAAACTTTGCGTGAAAGTAAAGATATTCCCCTTCTAAATAACAGATTATTAATAAATAAAAGAATGGGGTATTTAATAACAGATTCATTATCAACTAAAGATCACTGTTTTTTATGCAATCCTTATCTCTCTCTCTCTAAGATACGTAGTTCTGTGATCTACGTTAAAAAAAATATTGGGGAAGAAAAAAAAAAAAACCCTTCAGTTTAAAGCCGGGAAACTAAGGAGGGGCTTAACTTATTTCAGCAGTTTCAGCCTTGTGCAAGTGGAACACAGGAACTCTAGATTTAATGCTGGTTTCAGTGTGGCACATATACGTACAATGTAGTGTCTGTCCCCTTATCGGTGCTGACTAAAAGAGTCTTTATTCCAGGATGAGAAGTGAGAGTCACCACAAGTCACCAAGGCCCTACCACCCTCCTGACTAGCTCTGCCCGTGGCAAGAATCACATGGCACAGTGTGTCAGCCATGAACAGGCAGAGGTAACAATTTCAGCTATTTCAAAGAGCTTAACAACACTTTCTTTCCACTAGGATTTTTACTGCAAGTATACGTGATTTAGCCAGAGTAAATCCCATAAGACTTTTGACAGCATTTTTTTTTTTTTTTAATCCCAGAGATGCAAGTGAGAACACACTGCTGACACATATATTTGTTAATATTAACCAGCTTTCAGAGTTAACAAGTCAGAAATAAACAGTAGAGTTTTTTAGCTTTCAATATTTTGGTTCCATATCTAATTTTAAAAAGTTCTAGCTTAAAAGGGGAAGTTATCCAGCCAATTAAAATTATTTCAACTCATGTGATTTTAGAACAGCAGTTCTATTTGGGACCTGGCCACATGCAGCTTGCTTAGATTTTGTGGCTTTCAGGAAGGCTTGCAAGAGACTGAAAGCAATAGCTATCAGTCATTTGCATTGACTAAACACAGGTAAGAAACGCAATTAGCACCCTGAGAAGTTGTAAACAGTTCAACACAATGCTTGAAAGTAATTCAAATAATTCAAACTTGCTGTAGCCTTCTGATACAACTTTCAGGAATAACCAGTTAATCCACCAGCTCTACACCTGAAGGTTGCCTCTCAACTTGCTGAAAGCAGATCCTCAGCCATCTGAGGATCCCAAATAAGACTATTAGCACCCAGGTGATTCAATTCCAGCTCTTCAGGGGACTAATGAGCCTATTCACACTCGCCAGGTGTTGCTTACACCTGATAAAGGTAACTATGAGAGATCCTGGGAAGGTGGGTTTGCTGGTACTAAGATACGAAACTTTTACTAAGTTTCTTAACTGCAAGGGAAGAGGTTGGGAAGGAGAGAAGAGTTAATTTTCAATCATACGTCAATCTGTTATGTTTTGACCCAGCTGTTAAGTGTTATGTCTACTCCAAAAGAATATGCACTCTCTCTTCATCTAGCTCTGCTTCTTCCTTAGTCCCCTTCTTACCAGGGCCTGAAATCGCTGTGCTATATAATTAACTCTGGTTTTGGATTCAAGGTTGCTGGCAATCAGGCTGACAACGACCTCAGACTTCACAGTGGGAAGCCAAACTCTATCCACACAGTCCAGAGCTTCCAGCGCATCAGTCCAATTTCTGATTTGCTTTCCCCTGTACAAAAGCACGGTGGCTGAGAGAGCAGGAACCTCCACTCAATCGCCCAATCCTCTCCAAAACAGCAACACACCCTTGGTCAAACTTGTTTCTTTAGGCTGTAGCCCTCATGATCTCCTAGCACTCACACTGGCCCACCTAGCACATCCCAGTACATCCTAGCTCAGTAAAGGAGAAAAAAAAAATAGTTTGCTTTCACATTCAACTAATGAAGCCAGGCCATAATCCTTTCAATAAACTTTATTCTGACTGCAATACATTTGGAATACTAAAGAATATTCTATTTGCACTAAAATATACAAAAATTATAGCCAATTTATAATGTAAATATTCATCCAAAATTACATAATACCTAAGTTTTTTTTTTTTCCTGCTTTGATTAAATGTGAATATAATACCTATAAAGCTGACAACTTTGAAACTAAACTCTCAGCATATGTTCAGAATAGTTACAGTACAGGCAATGGTGAAAGTTTCTCTAAATTCAATAAACTGCTTAATTGTGGCCTGTCATAAAATCTCATTATTTTCATCTAGTTTGCATCCTCTTCAACCTCTTTGCTGAGCACAGGAAAATCTGAAAAGTTTTTTTTTTTCCCTCAATATTTAATAAGGAATAACCAAGTTTAGATTCTGCCAAAAACACCCAGGTATGTGCTGTGTTGGGTGGATTCATTTTTTCTACCTAGGTTTTTCTCCATTAAAACATGGAACTGCAGGTCTTTAGTGAGAACACTCTTTCTTCCAAGTATTAAATAAGCATTACAAACACCTGCCTTCTGAGCCTCTTCTTTCATACTCCTCTTTGCATATATTGATTTGTGGTATCCCAGCTCCTTAGTTCATAAGCCATTACAAATATTCCAAGGTAGTTTTTCCCCCCCATTAAAAAAGTAAAAATAATTTGAAGAATATATTTAACTTGTTATGATGACATTTTGTCCTTTGGTAAGTCAAAATTAACCTTGTCTTGTAAGGACAAAATTAGACTTAGCGAGAATGTTCCTGAAATAGAGTAATTCTTCAAAAAGCAAAACAAAGTTTTAGTGTGGATGCCAACCAAGCAAACATTTGGCCTAGCCATTAAGTTATTTTATTTAGAATAGACTACATGGGACAGAATGAAAAGTGCCCAGAGGCGGAGTTATTCAGAAACAGTCATTTAACATACTAACATTGTATGTATTTAAAACAAACAATCAAAAAAATCCAAAACTTTTAACAGTAGACATATCTTGGGTTCATCTTCATTGGAGATTTTTTCAGAGGAAGATTTTTGTAGCAAATAATGAGATATAATTTGTTGGTACAAAATCTTAAGCAGCAATAGAAACTTTGCTTATTATTTTCTTAGGAAAGGTCAAGCTAAGGTCATTATGTGCTTTGCAGTAAACCTAATGCCTTTTCTTCAATGTGCACTAAGGAGTCTGGGATAAAGGGATGTTAGCTGCCTCACAACTACGAACTCCCCAAACACCTTTTTTTGATGACCTATACACACATAACTTGCTTAAGGTCTCATCAATGAGCAAAAACTGCATAAGTAAGTGTTCACTAAATGGCACCCATGGATTTGAATTTCAGGAAAAGCAGAGGGATCCGTTTCCTTGCATGGCTGGGCTCTTGAGCTGAACCTGTCAAAGGCCACGTGGTTTGTCCCGCCGGTTGTGAGCGGCACCCTTGTGTGCTACCCAGCGGAGCCACGGAGCCCCCTTCGGACAACAGGGAAAAGCAGCGCGAGAAGGGCCTGCAGCGGACAAAAACTAGCAATTCTGCCTAACTAGAGGGAATATGGCTGAGGTCTGTTCCTTGTCAGCCTTTACTTTTTTTCGATTAAGGCCTGAAAGGGAGTACTATTACTCCATGCAAGATTAAACCTATAATTCACTTTTTTTTTTCCCCCCTCAATTTTACACAATGGTCCAACTTTAAAATGTATAAAGAAATTGCTTTTACATTAATGCAAGTTTCACAAACCACTCCTCAGGGTATCTGTACAGCTTTTAGTCTCAGAGTGCAAGTGATTATGGCACTTAGGAAGTTTCTGCGTTATCTTACAAGCACAACCAACACTACTGCCTATACTTAAGTTTTCCCCATAGTAACCATGATAATAATCTACTGCCATATGCTTAAAGGCTGAGTCCCAGACATGGGGGAGGACCATGGGGAGATGAAGGAGTAAAGACTGGCACAGAAGCAAGCTGAAGGAGGCCACAGATTAGGCAGCAGCACGAGAACCTGCTGGAGAAGCTGCTGTCATCTTTGTCACTAAACACCCCAGTGACAAGTGCTCATCAGTCCAGTGGCTGCTCCGCATCAAGAATGACAACTCGTGCCTAATACCCAAGGCCAGACCTAAATCTGTGCTGTGTACCAAAAGGCTGCCAACCTGATGCTGTCCTTGGCAGAAGACGCTGTGATTCTACATAAAGGGGAGTTTATTCCTGTTTGATCTTTGACAGACACGTGAACGCTCATACAAAAATATGAAAACTGTTTAAATTGCCACATCTGACATGCAAAAGTTCTGAAATGTTAGAAGTCTCTTCACAGCTGTGGGTTGCCCTCTGTCCCTGTGCACAAAGATGGCAAAGTGAGCTCTGATTATGGGAGCAGAGCTGACTGGCATTAATTCATTTAGATTTGTAAAAGGTCTCTGACAAGGGTCCATGCAAGGAACCAGTGAAGAAGCCAAGAAGACACTCAGGAAGAAAGCAAATTCTTGTCATGAATCAAAACATGGCT
>VZSV01000022.1:2543296-2564608 GCA_013398735.1 Nothocercus julius
AGTCTGGCTGCTCTGGAAGCAGTAGAGCTCAAGTTGTGAAGTGCAGAGGAAAACAATCAAGCTAGTTCCTAAATTCTGAAGCGTATTCAAAGGAAAAGTTGTTGTTGTGGAAAGCCCCATGTGCATCCATGTAGTTCTTGGTTCCTTATGAATAATTTTAAACTAATTTATTTTTGTTGGTGGTTTTTAAGTTCACATTAATTTTTTTTCTAATAGTGTGTGCATTAAACCCCTGAGGAGTATTATGTGGATAGTTTCATTTACAAATAATAGCAGCCTGATAGCAATCACACTGAATGTATTCAGCTTGTTAATTAACTGATTTAGAATATAATCATGCAAAGACGCAGGCATGTGTTCAAGTTCATACATGTGAGGAATCCTGCTGAAGTCGGTCACAACAGGATTGAGGCCTTAGATGGGAGCTAGTTGTACTTTTTTTTCTATGCTCACAAACATCATAGCTTGAGAAAATTCACAGCATCTTGACAGTGTGTGGGAGGGAGCTTTTTCTTAAGGTGCTTTTTTCTCTTTTGCCCATTCCCTCTCCAGAGGGCAGAGATTGCTTCTTGTGCTATACTTTGTCCTTGGCTTCTGCAGCTTCCTTGGACTTTCTTCCTCCACACAATAGGATGGCTCTAATATAGCCAGTCTAAATTTCTCTTTTGCTTGACTCCCACCTCAGCCTCTCTCCAAATACTTTGTCCTCCTCCTTAAGTGTTCAGCATGCCTTGTTAAGTATTGGTAGTTTATTTTGAAATCAACTGTAGTCATTGCTGTACTTTCTTTTCTCAGGTTGTTTCAAGCTGTTAACTGCTGGGTGTTGAGCCCAGCATTGTGTGTGTGTGATCTGAGGTCCCTGGTGTGCTGATTACAGGAGGAGCTGGGAAGTCCTCGGGCTGTGACACAGTGCCCTGGTGCAGTTAGTCTTCTCCTGATTTCAGCTAGGAAGCCAAGAGGGTAAAGTCATTTATAAAGATGGAATGCTGATCATACAGTTCTTAGGTTGTGAGTAGAGTGGAGTGAAGCAGGGACTGCTCATGTAAGTTGAGGTGATAGGAGGTGAGGACTTGGGATTTGGGATTTTGTGTGGTTTCTTAAATCTCTCTACTTGGGCTGCTTTAGTCGTGTAAAAGCAGTATTTCTGTTTAGATCAACCGTGTTTAGGAGGAAGCGCACAGTAACCTGACACTAGGCTGCTTTTAAGATGAAATAAGTTACTAGGTCAGCTGGAGCGATTCAGCGTGTCCACAAGCCTATTCTGGGTGTAAATAACAGCCAGCCAATGGTCCAGTTGTGGAGCCCAGCCAGGAACCTTTTCAGTTGGTCCCTGTTAAAACAGGAAACTAGCAGCGAATAGCCTGATTACTAACAAGAGGGAAAAACAAAGCTGGGCTGTAATCAGCAGGAATGCTTTAATGAAAACAGAGCCTTGACAGCAGCAACGTGGCTCCTGCTCTAGTAAAAAATATCAGCTGAGGTAGTGGGAGATTTCTAGCCATGACTTCCTGTTGCTGCTCTGTCTGCACCGCGCCAGAGATGTCTGCTGACAGGGCCGAGCGTCTATTTAAATGAGGAGAAGTTGTAACACCCTCGTTTTCCTGCTTAACCAAAACCTGTTTTGTGTTGTTAACTCGCTCTGTCAATTAATATGACACACCAAGCAAGCGGGGCAAAGGGCAGGCTGCGCGTTGATTCACTGTGACGAGCTGGGCTGCCGTTAGTCACAGGGCAGCTTGTACTTCAGGAGTGCAATAGCAGGAGAGCATATTTGCGAAACAAAGAGTTTGTGTGGTTGGCCTTTAGACAGTATTTTGTCAAGTTTCTTTTTTCAGGTGGGGAAAAAAAAAACAGTTTGAAAACCAGTTTTGCTGTCAAATCGGTCTTCTTGAATTCAGAGAGGTTTCAGTGGAGTTTTTGAGCTGTGCATGAGATCTCAGAGTGTTTTGTTTTGTTTTGAAGTGTGGTGATGCATCTGGAAAACTTTTGTGTTATGCCCAGTAAATGCAGCTTACAAACTCCTGGATACCTAGCTTTCCCCACAGGAGTAGTTTCTTTGGCTTCTCCTCCCTCTTACTGCCAGCACTCACTGTTTGCCTCTCCCTGTTTCCCAAGGTCCTGTGTTGCTGGCTGTTATATTTAAAAACAATCAAAAAAAACAACCCAGTGAAGTGCTGCAATGCTTGTCGTTTGTTTCTGACAAACAAGAACAGCACTTGAAAACACTGAGTAACGTGAGCTAGTTTTAGCTAGTTTTTAAATGTACTTTAAAAGGCACGAGCTGCTCTGCAGAGCCATCGTGTTGTCTGTGCAGCGTGATCTTTGTTCCAAGCAGTGCTCTTCGTGGCCCAGGAACCCGTTGTGCAAGGTATGTTTGCAGGTTAAATGGCAAGCATGACCAGCACTTTCTTTGAAGCTATTACAAGGAAAACACATTTTACTCAGAATCTTACTAAACTTGACATACTTTCTATATGGATTCAGGATCTGCTTGCATACTTCGGCTTTTTATCTTGTGTTGGCTATTTAAGTAGTATCCTATTGTTTCTGTTCCATGACAGGAGAATTTATATAGCTAATCATCACGCAAAAAATGTATATTCAGCTGTAATGTTCACAGCTTGCTGCTTGTTAGTTACATAAATCAGCAATTGAGAGAAGGAAAACAATGCTATGGAAGTTACTAAAGTAACTACGCCAGACAAATTTCAGATTGGTTAGGCTACTGGGAATGCATCCTAATAGTTAAGGATATTGGGGCCCTTCCCCCGCTTAATTTAGGGGGTAGGAAGAATTCATGGCATCAGCTTTGGCCACAGCTTGAAGTGTGGGGAGGATCCACTCTCCTCCCTTAAGTTTTGAGCAAAGCTAGCATCCACCACATGGTTTTAATTATGTCAATTCCTTTTTTTTTTTTTTTTCCCTTTCTCTTTAAACTTATGGACATAAACACAGCTTATATATTTCTATATTACCAGTATTTTGAGGTTGACTATTTCCTTAGATAAAGCAGAATTTTTGAAAAACGGGTAGCTTCCCACAGTTTTTTTACACTTTATGTTTAACTTTGCTAGCTGTTATGGGTGAACAAGTTCCTTCACATGTTTTTCTCTCTCCTAAATGAAATGCAAGTTCAGAAGAAAAAGTGGTCGAAGGACTTGTTTTCCTTCTACAGTTTCTAGAAAATGCTTCAGAAAAATCAATACATTTTGAATTAAAATAAGTATTGGATTGTACTAGCTGATATAAATGATATCTTTTATTTAGATTCATATATGGCTTTCAAGCCTTAAAGTTTTGGGTGAGATTAAAGTATGTTTTTCTTTGTATATTCGTGTTGTTTGTTTTTTCAGTGATTTGTGTATCTACCAAATGAGCCGAATTGTAGTTTTCCTAGCTATAGACTGTAAAATATTTATTTAAAAAAAAAATTGTTCACATACCATAGCTTCAGATAAGTAGCAGTATGGTGTGTATACAAAGGACAAATGAAACTTTAAAATTGCTTCCGTTCTTTGTACTGAAGGAGGAAAAAAGATATGTACTGAACTTGTAAATCTAGAGCCTTTACAGTAAATATAGTACAAAGCATGTAGTTCTGCACATTGAAATGTGGTAGGAAAACCTTGAAGCTGAAAAAATAGTCAGGGTGCATTCAAAGCTGAACACTTCAAAACTGCAATTTAATGATTGCAGTTGTTACAGAAGTGCAGTTGAATAGCAAAAGTGCATCTCTTGATACACTGAGGGACTCATAATAGTTAAGCACATTGTCCTTTCCTTTTCCTGCACTTTTTTTTTCTAGTCAGTGAAAATCCCTGTGAGGTGGGGGGGCAGAGACAAGTTTCCCTTTCTTCTTTTCCTCTTTGATTTTTATTAGTAGATGCAGAATGAACTATTAACTTATAAAACCTACAAGCTATCTCTCCCAGGAGGGAGGCATCAGCATGTTAAGGAGTAATTAAGTAACCCATTGCTTGAGTTGGGTATATGGGTTTTGAGTTCTTGCCTGTTGGCTTTTTGCCCAGTTTTCCTTGAAGAAAAGAGTGTTGGATGCATACCATAGCAAGCACATTTGTAGGATATTGGCATTAGATAGAAGCTATCTGATAACATGAGGTAGATAAAAGGTTGCTAGGAGAGCGAGAAAATGAGGGTTTATGGAAAAGAATTCCCCTTGGAACAGATTGGTGGTGCTACTTTTTGTTCAGCTGGCAGGGAAGCTGCAGTTCGACAAGTTTAATGCTACATGACAAAGCCCCTGCATCAGAGGCTGTAGCCTGATTCACAGTAAAGATGGTTAATAAAAATAAATAAAAAAAAACTGTCTGAACCAGAAAATGTGAAGCTAAGTAGTTTAATGGGTTAGGAGGCTGATTGCTCTTGCCTTTTTCTGTTTGTAGGTGTAGTTGCAATATCAGGCAGCGAAACAGAGGATGATGACACTATGGACGTCCCTCTGGATCTTTCCTCTTCTGCTGGCTCTGGTAAACGGAGGAGACGTGGCAACCTGCCCAAGGAATCCGTGCAGATTCTTCGGGACTGGCTGTATGAGCACCGATACAACGCTTACCCCTCAGAGCAAGAGAAGGCATTGTTATCGCGACAAACACACCTTTCCACACTACAGGTATTCAGCTGCCCCCAAAACGGCTCCTGCTTTAAGTGCTCTCTTTTCAAAGTTCCCAATTTAGCCAAGTTAGCCTAGTCTCTGATATAAATGTTTACACTCTGTGTGGCATTTCCTCTTACCATTACTCTCTCTTCTTCTGATGTTACTTGTGAGGAGAAATACTGCTGTAGCTACCAGTGTACTGGGTCTCAATGATGTTGGCTTCTTGGGAACAAAGCTGCTTTTGCGGGCAGAACAGGCAGTTGTGAATTTGAACGCGCACGTTAAATTTTGAACACATAAAAGTCTACAGAGTAATTTATTATTGGGAGAAGGCTTTTTTGTTGGTTTTTTTTTTTTTTTTTCTGTCTTTTGTCAGCTGAGGTTTTATGGTGATAGATACACAGCTGTATAACTCTTCACTTTTAAAACTGTAACTTGAGGCTTGTTCTGTATGTGCGTGTATATAATTATGTGTGTGATTATTTCCATTAAGATCAGTGAAACAACCTGTGTAGGGATAAAGCTACTCAAGTGCATTAGTGTAGGTGTGATCAGGCTTTTAAGTGGTTGGGAACCCTGCTTTTATGGAGGTGTTCTGCCACCGACAGCTGGGAGGCCCTCTGGACACATCATTTTTGTCTTCTGTGATCTTCTTTCTTCTGCAGAATAGCTAGTAAAAATTGCTGCTTTCCATCTCATGGGAAAGTGGCTGCATGAAAACTTATATAAACTTGGGCTTGAGAGATGGTAAATACAGAGTGTTCCTCCTGGCTGCTGAGCTTTATTTTTCCTAATTAATTCTCTAGTACAAATTTTGTAGTAAGCTTTTAAATAAAATTTCTTTAATGCAACATCATGAAGAAAAACTTTTTTTATATAGTAAACAAAAAAAAGACGTTAAACTATAAACTATCCTGTGTCACCCAGGAAACTGGTTTGATATTTAAACAAGGGCAAACTTAAATGAGGTAATTCATGTTATGTCTGTCGACACAGTCAGTTGAACAAGGAAAATCAGTAACTATTTGTGGGAGGAGTGGCTCTCTTCAGAGAGAAAAGGTTTTTCCTGTTGTTAATTAACCTAAGTGTAGGGAACAATAGCTAACAGGTTAATGTGTGTGCACAGAGTTAAAAACTAAGCCTTTCAGCCCTGGCTAGCAGTCTTCAGATTTCCTGGGGCTTTTTGTAAAGGAGTGGGGAGAACAGGAACAGGGGAAAGGCCTCTGCAAGGCATGTCACAACTTGTCAGTAGGTCTCGCTTTTGTTCTGCAGTTAAGGAAACTGTTTGGAGGGATTCATGAATTCGACCAAATGACTCTAGTGGCACATAGTTGGAAATGGATGAAGGTGGAAATTAAGATGTCATTATATTCCCAGGTCTGCAACTGGTTTATCAATGCCCGCCGCAGGCTTTTACCTGACATGCTGAGGAAGGATGGCAAAGACCCAAATCAGTTCACTATCTCGCGGAGAGGGACCAAGCTTTCCGAGGGCGCTCTGGTGGAGTCTTCCATGAACACCAAGAACTACATTCCGCTGCTGGAGGAGAGCTCCTTCCTTCCTGCTGCCACGGCGCTCAACAAGACTGTGTCCTCTTCTAAACCTGCTTCCCCGGGATCAGTCCTGGCCCGACCGTCAGTGATTTGCCACACAACGGTGACTGCTTTGAAAGATGCCCCTTTCCACTTCTGCCAGCCGGCAGATGGAGGCCAGACCACGGACCTGCAGCAGCCGCCAGCCAACGGCTTCACAGACAACTCCCTCACCTACCAGGAGGATGCATCCAAACTGGGACCTGGTGCAAATGCACAGAGTGGGCTCTTTAACACTCCTCCTCCAACCCCACCAGACCTTAACCAGGATTTCAGTGGATTTCAGCTACTGGTGGATGTTGCACTCAAAAGGGCGGCAGAGATGGAGCTGCAGGCAAAACTTATGGCCTAAATCCCCTTCCTTCGCCTTCCTCGTTTTGTTTTTCCAGGCAGGGATCTAACAGCTGTGTGGTTGTTGTCACCCACACAATATCAAAAGACTTAACTGCATTATTATTATTTTTTTTTATTAATCTTATTTGCACAAGGGATTGCTGAAATGAAGCTTCCTGTCACTGAGATGGTCTTCAGTGGAATATGGTCATTCCAAGAATTATAAACTTAAAGCTACTGTAGAAAAACAGGATTTTTTTTTAATGTTTTCTTTGTAGGTTTTTCATAATGTGAGATGGTTCCCAAGATCATGTGATTTGTTTTTGTTTCTTTCAGACTGTGCAATATCTAGTAATGATATAGAGTCTTCTTATCATTCCCATGTGGAACAGAATATACCGACACTCTGTCAAAAATAAATTTTCAATTTTTTTAACAATATGAACTTGGATGATTATGCTTTTTTTCCCATAATGTAATAAAATATTTTCTTTAAAAATAGATGCACGCAGAGTATTTTGTTGAATATGGGCTTTGCAGAAAACAGAGCTTTCTCCTTGAAATAAACTGAAGTGAGAGATGCTTTTTTGAGCTCATACTGACTTTGTTTGGTTTAGGGAGCTACGCTAGCAGTTGTTGTTAACCAGATGTTTGAAGGAATGCTGCAAAGTGGGCCAGAAGTACCTGCCTGTGATCTGTTATGTTTAAATTTTTAAAGGGGCCAAAGGGAAGTATGTAGTCAACTGGCATTAATTTTCAGAGGGAATGTCTTTGGGCCCTGCTAAGAATTGAAGCCTTTGGCTGCTAGAAGTACTGGGAAATACTGGGCTGGGAGATGTAAGAGCCCATGGGCTGTTTCTTCTGAAGATGAAATGAGGCCAGGCAAAGAGTTGGGGTTGTCTTCCTTTGCAGGTCTTTGTGATATAACTTCTAGGCACTTGTGCTGCTCACAAGTTTGCAGGAGGTCCCCAGTATTTTTCATCTTGGACTGTCAATGACAAGATCTTGGGTCTCTAATTCTAGGGGACTGGCACAGAGGAGACAATATATTAGGCTGGAATTTGAGTGTGGGGAACCAGATCTTAGAAATATTTAAGCACCAAACAGTTGACTTAAGCTTTAAGAGAGATTTCCGGCTGTTTTGGAGGATAATGTAGCCGAAGGAGTTACTTTTCTGAACAAGACAGTCAAAATAACATCCCACTTCTCAAAGATGGGGAGACTTGTAGTGCATATCTTGGCTTATTCAAATGTCAGTCACTCATCCTTCTAGCAACAGTGAAATAAGAGACCTGTACGGCAAAAAAAAAAAAAAAAATAGTTCTGGTTAATCCTTAAAAACAAACCTGTTGTCTGTTCAGGGCATGGGGGAGGGTTGAGCTGCAGAGGTGGCAAACTTAAGGCTGTCCTTAGGAGTAGAAGGTTACTATATTTATTTCTACGCGCTTGGCTTTCTACTCGACTGCTGCTCTCCTTAAACCTTGTAGTTTAACATCAATGCCTGAATGTTTTGAAAAGCAAATAGTAAGCACTGTGGATGAAAATAAGGCTATCTAAGGCCATCTTCATATACTACGTGAATACAGGGTTATGTACGAAGAAAAGTTAAGGAATTGACTTGGAAAAATAATTTTGGACATAGCTAGATAGAGCTATATACTTAAGGAAAAGCACAAGTTCATAAGGAGCCTTGTGCCAGTTCTCTGTGTGTCTAGACACTGTACTTGATACTTTTAGGTATCCCAAAGGAATTAGCCTAAAATAGCTATTTTGGGCTATTTGTGAAACAAAGTGGAAGCCCACCTCTGTGTAACTGTGAGGTCTGTATGGGAAGAAAAGTTTGGCCTTTTGTGGCATAGGTTATTCCTCTCAAAGGCTGCTGCTTGGGAGACTAATTTGGTATCTTCTTTGCTAAAGGCCTTTTGCTTTCTCATCCACAGGCAAGACAGAAAGATTTTTATTAGACTGCTCTTTACGCCCATGTATTGAGTGCTAGCCAAGGAAAAAACAACCTCAAGCAAATATTTGAGTTGTTTGATCTGAGCCGTTTGACTTTTTCCTTCTTTTTTGAAAGCAGATTATGGATGCGAGAGGGTAGAGGAGAAGCAGGGGGATGCAAACATTAAGGGGTACTCTGAGATCCTCACTCCTCATTGCTCTGCCCTTAATAAAAAACGTCAGTAAGTTGAGAAAAAAGAGCCTGTCTTTCTGAGCTGCCCGGTTCTGTAATTCCCCTAAAGCAGCTGCAGTAATGAAAATGTAAATAGGATGAGGAGGAAAACTTCCCATGCAGATTAGAACAGTTTTCATTGAAAGCAACAGGCTGTGGTTTCGGTGCAGTTTTCATTTATGCCGGACAAAGTGATGTCAGTGCCACTGAGAACCAAATTCGGCACCTGTGGAGATTTCCTTTCCGCGACTGACTTGTCCTGGGGACTCGTCCTTTGTGACCAATTGTGCTGGAGGCCCTTATTTTTTTATTTTATTTTATTTTTGTTATTACTCGCTAAGGTTACACCTAGAAATTCAGCTCCAGTCACAAGCCAAGCCTCGTAGGCTGAGCAGCACCTGGCACCTGAGCTGCACAGAGGAGAAAGCTTTTCCCTGCCCTCAGGTGTTATTTAACTTGGAGGAAGTGATTCATATTGAAGTACTAAAATAATATTGAAAGGAAGTTTCTGCTTTCCTGTAATCTGCCATTGATAGATTTGGTTCAGGCTATTGAAGTTTGCCCAAATCTATCCTTCCGGAGCAGAAACTTAATTCCGGTACAATTACTGAGGTTAGATTTAGGACATCAGGTGGAGCTAGGGCCAAACCTGAGCTGGAGTCCTAATAACTAACGAATCAAGGCTTCGTGGTCTAGCCACTCATACCTCCGAGAACAAAAGGAAAGTTTATTTCTGGAAATGGATTTGGCTGTGGAATAGGGGAAAAAAAATCACTAGAAAGAAACAATGAGACAACAAGAGCAGTTCTGCTGTTCTTGCTGCAAGGATAGACCTGATTGCAAAGCAGCTACAGCAAAACCAGACCTCTGCCTGAAAACACCAACTGGAGCGAGCCAAAAGAGCACCGCCGCGCTTTACTAGCGACCACGTGGCCGGGGAGCGGAGCGTAAGTGACCTAAGTGGGACGGGAACCCGTGCCAGGGAAAACAGCTCACACACAGCCTTAGTCAACCTTGTTTTCATGGCTTTTGTGTCTTCTAAACAACTTGGGGCAGCTGCATGCGATAAATCTCCATCCGCCAGAGGTACCAGCCTCGCTGGAAACAGGGTCCTTTTTACTTTCCTCTTCTTTGCGTTTTACAGTTGTCAACTTTCCTCCTGCCTTTCGCCAGATGGGGATCACTGGTGTAAATACTGTGCTTGTTGAGGACGTTAGTGTTTTAAGTCTCCTGCTCACCCATTGCCTGACTTTCTGTGCGTTCATCCTGTTTCACTGGTTTGGCAGGCTTGTTTTCCAAAAGCCCTAGTGCTCGGAGTAAAGGCAAAGAGATCAGATTAGCTGCTCTCTAGCAAAACGTCACTTCAAGCTGTCACTATGCTAGACACAATAATAATTGAATTCACATGAGCTGTATGCAGCGTCTGGTCTGCTCGCTTTCCTAACAAAGAGCGCCTGGAGTTCTGCAAACTACCGACCACAAAAATCACAGAAATGCTCCTAGCTAGGCTACGAACTCAAAACTCAGACTACCTTCTTCATCTAAGTTTTGCAGAAGTTCCTCACAGCTGGAAGAAAACCACAACATTTAACAATTTTCCTCACTTTTCCCTTGGACAGTGGCTTTATTTGCCTTAAAATTCCCCTGTCCTCCTAAAGCAAAACCAGTGAGGCTCAGCTCTGAGGCGCAGGGTGTGGGGCTGAGGCTGTCACGCGTCCCAGCTCCTGCCGCACAGGCCTGCGGAGCAGCGTAGCTGCCTACAGCAGGTCGGAGACGCGCACAGCCCTCGGCAGCACCGCGGCGCCGCCTCACCCGGATCTGCCGAAGCCGACGCTGACACGAGTCGGTCACGTCTGCCCCCCAGCCAGCCCCTGCCCCGCTGCACGCCAGCCTGCCCGACACGTTTCGTGTTCCCACCCCGATGCTTAACAAACCGATAGAGATGCACTCAGGTAGTCGCCCTGACTTCAACCGGGAGGGGCGAGCGGCTGTTTGTGAAGATGGGCTCAGTGAAACCGTCCAAGCCCTCTTCCTCTTGGGCAGCGGCTCTCGGACCACGGGGCAAGGCTGTGGCTGCTTTCCCTAACTGCAGCCTGCCCCGCGCGCCCTGTCTGTGGGTGGGTAACGATGTGACCCTCGCGGGGTCAAGAGCTCCTTGCCTGTGCATTTAAAAACCCTGCGTGTGGTTTCTGTTGTGAGACTCTTAGCTGCCGACGAAGGCGATGAGAGTGGTTGCAGAAAGAGCGGTTGATGTGAGTGCTGCGGGTTTTGCAATGGGTGCTCGTGGCCGAATGCCTTCCCTGATTCCTCCATGCTCTGCCTTGCTCTCCTGTGGGCGGGGAATATGGTGCTGCAGATGCTCCCAGGGCTTCTCCACTGGAGTCTTCTCACAGGGTGCAGAAATCTGCGTCTTTTTCAAATTGTTAATTATTGTTACTAGTAATGAAACAATTCCCAGTCGTGCGGACTCTAACACTACCAGAATAATATTCGATAAATATATAGAAAATGCATAATCCCACCTCTAATGGTCTAATATTGCTTTATTATATGCCATACACTTGAAGCTTGCTCCTGGTGCTTCCCTACAAATAAACTCTCAGAGCTTATGTCAGGGACAAGACCCTCGGTTTCTTTAACTCATATGTCCTGCTTAGTATCCAGCATAAAACTGAATATCCTTTCTTATTTTAACTTTGCTTCTAGTGAGTCTCTGAGTCTTTTGCAAGACCAAAATTTGTCTTGTATTGATTGCTGAACAGACTTCAGTGCTTGGCTGGGGGTTTCCAGGCTTTTGAGCTCTTTAGAGATCGTAATTTGCCCCCAGTTTATAGATTTGAGCAGGATTATTTTTTAAACAAAAACTGCTTGACTAAATGGAGGGAAGAACGTGATGTCCTCCCTCCAGCTTGCATTTACGACTCTGTGTAGCTTGTCTCGACAGTTGCTCTGGATGCTGGACACACTCCTGCTGGTAAGGATCTCTACGGTTTTGTAATCTTCCCGAATAAGCATTCAAGCTGTTTTGCCAGAGCCTGTAATTTCACTTCCTTTTCGAGCCTGCAATGTTCTGATTGCCTGACCTTCTGCTGAATGTCTGCTTTTGTTTTCTTTTTTTACTTCTAGTATCACTCCTTGTTTGAACTCCCCTCCTATCATCCCTCTCCCTGTTATGCTTGAGACCGCTTATGTAATGTTTTCATAGCCTAGTTTCACTAGGTTAGAGGTGATTTTGGCTACTTTCATACCATTTGGAAAGTCATCTGCTCCTTACTACCCTCACTAGAGTAACCACAGAAGCAATTCTTGCTCTGATGTGAACAAATCAAGTTGTGTTCAGGAGTATTTCCTATGTACTTGCTTTGGCTTTTCTCTAACTTCTGCTTTCTGTGCAATGACAGAGAGAAATATAAAAGAGAAGCAACAAGCAATGAAGTCAGTCTGACAATTTTAAAAACTTAAATCTGGCATTGGCTGGTTGTGTTTCTAACTTCAGCGCATGCTGAAATTATTTCTAATTTCAGTGCACGCTTTGGACTGTGAAGCTACGGCGCTTCTCCAGGTAGACTGCCCCCAGGTCAGCTCTGAAACAGCCATTTCTATGCCAGCCTTCACGGGAAGGTTAGTTCAGGTTATCGTATTAAATGCTACTTAGGCAGCTGCTGCTGTAATTCATTCTTCCTGGTAAATTCAGCTGGCTTGCTTTCAGCCAAGGTATTTTCAGTGATGCGCTGCCAACTTTCTGCAAGGGCTCCCTCAATTTTTCTTCCTCCTTAGCTGGGGATACCTATAAAAAAGCCCTCTTTGCCTGTAAATATCTCCCTCTGGTTGATACCTTTACACCTGCAAAGCACCTACAGCGTGTCCTCCTAGCCTGCTTCCCTCTAGCAAAATGGGCGCCCTTGGCAGCCCGCTCCAGGTTGTCCCTGCACAGGCGGCTTTGGCCACCGTCACCTCCGGAGGGGCTGCCCGCAGGGCGCGTGCTGGGCCCTGCGGGGGCAGAAAGCGCCACCGTGGCGGGCTCTGCTTTAAATAAGCAGCCTGGGGTGGCCGAGGCCTTGTGCTGCTGGGGCTACTCGTGGGAATTGCACGTGAGACGGGGCAAGAGCCGCCGGCTGCTCCAGGGGGCTCCGCGCAGCTTCGCCACTCGTGCGGGCAGTGCGGCATGTCCATCCCTGCTTCCCCGTGGGACATGCTTCCTGCGCTAGGAAATCCCTGGCTGCCAGGCAGCCTGGGACGCTCACCTGGGCTCTTTGCAGGGCAGCCAGGGAGTGTGTGACTGTCCACAGGATGAGACCTGGGGGTCTAGCAAGCCTTAAAAATTCCAACCAAATAAACAAATACAAGATTTACAAACCTTTCAATTATACATAAAGGGGGAAAAAAAAAATCTTCCCACTCATCAACCAAGTGGTTTGTCTGAATTCACCTCCTCGGGATACACTGGAGTTTCATCCTTAAGGAATGGTACCTGGAAACGCCACGAGTAGCGACCGAGCCGTCCGGGGGACACCACTGCAAGCTGCTCTCGGTCACTGGAATTGCCACAGCTCTCCCTGTTGCCCAAGGAGAGCAGGAAAGGCAGGTACACCAAGGGAAGCGCACCCAGCAAGGGCTAAGGATGGCAAGCGGCTCTTGCTGGATCCTTCAGCTCCTGGCTTGCAGTGGGGTGGTCCAGCAATCCACACGATCCCCACTGTCCCCATCCTGCGCCTTCCCCTGCTGCCAGCGCAGCCCTCAACCTCAGGGCCCTGTGGTGCAAGCCTGGGACTGGGGGATTTTTCCAGAGCGATTTCCACGAACGTCGGTGGCATTTCCAAGCAGGGAGCCTGCAAGCTCTCTGCTCTGCCCCAGGCAGACACGGAGATTGCCACGCTCGTGTTTCGCCTCTAAAATCCCCATGACTTTGCCGGTTGGCAGATATTTGCATGCGGGTGGGTGAATCTGATGGCAAGAGACAAAACAATTCCCCATGGAACCTCGAGGGGAGCCAGGGCTGCCCCGGAGGCCGAGGGAGGGCGCCGTCGCAACCGCTTTTTTGTTGTTCTGTTTTGTTTTGTGTTTTTTGGTGCACAAACGGGTGACACGACACTGGACTTTGGGCCATCGCCTCAGTTCAGTTTAACGTGCTGTTGAGGAGCCAGGGCCGAGCTGTGAGAGAGCGGGATGAGCTGCCCGTCACCCGGCCTCTCTGGAAGGGCCCCCTCGCCCCCGCACCGGGGTGCTCTGCTGGGGCACCCATGGGCTCCCATGTCCCCCAGGTTGGAAAACTGCGCTCACTCAAATGTGGGGCAGCGCCACTGAAACTGGGTCCAGTTGGTTTGTTTTGGTAACTCTGGTTGTTTTTTCCTTCGCTTTGTTTTCACCTCGGTGATAAGGGCCGGCCAACGGGCGAGCTCTGCCCCGTGCACTTTTCGTGCCCCTTGTGACTCGCTGCGATAAGCACAGACTCAAAGGCGAGCCTGGCCCTGACCTCCCTCGCTCCGAAGGCAAGGAGGACTTTGCCCCGCCAGGCACGGCTGGAGCTTCCAGACGGAGCTCAGCCTTTCCTCACGTGCCGGGGGACGCAAGGGCCGTGGAAGCTGCGCTGAGCACAGGGTGCTTGCTGCTCGCCGCGGCGCAGGGCGCAGACGGGCGCTGCGGCACCGCGGCGGGCGCCTTGCCCAGCCGCTCAGGAGGAGCAGGAGGAAGGAGCCACGTGTGAGGGCCGATAGCGCGCGCCGGGCGGCTCAAAGTCCGCCCGCGAGCGGCCGGAGCCGGCACATCAACCGGAGCTTGGGAAACGCTCTGTAGTTGCCGCCGGCCGCGAGGCCGGGGGAAGGGGCCGGCGCCCAGCGCGGGCGGCGCGGAGCGGCGAGGGCTCAGAGCTGCCGGCACCGGAGCAGGAGCGCCAGGCGCCCTGCGGCTCCGTGGCAAAGCCGGGGCCCTTCTTCCGACGGTCAGGATGAAACCGCGCCGCCAGGGACAGCCCTCGCGCGCTGCCTTCCCCCAGCGCCGCTTAAAGCCCTGCCCTTGAGCTCCCTTCGCAAAGGGGGAGCTCTGCGCCGCGGCGGCAGCGGCGTTGCCCGCGCAGCTCCTCGCGAAGGGGCTGCTCTCCCAGCAGCGCCGGCCGAAGGGACCTGCTCGTTTATGGGCCTTTAAATCACGCAGTTCATTTCCAAAGACAAATAAGAAATTCACGGCAGATAGCTCGGGTGCGGGGCTCCTCCTTGGACTGTAAACACCGTGGGGCAGAAACCATCAATATTTATGCGGTGCTCAGCCCAGCACAGCCCTGCTGCTCCAGTCGGAGCTTTGGAGGCGTGGGAACAGAATTGTTATATGCCCCTGAATACCTGCGCTCCGTATTTGCAGTTCAGCAATAGCTGCACGTAGCCAGTGCTGCGGGGTGGATGGGCAGCGCTGGGTGCGAAGGCAGCGGAGGCCACGCGCTGGGACGCAGCCCTTGGTGAGGAGGCTGCGTTTTGCTTATCCCACAGTGCTTGGGGTGCCTTTGGGTGCTGTGAACACGCACCGGGAGAGGCTTCTTAGCCGCAGCAATGAGAGAGTAAAGTGCATTGCGTGTGAGCTGACACCAGATGTACGAAGGACTTTGTATTGAAATGGCAGAAAAAAGAAAAAGGCAATAAAAATAGCGTTGCCGTGCTGTTCTCCGGGTTGACACAAATGTGACACAAGAGGAGAATCAGGCCTTTGCAGTCCCGTGTTTCCTGGACGTTTTGCGAGGGTGAGGAAAAACAGATTCAACGTCTGCTCCTGGTTACAGTGCTACTAGTCCAGAGCAAATCTGAAAATACCTGTTCCTGAGGTAGGAGAGCAGAACTGCTCGGTGTCAGCCAAGACGTCTGCTGAGAGGGCAGCCAAGGCGGGAAGGGATTTGGATGAAAGCCGGGTGATTTGGTTGCTAAACTTCCAGTCCCAGGCAGGGGTAATTGCTGGTGTTTAGGCAGATCCGTTCACCCTGCTCTGATGGGATTTCTGAACAGCCACCAGTGCGAGGTGAGGCAGAAATACCTAATGTCTTCCACGGAATGGGCTGTGAAAAGACAGTCCTGGGCACGGGCATCTTTGCGCTTCTGCACTGAGGGTCGGTGGCCGCGGCGTGACTTGTGCCATCACCCCCATGGCCCCGCTGGGAGGCCATGGGCCATTAGCACTAAGTTCACACGTGCTATTTGACATTAAACAAACAAAAAACAATGAAAAAAAAAACATTTCCAGTTAAAAATCGTTGCCGAATAGCTTGGGAATGACTCATGCAACTGTTGACAAACTAAATCTGCTTGCATTACACTTCAGCGACCAACTGTGGGGGCTTTTGCAGATTTTCTTTGTTTTGGCTCGATTTCCTGTTTTTTCATCCAGCCTTCCCCTACCAAGAAAGGTCTTAGCTCTGAGAAGACAAGGATGGCACGTGGGCTGCTTCCTACCTAAAATCTCAGCATGTATTAGCTCGGGAGGAACGAATTAATCCAAACTGTGGCCATAAAATACCGTGCTGCATACCACATTTTTCCCTTTCGTAAGCAAGCACGAGGCTGTTAAGCTAAGGAGCCGAGAAGAGGGAAGCGCACTGCAGTTTGCTAACGTGTGGCTCCGTTCCCAGCTCCGTGCACGTTCCTGCAGACGGACAGCAGTTGTCACGACGCTATTGCCAGGAAAGATGCAAACAAACGGAAAGGCTTGTGTTGGCTGGAGCATTGCAGTAGTAATACAAAACAGTGCCTCACAGAGCCATTCGGGTTAACACACGCTGCCTTTTTATCAGCAATGGTATCTGCGGCATATTTTTGTACAGCTTCTTTGACATAAATCACCTGTTTTTACTTTTTTATTTTTTTTTTAATCACAATATTTACTACGCAGTGAGGCAGGGCAGTGACCTTGCTCTCGCATACGCTCATGGCTTAAAAAGAAAAATGTCCAGGCAGAGCACGGCGGGCTCGCTTGGAGCTTGACAAATGGACGTTTTCCATTCACTGAAGTCACAGAAGGTTCATCTTTACATGGTGACAAAACTCCAGACCTGGCAATGACACTGCCAGGACGTTTCTTTCCCTTTCTAATAGTGTAAACTGAAGAACCTCACTTCACAAAAAAAAAAAAAAAAGAAAAGAAAAATCAAACAAATCACACACGACTGCCCACGCTGGATTAAAACAGTTGCTAGCGAGACGAGAGGAGGGATTTTTGCCCTCCTGTAGCAATGGCTACAGGTGGTGACAGCAAACACTTTGGGCACGGGTGAAATAGTTGCAGCTTTGGTGGTGCCTTCCAGGCACTTGCAGTCAGGCGCCGTGCCTTCCCCTGCCTTCTTACGCCACCGAAGGAGGAGGGATCACAGTTCGTGTGCCAGGACTGCAGCAACCCAGCGCCGACCACACACCTAGGAAGTAATTTCTGATAGCAACTCGGAGCACCAGTACAAGAGCAAAAATAAGCCATGCTCTTTTAAAGGATATATTTTTGATAGTTCTTTCTCTGAAGTTAAATGCCAAGGAAGACTGATCAGCTTGGCACCCCCTTGCCATGAAATAGCCTAGTTATATAGGAGGGGGTTACCTCTTACTGCTCGATGTGCAAGTCCGCTGCTACGGGCTCCAAACCAGGGTGTTTGCCTCTGCACACGGGTATTTACACAAATGACTCATCTTACCTTGGGGAGATATTAGGTACCTATAAAATATCCTTCACGTTCTGTCCTCTTGCTTTTTTCTTTTATTTACCCCCATGCAAGGCCCATCCCGTTCCCTGAACCTTTCACAGCTTTAAAATGTAGCAGAAGGGCAGCTTCCATAAGACCCTCTGAGCTCGTGCCAACGTTTGTGCTCTCCAGAGGCTCTGAAATGCTTCCGTATTTCTCTTGCCGTAATAGAGGTGGCAAAATTCGTAATTGCTTCCATTCTGCCTGGCTAGAAAAAATGAAAAAAATACAGAAAAAAAGAAAAAGCCAGGTGTCCAGCCATGAGCATTGCTCTGTGTGGAGCAGACACGGTGAAGAGGAGTCCCCCATGGCAGTGGCAGTGCCACAGATCAAATTGTTTTCCTTCCTTCCTTCCTTCCTTCCTTCCTTCCTTCCTTCCTTCCTTCCTTCCTTCCTTCCTTTTCCTTCCTTTCCTCTCTCCCTCCCTCTCTCCCTCCCTCCCGTCTTTCTTTTCCTTTCTATCTTTCTTCTTGCCCATCACGTGTTTATCTTTTTTCCCTGGGTGGAGCACAGTCCCGGGGCCATGACTTACCTGCAGTCTCCGAGTGACAGGGCGCTGGCACCGCGCCCCGGCGGAGCGTTCCCGGCTCTGATCTCTGTGACTGTGGTGTTGCTGGAGCAGTGGAGGGAGCCATGGAGAAGACATTTCCCCGTTGCCCCGCTCCTTTTGGTGCCGCTTCACCTCGGCGCGCGGAGAAGCCCCTTCCCCGCGAGCTGGTCCCTGACTTGCAGCACAGGGATAACCCACGGCACGGGGAGGCCTCGGCCTCTCCTTGCCAGGCTGCGAAGGTCTGAATGCCGCGAGAGGGGCCAGTTCTTGCCCAACCTGCTCACAGGGCATGGGGACACCAGGTCGCTCATAAAACACAAGCGCCCGAGCTGGACACCCTCATTTAGCGGGCGCAGCCACAGCCCCCAGCTCAAGCACAGACCAAAGACTCGCCGATGAACTCCAGCGGCAGACGAGCTGCCCAGATCTTTATCAGGGATTGCTATAGAAAGCGCTAGCTCGGTGACTGCAGCAGCTCTGAGAGGTTAACGTGCTCCGAAAATTTATTATTTGCTTCTTAGCGGTGTTGGAGAGACTCTCCAGAGCAGGAGAGAACGGCCTGTGGCAAACAAACTGGCAACAGGCTACGCTCATGGGAAAGGCTCGTGACTTCGTCTGGAAGGCAACACTGAGCTTGAACAGGGTAAAACTGACCTCCAGTGAGCATCAAAGGAAGGGCCCTGAGCCACAGTTGGGTTGTGTTTTTTCTTCAGCAATTGGCCAGAAACATATCTGCTATTTTACATCACCTGTCCGGTTCTCAATGCAGAAAGATCCCCGCCACCTCAGATTTTTAAATTAGAGTATATTTTTTTTCCATCCCTGATTTCTCAGGGAACCGTGAGAGCGTTAACTGCAGCAGATGAAGGGCCATCCCACGTCACAGCCGGGGCTTTTCAACCAGAGTTTCCCTCTCTCTAGATCACCGGCACAAATCTCTGCCAAATTCCCGTGCTGAGGGTCTAAGTGCTGGCAAACAGAACCTTGTGCAGCACTGGTATGTTATTAATATATTTATTAGGCTCACTAGATGGAAATATGGCAAAATACTAGCATTTGCTGGTATGAACAAGATCAGCAGGGAAATATTACTGCAGGATTAGGAGGCTTCTTTATTGATCACACTGGAAAGATCCAGGAGCATGGCAAAGTCAGTTATCCCTGCCAGGGATCTGCCTAACCCACCACGTCTCAACCAGCATGGGTGATGACTACAGCATTAAGGGAACTAGGGCGGAGAAAAATTAACAGACTTGGGGTTTCTCTTTTCTTGTGTCTTTTGAAGTGTAACTTGGAACAGGCTGCCCAGGGAGGCTGTGGAGTCTCCTTCTCTGGAGATCTTCCAAACCCGCTTGGACGCAGCCCTGAGCCACCTGCTGTAGGTGACCCTGCGTGTGCAGGGGGGTGGGACTGGATGGTCTCTAGAGGTCCCTTCCAACCTTAAGGATTCTATGATTCTATGAACTTGTGTCATCCTCTCACAGCTTACACAAGGAGAGCTGAGGAGCACCACGCTGCTTGGTGCGCCTGCATCCTGGACCACATCAAACAAAGCCTTTCTACAGTTCTGCGAGAACAAATTTTGCATTGAAAAGCCACAGCTCTTACAAGCAGTGCATTAATTATTTTATTAATTTGCTCTTTTTACATTATGGGAAACATTCATCTATTTACATTTTCCTGTCCACACACGAACTAGATGTAGATAATCCTATGAAAACCCAAATCATTAAGCCATAAAAACACTCTCCTCTGTCTGAAGGCTTTCAAATGTGTGTCTTCTGTTTCAAATAAAACAAACAAACAAACAATCAGTTTTAAAATCACTTTGGGAATGCAGGTAAGCCAGTGATTTACATTCCAGTTACTTAAAATATGCATTTGACCATTTTCTTTAAAAAAAAAACAGTAAATCACAAAAGTACAGTTTAAAATAAAGTGATAGTGTACATCAAAACATTAAGGGAACATCAATAAATAAACCGAAATATATTACAAATAAATTATTTCTATTTACCTTTTCAAATATTAAAAATCTTTAATCCATTTCTTCATCTTTCTTTACAAAAAGATTATGAGAATTTTATGGAAACATCTGCAAAAAATATAATAAATTTTTTTTTGAACTTTTGAAGCAGGAGACAAAAGCAACCTTTTCTAAAATTCTCCCCCCCCCCAAAATAAAGCGAGACATTTGTAGCAAAGTAAAACAGAATATAGGCATTTTTTAATTTACACTTGGCAGATTAGACTGAAAACAGATTGTTACAGATTATATCAAAACAAATGATAGAGCAAATATATTAGCATTAGTGTTGGTAAGTGAGTCAAGTGGTTAACTAGTGGCATTCTAGGGGCAGAAGTACAGGATTTTATTTTAAATTTACTCATCCTGGGTCATCCTGGGTTTTGCTAAAAAGCTAAGCAGACATCATAATACTCTCTCCGGAGCCAAATGAACTAACAGGCATTCAGCTAAGAATAGATTCATTTAAAATACGTACGAAAAATATTTTATGATATACAAATACGATAATTCATAACATACAAGACAAAATACTCTTTTCTGTGTTTTTTTTTTTTTTTTTTTGAACTTGCTAGATATAAATTGCTGTAGCCACTCGTCAACCACAATCTTAACTCATCTTTCATAAAATGTTCACAAAATCAAACAATCTGGAAGAGTTTTGAACTTGGCTTCTCACCTGGATGTCGCTTTGTATGGTTCAGTACAAATGAGTTCCATATCATTAATACTTAACACGACAAAATGTTCAAAAGTGGCAGTTGGCACTATCACATACTGCAAACACTGTGATCTTTCATTGCTGCTAAAAGTTAAATGAAGTTTTTGAGAACTCGCAAACACACCGGTGTTCAAATGCTTAGCGGGTCAAACCTTTCAAAGCTCCTGTAGCACAAAAGCACTCGAGGGTTACACTGGATTTCTGGTTACTCTAGTTAAAAGTCTTTTATATATTAAATTATTAGCCCTTATCTTGTAAACCACAGCAGTAAATATTTGTGCCCTGTTTGTTTATAAAGACATAGCTCAGATATTGATGGCTTTGAGAGGTAGCAAATTCTCTAGTGGTTTTAGTACGCTCCCATGAAAATACTTGGTGCCAGAACCTATTACCTCTCCTGTTTTCTTGAATAAAAATTAAATTAGCACCTGGCCATGATGTTGTAGGAAAAGAAGCCATGTCTGGTGTGACCTCGATGAACGCTTCTAGCAAGCGGGTGACCTTCCAATGGCAGCACCAACCGCTTTGCGACGGCGCGGTGCGGCCCCGTGGCACCCGTGGCACCGCCTGGCCGCTAAGGGCACCTCGGTGGCGCCGCGCG